>JARHVA010000473.1:0-332500 GCA_037957365.1 Torreya grandis
TCCTCTCACTACTTTGGAATCCAACATGTCTTATATATGTTGAGGCCTTAGTACATGGAATTCTTTCACTATTCAGTTTCTTGATAGAGGGTCTAATGCCCTTTTGACTTTTCCTTAGTCAAGGTGTAAAGAGATCTTGACAAGTGGTAAAATCCTACTCACTCCGAGCCATTATGGTCTTGGACTAATATTTAATGTGTCTTGGTTGCCTCATAACCTTGAGATGTTGATACATGGCCTCATCCAAGGTACTCACTTGATCTCCTCTATGCCTACCTATTCTAATTTACTTGAGAGCATGGGGAAGAAGGATGTTTCCATGTGGAATCATATCATTCACCCAGATAGTCTACCACCTAATCACTTTGTACTAACCATCTCAAGGGATTGAGGAAATTGGATTATTCCATGTGGAATTATCTTAGGCACCTATAGGATCTTTGGGTGGGATATTTTCTCTAGATGATCTAGAGAAGTGGATAAGCAAGGCCTAGATAGGTGGTATCTTCTCACTCATCTTCGACTTGCAACAAAGGAAACTAGCTTTTAGATTTCAAAAAAAGTAGTCATTAAATTATGAATTTCCATTTTAAATGAAAAATCGTTATCTAAAGTTTTAAAATGAAATGTAAAAAGATCATAAAATTAGTGATTAAAAGGGGAATTTACCCAAAAACTCAACCAATTTAGTTTATTTTGAATGTAAAATGATTAAGTCTAAAGATCAAATAGTGTAAAAATAGTCAAATTTAAGCTATTTAAAGGAATAAATGGACCCAAAATCAATAAATTTAAGCATAAAAAAATAATGTGTCCCAAAGGGAATGTATTTTTATTATTTTATAGTCTTTATGCATTAGACAACTATCAAATTTAAGTTCATGTAATGCTAATGTGGATGCCATATTAAGTGTCTGATTGAACCATTTGCCTCTACAATCTCAGTGAAGTGATATATTGACACTTTTCAAGATCTCACTTATATTAGGTCTCATTAAAATCTTGGAGACATACAAACCATCCACATAGAGTGGGAATACATGATCACACCATGTGGCATGATTTAGAGCATCTGAGAGCTTTATAATTTATCAAAAGCATACTAATATCTTGGGAATTTGGTGAATCAAAATTGTGTAATATGGCATGATCTTATACATATATAATGTATTTAGGCTAGACTTGTAGATCTAGAATTTTTAATTAAGTGAGGAGCCTAGATTGTGACACCTATCAACATCCCAAGTATCCAAAAGATTGAGGATCTGATTTAAAGTTTGAAAGGGCCCAAGGAAGTGAGGAAACATGATTTGAACACTTGGCACCATCTCACCTTCCTAGGGGGATAGAAGACATAGCTAAAATCAACTAATTCCCAAAAGGTCTTGAGGAAGTGAGTGATTTAGACATGGCAGCTTTAGGCTTATCTAGGGACTCATGAGAGATGAAGTGATCATTGGCTTGCAAAAGGGACAATAGCCCTTAGAATTAAAAATTAACATTTACATGAAAATGACTCATTCCTAACCAAAATAAAGGAAAAATTAAGTAATATAAACAAATAAAAATAAATATTTTTCCAAATTTCAAGCCAACCCATCTAGCATGAATAAAATGACTAATTCTAAAAATAAAAACCATATAAAAAAATTAGCCATTTTAGTTTTAAGAGGAGTAGATATGGATTAGATTAATAAATAAAATGTCAAGAAAAATCTAAAATAATTAGTTAATATACACAAATTTAAGGTGAAATGTTATAAAAATGGAAATTTTAATGCAGTTCAAAATGTGATTCAAAATAGACCAAGACTAATAAGATTATACAAATTTAGGTAGTTATTTCAAGTAATATCAATTTCAAACTATTTTAGACTAAGTGCAACCTCATAAGGACATTTTATAATTATATCAATAAATAAAATAAGCCTAAAATTAATTAAAACATAAAAATAAAATCCATAACAAAAGAGGTTCCATGATTTAAGTGATTAAATTAGGGTATGTTGTGCAAGCAAAAAAAATGATGACTCTACTAGAAAATACTTATGATTATTTTGGAATAAAGAAACAATCAAAGAACCCAAAATTTATAGGTAGAACAATGTATGGAACATAAATAAATCTAGGAGGGGACAAGGTGGGAGCAACTAAGTGATAAAATAAGCATCCAATTGGACCTGGTGTGTGAAAAATAATTATTTTATAGATATTATGTTTTTTAGAAGTACTCTATGTGAAACTTTTTGAATCAACATTTTAGATCAGCATCTGTGATCCATCCTTAAGAAGCTTGATCATGGATCTAATCCAAAAAATTGATTCAAAAAGTTTAACACACAATACTTCCAAAAAACATACTATATATTCATTATGGCCTATGAAAGAATAAAATCCATTAATAATTAATTTACCATTTCATAGGATCCATAGGGATTAATTTTTATGGTTCAAACCATGAGGATAGTGTGATTCCTACCTTAGAGATGTTTGATTAGAAATTTCTTTGATGTAATCTAGACATGTATAGCCCCAAAAGTATTACCTATGATCCCACACAAGAGCGTGCTCTACTTCTAGTTAGGAATCTATAAACTGAGTTGAGATTACTTGAATCACCTAAGATTGATTCTTTCTAATATTTATTTTATTTTATGTTCTAATTTTCTCTTTTATCCTGATTTTAATGTCTTAGTTTAGGGGTGGGGATCACTATGGAAAATGAAAGGTAGAACTATAGGTTTTTCACTCTAGGTTTTTACCATAATAGGTTCATCCAAGCATATTTAGAAACCATTTAAAATGTGAAATTTTGCTTGGTTTTATGAGGATACCCTCAATGGTCCACGAGTTTTACCCAAACTTGTACAAACTAAAATATATTCAAAATATATGGAGTAGTCAAAGCCTTCAATACTGACCCAATAATATGATCTAAAGAAATAAAACACCTCAGGAAGCACCCTTGTAAAAAACATCATTTATGCTACCTACTTATAAGAATTTCACTTCATCAATTTTCATTGACAAACATATAACCACAAGGAATAATAGTTGGGACATACCCAATGACAAAAATAGAAAAACAAAACAAGAAAATAGACCTAATCTAAACAACAAAAATAGGAAATTAAGATAAATAAGGAAAGGAAAGTAAGAGAAAGCAAGAAAAAGTAAAAGTAAATTATTTATAGGATTTTCCCAAGCTATCTCAAACTTGGAAGTAGGTGTTGAGGAGATGCATTTTGACAAGCCACAAGACCTCCTTATCAATTAGAAAACTAAAAGAGAACACACTCATGTTCAATATTTTAAGAAGGTTGGTAAGGATACTACCAAGATGGAACGTGTAATTACATATATGTTATCCTCTGCGTTGAAAAACATTATCCCAAATACTATTATTAACAATGTTTTTATGCAAATTAAATATATATATGTTGAAAAAATTAGCCATGTACTTACATTTCATTATATTGAAGCATTTGGGATGGAATTTAAGAAACAACTCTACCTAAACATTAAATTATGGTGGGGAATAGGGTTGGGTATCAATACCTACCATAGTAATTTACATACTCAACTTGACATTTTTTTTTGTGAAAACCAGGTGGTGAATCCACTATTGGTTATTCTTCAGCTAAAATGGATACTTTAGTAGTATCCATGTTGTGATTTTCATCATCTAGAAGATGTAAACTTTGTTCTTCCAAAGTTAGACAATTTAGATTTATCATTAGTGGTTGAAGTGTGTGGAGATATATATTGGATCAGGTCATTATTAGCTTTGACTCTCATTGGCTTCACTTCTTTATTCAATCCACCATGCTCATGATTGATCCTCTTAGACTTGATTGTGTTTAATTCTAAGGGGATCTCTTGGCTACTATAGTCCCATTATACATGGTGCTTCAAATAATCCAAGCCTTAAAATATAATGACAACCACTTCACTCTATTCTACTTCCTCCATCTCTAATGAAGGGATGGGGATAATTTTATACCACCAAGCTATTGATTCTCTTGATCTAACTTAATAAATGTAAGAGAAGTAACATATCATATGGATATTTCATATGCATAACATGGATTTTATGCATATATCTTCTCTAACTCTTCTATTTCATTTCTTGGCTAATTGTAAGAAGTGTTTGATTATTACTCTTATGTATATAACTATTTACTAAGTTTTTAATGTGGGAACTCACCTGAGATGACTACTATCTCTTCATCATTAGAATCATCTTCACCACTACTCTCAAATAATATCCCTTGACTATTGAATGTGACATTGTCAGCCAACATGACTTCTTCAACACCTACCCTACTTTTGCATTCATAAAATCCAAGTTGTGAGCTAGGGAATGTAGTCTCATAAGCAATCCCATGCATTACTGGTTGAGTACCTCCTAAAATAAATGACACTTGATTAAGAAAATCACCAAAAGATGCTTGATCACTAATACAAGTCAAAATAACTTGATCATATATAGAATTAACATAATTATATGCATTAAAATCAATAGTAGTGTTTTCCTTAATCATGAGGGGGGGTCTAATTTGTTATAATATTGAGGCAATGCTTAATTATAAATCTCAAACTATTCTACAAGTTTAATTATAACTATATAATTCTAAATATTTTGGATGTAAATAACTAAATGTCATAACGAGAAAAACAAATCAACACCATAAACATGTGACATCATTTTTTATTCAATGATAAACACCTCTTGATAATTATATTCCAAGGATCTGAGGACAAATGGGGTCTTTCAAATAAGCATAACAATTAGGGGATCCAATGCTCTAAGATAAAACTCAATAATCACCACCTCAATTTTTAGGAATGTGTCTTTCAACATCAAGTGCAACAGGTGAAAATGACTATTTAATAAACTCATGGGTTCATTAGGATCCATTAAAGATGTAGAAAACTAATAGTATAAGGTATCAAGGTCAATAGGCACACTAAAATGGTTAAAAAATAGATTTTCAAAGATAACCCATGTGGTGACGTATCAATTTGGTAAACTTAGGTACCAATGATAAGCATCTTCATTAAGGGATTCTAGAAATAGGTGAAAGGCCACATCCTCATGTTGGATCTAGGTTCGAATGATGATATCTTTAAATGTTTGGTGTGTTCTTAATCCATTTTAATCCCACCATGTATATATTTAGATCAAAATTTATCAAGATTTTTAGGAAAATCATGAACATGCCCTAAAATGTTCATAGGGTAGAAACCTCCAACAAGATAAGCTAAGGCCATAAGTGGGTTCAAATCCTATTTATGTGTTTAATATGCACATAACAGGGTTAAAAGGTAGGAAACAAGACCAAAATCAAACGTAAAATTAAATATTATCCTATTTAGTCCCTCATTCTAGCGAATTTGTTGCTGGTCCATTTGGCATAGTGTACCAACTCTAAGAGGAATATAGGAGAGGTAAGGCTCAAATAATGAGGATTATACCTCTTCCCTTATATCTCTACTAAAATTAAATAGTCTTGTCATAACATTCCTTAAGGTCTTAGTTAATAGGTCTCAATGTAATAGATACCTCAGTTGGCTAATGTAAGCTATTCCTTATAAGGGGTATGTTTAGAATACACTTCAAGACTTATAAAAGAGACTTAGTCTAGTGTGCCTAAAAGAAATAACCAATTTAGATTTTTCAATGAACTTCTTTATTGGTTGGTACTTGCAATTTGTCTAGATTCAAGAGTGCATAAAAGAAGACAATTAAATGATCAACATGTAATTCAGTTAAAACTTGAGTAATTGACTGTGACTAAAAAATACTCTAAATTTAATACAATAGAGACATAAAAAATTAAAAAGAGAGAGAGAGAGAGAGAGAGTAGGGATAAAGAGAAGATAAGCCTAATTTTTAAAGAGAAAAACTTTGGCTCTATTGAGTAGACTAATCCCTTGAGAGACCAATCTCTATTTGGCTAGTATGACACAACTATAAGACAAAGGTGGTGCAAGAGTCTGAGGATGAAGTAGATATGTGAAATAATGAAACATATTTACCATGTACATACATAGACAAATTAATATAACTCACAAAAATTTTAGATAAAATATGTTTCATGAATTGTGGATATAAAATTAATAAATACTAAGACAAGTTATAAATATGTCCTCAAACAACCTTGACTCATGCAAGAAAGGAAAATAACTTACTAAAAAAGTAGGAAAAGGGGGTCTAGTCCTCTGCTCTAAATTCTAATACTAAATGTACCAACCATTATTACATTACAAAATTAGTATTTTATAGGCAATACAAACCTATGGATTCATCAATAAGCCCACTACAGGGTGGTTACAAGCATTATATGAGAAGTGTCTATCCAAAATAAATTTTTAATTAGATCCCACTTAATCTCAAGAAAATCAAGATTAGGATAATGTCAATTGATAATTGTATTGAACTTGGGTTACTTTATATAGTATTAAACTCATAAAATAACTTAGTTGGCCATAGTCTATGCAATAAGGGCCATACCTAATCAAGATAAAGTTTTGTATTTTATGTTATCAATTTAAATGTGTGCAGCCAATAGTCATTGATATTTATAGGAATAACCAATTGGCCATGTCCTGCACTATGATGATAATGCCTAATTAAGGTGTTTATTTATACTTTTTTGTTTTATGCCTATTTGATCCCAAAATTCATGCCATCACTTGGCCAAATCCACTATCTAATTTACTTCAAAATCTTTGCCACATGGTCCCTCTTATAATAGAAGACAAGATATAACTCAATTGCATATATTTGATTAGGAATACAATCTAATTTTTAGATGTAGACAACCTAAATGGGAAATATCTCCATCAAATTTTGGCATTGATCCATTTTATGGAGGTCCACATATCTTCATTAGGAAATTTGCACTGCATGGTTACCTCTTACTACTCAAGAAGCTAATGTGTATTCTATATGTTGAGGCCTTTCTATGGGGAATGATTTCATTGTTTTATTTCTTGACTAAGGATCCCATACCCTTTTAAATTTTCCTTAGCCAAGGTACAATGTAATCTTGACAAGTAGAAAGATCCTGCTCACCCAGATCTCATTAGTCCTGGCCCAATGGTCAATGTATCCTAACTACCTTGGAGGCTAGATATGTTGACATGTAGCATTATATCAAGCACTCATTTTATCTCCTTTGTACCTACCTATTATGATTGAATTTATATCATTGGGAAGAAAGATGTTTTCATGTGGCATCATCCCATTCATGCAAAGAGTCTACTACTCACTCACTTTGTACTAACCATCTTGGGGGCTTGAGGAAACTAGATTATAACACATGGTATCATCCTAAGCACCTAGAATATTTTTATGTGGTCTCTTTTATCTAGGTGATCTGGATAAGTGGATAAGTAAGGCCTCAATAGGTGGAATCTCCTTGCTCATCTTAGGCCTATAGCAAAGGAAACTAGCCATTAGATTTTAAATAAAGTAGACATTAAATTATGAATTTCCATTTGAAATGAAAAATTGCTAAGTCTAAAATTTCAAAAGGAAAGGGAAAAATATCATAAAATAAGTGATTAAAAGGGTTTTTTTTTTCTAAATTCATAACCAATTTTGTAAAATTTGAAGATAAAATGACTAAGTATAAATATCAAATAACATAAACATAATTAATTTTATGCTATTTAAGGGAAGAAATGGACCCAAAATAAATAAATTTAAGTAAACTTAAATATTTTTTCCCAAAGGGATTGCATTATGATTTTTTTATGATATTAATAGGCCAAATAAACATCAAATTTAAGCTCATGAAATGCTGATGTGGATTCCAACATGCCATCCAATTATTAGTCTCATGCCATATGGTAATCATTAACTCATTTGAGGCCTAATTGAGTGTCCACCTATACAATTTTACTTTAAAGTCTTGGTGAGGTGAGATATTGAAACTCATTAAAATCTCACTTATCTAAGGCCTCACTAAAGGCTTGGGGACATATAGACCACCCCCAAGGAGTAGGGAGAAAGATCATGCCATGTGGCATGATCCTAAGCATCTAGGAGCTTGAAATTTTATCAAAAGTGTACTGACTATCCTAGTGCTAGTGAATTAAGATTACACAACATGGTTTAATCCCATGCATCTATAAGGTCTTTGATTTAGGTTCATAGATCTAGAAGATGTGATGAAGTGAGGAGCCTAAAAAGTGACACTTTTCAGTAAACTAAGCATCCAAAAGATCAAGGGCTTGTTTTGAATCATGAAAGGGCCTAGGGAAGTGATGAAGCATGATTTAGACACTTGGAACCATATCAACTTAATAGGGGTGAGAAGACTTATCAAGAAATGACTAGGTCTTGTAAGGGCCTAAGGAAGCAAGTGATCAAAACTTGGTATCTTTGAGATTGTTTGAGGAATCACAGGGGATGAAGTGACCATTGGGATGCAAAAGGGACAATGTCCATTAAAATTCAAATTTAAAATTTACCCAAGAATGACTAAGTCCTAACCAAAATAAAGGCAAAAGGTAGTAAGATAAACATATAAAAATGAATATTTTTCCAAATCTCAATCCAACCAATCCAACATGAATAAAATTAAAGTTTGAAAATAAAAAAAACATATGAAATTTTATCCATTTTACTTTGAAAAGGAGCATATATGGTTTGGATTTCTAAATAAAAGTTCAAGAAGTCTCTTAAAATTAGATACTTTGCACAAATCTAAGGTGAAATGGTCTAAAAATGAAAATTTTAATGAAGTTCAAAACTTGATCCAAAATAGACCAAGACTTATATGATTTAAGCAAATTTAGATAGTTGTATCAGTATAGTTTCGATTATAGACTTTTTAAGAATAAGTGCATATAATGGAACTTTTAAGTTTAGACTTAGTTCATAAATGAAGTAAATGTAACATTATGATTGCAACCTCTTAAGAACCCTTTCCAATCAGATCAATAAATAAAATTGGCCCAAACTTGATTAAAGTATAAGACTAGACTCTAGAGAAAAAGAGATTCCTTGATTTAGTGATGAAATTAGGGTGTGTTTTGTAATTAAAAATAGTAGGAAACATATTACATCTAAAAAATAGGGATGGAACAGGTATAGTTCAACCAGTAGGAAAAAATTTTACCTATCCTATTGTCTTAGATCTAGATGAAAATGTTCCAATGAAAAACATATCTCCATCTATATTTCATACTTTTAGGGGAATTTTAATATAATATCTTGACCAATTCTTGTTTGAATTCAAGGTTTTATGTCAAAACTATGGCTATAAATCTAACAATCAAAATTTAAAATTAGTTCCTTTGAAACTCAAGGATTCAATTATAATGTGGTTTATGGGATTACAACCATAATCCATTCACACATGAGATGAAAAAGAAAATGGATTCCTGAACATATATCAATATTATTATAGGGTATGAGATATAAAATAATTATTATTCTATATAAAACAAAAATAAGATGAAAACATGGAAGACTATCTTGACCATTCCTTTTTGTCTTTAGAAGGTGTGGATATGAATTAGATGAGGAACAAAGAAAAATAATTTATCAAAAGTATTGGCTAATGTTACTCTTGAAAAAATGAACCTAATGGGAAAAGGAGACATAAATATGTTTGGTCTCCATGACATTGCTGAATTATGTAGGAACTACTCAAGAACAAGGGCTAGTATTAGGAAGATGGAAAAATGGAAATGAAGTAATGATTTAGGAAAACTCATGGAGGAGTTTTTAAATCTACAAACATATATTTTAGTTCAAATAAATACCAAATTATATGGCTTAAAATAAAATTCTAACACCACCACTTAACCTTTAGCTATGTATTGTCCAAAATGTAGGTTGAAACATGTTCTTTGAGACTACCCTCTTGACAAGACATATATGTGTGTTATTTGTGATGTAAATTCCCATGACACAAATAATTTAATCATCCTTCTTGTACTTAAGAATTAATTAAAATATATTACCCAACTAATAAATAACTCAATTATATATAAAGACAAGGGGAATTTTTATCTTATAATCAAATCCTAAAACACTTTGTTCCCAGGGCCCTTTCCAATTCATGGATGATTCCATGCTATAAACCAACATATACATAAACATGGGGAACACCAAATTTGTATCCTCAAGAATGGACATGACCATAGCCATAGGTAGCACAAGAAACCCAAAAACCATGGATTCCACAAATAAATCAATAATGGGTACCCCAACAAACATTTAATCAACAAAAGAGGCTTTCACCTCAACAAGTGTTGATATCTACTCCTAATATCTAACCCAAACAAACTAAACAAGTAAATAAACAAAAATTACTTGAAAAATCAATAGAAAAACCTTAGAATAGACAAACAACTCATGTTTATAGAACAAAAAGAGAAAGAAATATGGGAGTAAATGCCATAAATTATAGTAATATTCATTTATGTTTAGGAAAAACATTGACTAGTCCTTCTCCACTCACCATCACATAAATCCATAATGAAAAGGAAAGCTTAAACCTTCTCAATGAGAAAGTAAAATAAAAAGAGGACATCTAGAATAAATAAAAACCCCAAGAAACTATTGTTCCTCCTATTATTTTACCAATTCCATTTTTAGAAAGATTCAAACAAATAAAAAATAAAAGTGAATCTGACTTAGTCTAAGAACTAATAAAAATATGTAGGGAGAGACATCAGAGACATCTCTAAGATTAATATAATAGTCAAAGGATGGTGTGTCAAAAATATAGGGAGGATAAGACAATATCCCAAAACCATACAGTAGATGGTAAGCTTGTTGACCTCTTATCAAGTAAGTTGCTTCTACCAAAATATGGAGACCCTAGAATTCCAATCATCACCATAGATATAATAAATAATAAAATACCAAATGCATTAGTGGAATTGGGATTTGATATCAACTTCATGACATCAGACACATTGGAATCATTCTCACCAATTGGGATACTACCAACTACTACAATCCTATAGATGGATGACAAAACTATTTCCAAGCTAGAGGGGGTTATAGAGATGTCTCAATAATGGCAAAGTCTTAGAAATACCCTATACACTTTATGATACTTTAATAAAAGAGTTATAACTTAGGTTATATATTGATCTTAGGAAGGCCATGGTTGGCCACAATTGTAACACTGATAAATTGTAGATCTAGGGATATGAAAAGCTCTAATGGATTAAAAGTAAATAAAATCTCTTTATATCCAATTGAAAAGCCATCTCTAGATTCCTTAGATCATTTATGGGCATATGAACTAGATAAAAATGGATATAGTATTTATTATTTGGAAATGGTGTTATTTAAAAACCATGTAAATGAGTTAGAGGAAGACTGAGAAGGTTATATGGAAGATGATAGTCTAACTCTGAAGATGCTTAGTCTAGCTCCAAAGAGGCTCAATCTTGTTATAGAGAAGCTTAGTCTGGCTCCAAAAATGCCCAATTTAGATTCATATATCACCATAATAGAACTAGAAATTATAAAATCACATATATAAATCTATAAAAAAAACTTATTTGGGACACTCATGATGAAATACATAATCACACATCTATCCAGCAAAGTGTTGTCAGTTGGGCATATGATAGTCGAGCCACTTTTCCTTCAAATTTTCATTATCTATTAGCATGTGTGATTTCAAAATGATATTCTTTCAAAAACATAACCACCTTTCACATATTGAAACATAAACCTTGTCTCTTTAAATCTCTCATGAGTTAATTTAGACAAGTCAATTCAATCTATCTAAGGATAAAATAATTTGAAACATAGCCAGGTAAAATGCTAAACATAAATAGTTGGTTAACTAATGAACATGAGACATGGGTACTTGATGTACTAAAGAGTCATACAAAATATATCTAATGAAAAAAATAGTGGTAGGGGGTAGGACCATTACATGGTTAATAATATTATAATATTTTGATATAATAATAATTGATAAGCTAGGAAAAGTTAATGTAGTTGCCAACTTCTTGTCAAGATTAAATGTTTCAACTGAAGACAAGCTAGTGGAGGATAATTTCATAGATGAATGGTTGTTAAATTTTTTATCTCACTCTCCATGGTTTGCTAATATGGATAATTATATATCCATAAGGAATTTGAAAATTGAACTCACATATACAATTAGACTTCAATATGACAACCACCTATAAGATTGTGTAGGAGTATTGAGACAATGTGTTGAAAGGGCTTTGGAGGTGTATAAACTCAGTTAAGACCTTCAATTAGGTCTGAGGGCATGAAGAGGATCATAGTGTGAATGGTGATTCCATTACCTACATCCACACTTAATTTCAAAGTCTCAAGTTTAAAAAAGGTTACAAAAGAGAATACTTACTATAGTTTTTCTAAAAAGGTTCTCTACCATACATAATGTAATCTATTGGTAGACATTTTTCTAGTCTAGATATGTATAATCAATTAAATATTGTATTATAGATCCAAAGGTCAACACTTGAGAAAATAAGGAGTTTTTTGGTTGATAGAGAAGAAGATAGAGTGGTTTCAACCCAAGAAAATTTTCTCTAAAAACACTTAGTGATAGCTACAGTGCATATAGCCAAAATCAACTTAGAACAACATTAACCTATAGTATATTGATGCTAGCATGGTTCTAAGGCATGATATGAGTTCACCCACATCTAGAATATCCTAATAAACTCATTATAAATAAAAGTAATTAAAACATAATAGTCAAGTACATATTACCATTTACAAGAATATCTCATATTCCCTAAACAACATCTACAATTTGGTTCATATTGTAGACCTATAGTGCATTGATAGTGAGAGATGGTTGAATGATACCAAGGCATGAAATGAGCTCAACCAGGTATGATATGATTAAAATAACCTTAAAGGGAATAAAAAGAGTCTAATGCAATCCCCAACACTAATCAATACCTATAGGAACCTATTGGTTTCTCCTAAATGCACATGTATGATTTACCACAATGCACTGACCTAAAATCTAGTATTGATGTTTTGAGATGTTGAGACCTCCATAATTATATATGAACCATTAAATCCATCCATGGTCTCAATTTTATTATAATAAAAATAGGGGAGGTACTCTCTGTTTTGTCTCAAATAAAGGGCACCCAAAGTCAACACACTTGTAGATCTGGTATGTCAATGGTAAAAATAATGAATCTAATAGCCTTGGATGAATTTAAGTTGATGTCTAAAGTTCCATTGAATTCAAAAAAATGGTGAAAATCACCTAAAATCATTGGAAATCTTTAGTGGTGGTCATATGCACTATAACACAGTCTAGGCATTATTGGCCTAAAACTGAACATGAACCCTAATGGATTCTAACTTCATTCATATGACTATATGAACTTTAAAATCAAGTTGGGAATATTCATGGAATAGTGGAGAGTCTATAAGAATATTTTTTTCATAGAACAATCTAGGATTGTTTATTTTAAACCTAATTTGGTCTCATGTGTACTCAAATTGTAAGTAGAAGCTCATGAAGCCATTTTATCTTGCTCACATCTATACAGATGAGTTGGATGGGACCTCAAGAACTTATGGGAAGTTGAAGAAGGTCATGAACTAAAAATTTGTGTAATTGGTTCAAAGGTTAATCGTCTAACCTTTAAGAATCAATGTTAATAAGCTAAAAGATGTAAAACCCTCTTATGAGCCCAATGGAGAAAACATGAATGGTACTACATTAAAAATAGGTTAATTGACCTAGAAAATAATTTGGATACATTTTTAACTCTCCTAGGTTACCCATCATCTAATTTTTTTGTACCATCACTTGTATGGACACGCCTAATTTAGTCTATTTTGAAGGATTTGAAGTGTTTTATAGGTTTAAAAAGGAATGGATAGGTGAAAATAATTTAAATATGTGTTTAGGGATGTAATCTAACTCAAACTCAATTCTCACCTTTGTTATGCCTAGAAACCTCTCTGCTAGAATATTCATTGTAGGCAGTCTAAATATGATAGTGAGGAGGATGACTGCTAAAATTAGAAAGTGAGAAGTGTGACATTAAATATTTTGACGTCTATTTTATAGACCTTAAAATAAATAGGTTTTTATGAGTTGTCTAACACTCTTTCAATTAATCTCCATGAGCATCTATAGGCCACTTAAGTGACAAATGTGTGAATCAGGCCTAAAGGGCTAGTGATTAATTACAAGAGAGTGAATGAAAAATGGTGACAATAATTTCATATGTTGAGGGGAATATAAGGGATGTTAAATTATTATTTCCACCTTATAATTTAAGTTCAAATATTTCAATGAATGATACAATAGTTATAGATTATCAAGTGGACTCCTCATCATCAAGGCAATTTTAAGAAGAATTATGGAGTGTCTTTATGCCAACCTCAAGGATATGTCATGTTTGTGATGGACACATGTTGATGAGAAATTAATAGACTATTTTATAACTCCTCTCATGTTTTAAATTATTTCTAAGTTCTTACACTTGGACCTATGATTATCCAACTTCCCTCTTTCTCTCTCCTCTTATATGCTCTATATATGCAAGCCATTTTGGCATTGTGAGGGATCCATAATTGGTATTTCAAAGCCCTACTAATTTGAAATCTTGTTTTTCCTTGGAATAAAGTTATGAAATTTATTTTATCTCTACAACTCTTGAATAAGTATTTAAATTAGTGTATTTGGATGACAAGTGATTAATGTCTTCTCCTTGCTTCCATTATACTCTTGTATAAATTGTGTGAATAATAGTGTTGGTTGAATATTTTGTCGATCAGCATACTGATAAACAAAATAGGTCTGATCAGCCAAAGTAGGAAGATTAGTCATCTAAATGTGTAGGTTTACCACATCAAAAGGGGACTGATCTCTCCTCTCATCAAGGGGAGGTTCCCTGTAGGTATGCTATATATATATAATAATAATAATACTTAGGGGTAAGACAAACCATCCATCTCTCTTTTTTCAGAGATGATGCATGTGGATCAAAGGAAAAAATCAAGGGAAATGACAAATAGGACTCCTCTTCTTTCAAAAGTACTATTTAGCAAACCATAAGAATACTCCTGGTAGTAACAACAAAATGTAATAAAGGATGTAATAACCAACAAATCGAGATGCAACACAAAGTATTCACCTAGATTGCTCAAGAGTAAGATACGAAGGACAATGAGGGCATAAAGTCACCCCAAGGTCCTTTACATAGAAATGAAAAGAAAACACACTAAAGGCAATTATGGGGGCACAAAGTCTCTCCACATTTGACTCTTTAGGACATCTTCTTGACTGTTGTCACTAATTTTTCTTATTGAATTAAAGGAATAAAAGAAATATTAAATAAAAAGACATAAGAACAATTTCCTCAACAATAAAGATATTACAGTACAAAGTCTAAAAAACCACTTGCTTTCTTATTCCAGTAACAAAATATGATCGGCAATCTGAGCTCAAAGTCTCAGTAATGCCTTACAATTTGGGTAGAGTTTCATTCTAATTGTCAAAAAAGAGATCCATATTATAATAAAAGAGAGTTCCTTATATAGCCTCTTCAAGGACTCAGGAATAGTAATACATCATGTTGCATTGGAATATGTTAAGAAGACAGGCCGGAACTTAGGGGCATTTTACCCATTTGATTTTATCAATGCAGGGAAACAAGTCATGCTTATTGAAAGTTTGCAACTTTCAATGTCCACCTGGTGATCTGATCCTACCTTCATCATTCCTCCTTTTATGGTTATTTTAATTAGGTCCTAGATTCAATTCGATGCTCTATTCCTTAGTCATTTTCTACTGGTCTTTAGCAATTGACGCATGGCACATTCCGCTGCATTTAGTCACTCATCCCTGGGTCCACCATGGTATTTTCTCAAAATAGTGAAGCTAAGGGAAGAGACTGTGGATATTGACACTTGGAGGCTTCCATCAAATTTCAAGAGGGACACATGGCAATATCCACCAATTTGTAGAAACATAGTTTAGTGAGGCTTGGCCGTCGATACTTGGCAGCATCTGTGGGATTCTGTCGAGCTTTTATCTTGGTCTGTTTGTTTTCCTTGGTCATTTTTTTCCATGAGAATTCCCTTTGCAAGAGAAATTGTGTCTTTGACTCTTGGGGCACTCCTTTGAACTTTGTCGCTTGAACGAACCGTTGAACCAAGTTTTGGTTCAACGGTTCAAACGAAGCCTTGAACCGATTGACAAACCGTTTGATGTTGAACCAAAGGATGAACCAAACATTGACCTACTACTTGAACCTACTTTTGAAAATTTTTGGTTTGAACCAAGGCAAGGGCCAAAATAGCTTCATATGTTGTCCCAAAACTGAGTGACATTTTTGGGGACCAATAAGTAGCATCTCTTCTAATAGGTATCATGAAGTGTGTATTATTTTTTAAGTGTGATTTGAAGTGTGAGAGATAATTTTAGTGTCTATTATTAGACCTCATTTTCACTTACCTTTGGATATTTATATCAATTTATCTCCATTTGGAAACACTTATGCTAGAAGAACATTGAGTTAAGGTTAGTTTTAATAGTCTTCTTTCTTAGTGAAAATGTAAGTGTGTTTTATGGACTTATCTTTGGTGTATTACCTTCATTAGTTTAGGTTGATTTATGTTTCCATCTTCCTTTTTCACCCCCAATAGTGATTAGTCTAGTGTAGTGTGTGATCCTAAAAGATAGATCAAGGGTGCTAGCCCTTTCAAATATAGAGATGTATCTCTTTTAGCAGCTTGACTACAGGCATAGATAGTTCCATGTTATCTAAAATTTTAAAAGCTCTCCTTAACTTATATATGGTAAAAATTTATTCTATAATATTTTTTGAATTATTGATGGGATATGAAGTCCAAGAAGGTTGTTTAAGGTGGATGCTTATCTTGACAATAATAGGTTGTAATGGTCTACTACCTACATTATCTTAGAACTCCAACATTTAAATTTTGGTTGTAGACTAGTGAACTCTTTCATGCCTAAGGTAAGCATAATATCTTATACTTCAAGCATTTATTTTTATCTCCAACTAAGTTCCTACCATATATCTCCTGATCAACCTTGTCATGACCCATACTATGTCCCTCAACAACCCTTTCAAGGTTGTTATCAATCTTGTGAGCCATGGAAGCCCTATGATTAGCCTATTCCTTCTCTATATGGTCATGATGTTGTTGAAAAACCTTATGAATAAACTTATAAGGAAGGATATCAATAAGATATGATTAGGACTCTTGAATAAGAAATCCAAGCTCTTAAGAGGTAGTTTCTTAGAGGCAATTTTACTCAAGCTATACCTATCCCACCTTAAGAATCTTCTTATGTTTTGTATCAGTTTTCTCATGATCCTCATCCTCATGAAAACATTTAATATCCTCAATAAGAACCAATACAAATTATAAGAGAGCCGCATAGCTTACAAACTCCAACTTGGAACCAAGTAGTGGAGTTTTGGGGAAACAAAGATGAAGGGAGAGAGGACCAAGAAGTTGATGTCAAGAGATAAAACCTTGTGTTTATTCAAACCTCACTACCCTCTCCTCAAGAACCTTTAACTTGTCCCTCATGGAATTCTATCCAAGAAGATTTTTAATGTGAAAAAGATGCCTTAGTTGATAATGAGGGAGATTAAGTTGTAGATGTTGAAGAGACTCAAGAGGGACATGAGAAAGGTGAGGTCTTTGATGAAAATAATGAAACACTGATAGTAGAGTTGAACCTTCTCTCCCTCCAATAATTCTTTCAAGAGTCTCTCAATCTCAAGATTATTTCTTCTATCCCCATTCCCATTAATGGTCCCTCCATCACACTTCATACTCCCTCTCCAAACCATCAACTTGTTCACCACCCTCCCACCTCATCCCTTATTGAAGGAGAACCCATCTTATGGGAGATTAGAGAATAAGAACAAACTCAAGTGGTAGTTGATTAGGAATATGACTCAAGTATCTATGATGAAGAGTTTACTATAGGGAATCCCCTTGGTGGAGACAAGTACAAGTCATCATTATTGAGTGAATAAAGAGAATATATTGATGAAGTTACAAATATTCAAAAATATCTTAATCAAGAAATGATAGAGAAAGTGATTGAGAAGGATACTACATCAGCTGAGTTGGTTGATACTCATGTGAATGAGCAAGAGATTGAATCTAAAACTGAAACAAACTATTGATCTACTACTACTCCCATATAACAAGATTATTTTTGGAAAAGATTCAATGAGATATGTAGTTAATTTGAGGCCTTTAAAAGGGCTATAATTCTTATTGTCCAAGTTGAATACATTGTTGAGGATGCATTACTTCTTTAAGTACAACATGAAAATCTTTAAAGTACCAAGATAGAGGCTTCCCCTATGATTTAGGAAGCCATCATGATTAAGACAAATAAAAACATCAAGAAAGTTCATGAGAAGTATTTTAAAATATAAGAGGAGTTCACCTTCATAGGTGATATGTTTGTAGCTGTTGTCATTACATTTGAGATCATGCCAAAGAGATTGGAAAACATGAAGAAATTGAAGACACTAAATCCAATTATCAAAGGAAAACATGCTTCATGAATTCCTTCATTTCATGGAGAAATATATGGTGAAAACTTCCCCTATGATCTAGGAGGAGAAAGTTGATTTAGGTTAGTTTGTACATAATTTAGTTTGCTTAGGTTGTTGTGTGTTTTCCCTAAGTGTTCATGAGAGAAAAAGTGTGTGTTTTGGTGTCTTGATTTGTGTGTTTGTTTACTTGTTATGTGGTGTGTTTTTTCAGTCTATTCAGAGGCTTATCAATGTCAATTACAATGTATGGGTGACTCCATTTCCCAAGGATTAGAGAAGGCAATTGGTCCTTAGCATAATAGGCATGTTATCCCTAAGAAATCACCAAAATATTTACTAAATTTAAGACTAGATAAAATTTGGTCAAACCCCATTACATATTAAAACTTTTCATGAGGTATTATAGATTTTAACATGGTCAACATGATCTTACGAGAGGTTTAGTCACATTTTGAAGGTCACACAATGTGTTTCTTCTTTGTTATATTTATACACTTGTCTTAATAGCTTTTTTGCCACCTTTTGGCCATGTTAAGGAGTTTTAAATAAATACCATAAAATTAAAAATATTCAAGAAGATACATAATATATTTCATGTCATGGAATTTCATAGAATAGTTTTTAAATTGATATGTTGCATGTCTAGCATAGGAATAAAAAGATCACTTAGAAAAAGGTAGTTTTTGATGTTATACAAACTATATGACATATCTAGAATGTGGGTTAGGATTCACAATGGTATATTAAGATCCCCATAAGTATTTTATATGTTTATATGTATTTTAAAGAACAAAAAATGTTAAAAAATGGTTCTTCTCTCTCATTTCTCTCTTGGGTAGGTCAAAAGAGGTCAATGATTTTCATTCAATATGAAAAAGAGGAGAGGAGTTGGATTGAATTCACTTGGTAGATATTAGGGGTCCCTATGACCTTCCATTTAATGGAAATGGTTTTTGGATTAATGGTATTTTTTCATGAACAATCACTAAGATTATTAGTACCTTTAAAATTCCTATATAACCCTAACACCTTGGTTTTGTCATCTAATTGTAGTTATTTGTGTGAATAAAGTGGTGTGCATAGTCTTTCATAGCATGTTCATTAGTTTAATGTGGTTTTAAAAATAGTTTTCATGTGTGGTAATGGAGAGTAATAAATATCATTATCCTTATTTTAGGAGTGAGCACCATTGAGAGTTGTAGATAATGATTTCATAGTTATAGTGTTTTGATCTTTTGTGAGTAGTTTTAGGTTAAGGTAATGCATTGGTTTTCAACCCCATAGAGCATGGTGATGGTCTAAGAAAATTAAATAGACTAATGGAAATCTCAAAACTTTGAAACCAGGTGGAGTTGAATATGGAACTCACATACATAGTTAGACTTCAATATGACATCCACCTACATGATTCTGTAGGAGTATTGAAATAGAGTGTTGAGAGGGATTTGGAGGTGTTTGAACTCAACTGAGACCTTCAAGTAGGTTTGAGAGCTTAGATAGGATCATAGTGTGAATGGTGAGGCCATTACCTACATCAACACTTCAGTTCAAAGTCTCAAGGTTCAATAAGGTTGTAAAAGAGAATACTTACCTTAGTTTATCCAAAAAGGTTCTCTACCCTACATAATTTCATCTTTTGGTGGACATTTTGAGGTTTAGATAGGTATATTCACTTTAATATTGTATTTTAGACCTAGAGGTCAAAACCTAATCAAATAAGGATGTTTTTTTGTTGAGAGATAAGAAAATATAGTGGTTTTAACCAAGTCAAATTTACATTAAAAACACTTAGTGAAAGCTATAGTGCATTGAGCCAAAATGAACTTATAACACTAATGACCTATAGTATATTGATGATAGCATGGTTCCAAGGCATAAGATGAGTTAACCCATGTGTATAATAGCCTAATGACATAAAACTAAATAAAATGATTTGAAACATAATAGTCAAGAACATATCACCATTTATAGGAATATCTCATATTCCATAAACATCTATAGTTTGGTTCATCCTATAGACCTACAGTTCATTGATGATGAGAGATGGTTGCATGATCCCAAGGCATGAAATGAGATTATAAAATTATGACATTATTCCAATGTAATTATATGAAACCAAAATAGTCTAATGCATTCCTAAAAAGCTAATCAATACCTATATGAACCTATTGGTTTCTCCTAAATGCACATCTATGGTTTACCACAGTGCATTGACTTAAAATCTAGTCATGATGTTTTGAGATGTCTTGGCCTCCATGAATATATTAAGGACTTTATAATTTATAAATAGGGTCCTCATGATCCATTAAATCCCTCCATTGTCTCACTTTGAATATATAAATAGGGGAGGTACTCTATTTTGTCTCAAACATAGGGCACTCCACAGTGAACACACTTTCAAACTTGGTATGTGAATGGTAAAAATAATGAATGTGAAAACCTTGGATTAATTTAGTGTGATTTATATAGTTTAATTTAATGAGAAAAATGGGTGAAAATAACTTATAGTCATTGTAAATATTCAATGGTGGTCATATGCACAATAACATAGTCTAGGTATTTTTGGCCTAAAACTGAACATGAACGCTAATGGATTATAAATTAATTAATATGAATATATGAAATTTAAAATAAATTTTATAATCTTCATGGATTATTTTATATTCCATAACAATTGGTTTGCATAAAATAATCTAGTACTAGTCATTTTAGCCTAATTTGGTCTCAAGGGTACTCGGAACACAAGTAGGAGCTTGAGAAGTCATTTTCTTCTGCTCACATATATACATATGAGATTAATGGGAAATAAATAACTTATGGGTAGTTAATTAGGGTCATTAACTAAATTTTTTTGGAATTTTTTCAAAGGTTAAGTGTCTAACCTTTATGAATCAACGTGAATAAGCTAAAAGATGTAAAGCCCTCCTAAAACCCTCTTATGAGCCTGATGGAAAAAAATTAATAGAAATGAATTAAAAAGAGTTAAATTTAAATGGAAACTAATTTTTACATGTTTTTAACTCTCCCAAGTTACACACCATCCAATTATTTTGTACCATCACTTGTACAAACATGCCTGATTCAGTAGATTTTATAGGATTTGAAGTGTTTTATAGCTACAAAAAGCAATGGATAGGTGAAAATAATTTTAAGAGGTGTGTATGGATGTAATGTAACTATTAAAACTAAATTATAACCTTGGTCATGTCTGGAAACCTCTCTTCTAGAATATTCATTATAGGTAGTCTGAATATGACAGTGAGAAGGAGAATGATTGTCAAAATTGGAAAGTGAGAAGTGTGACATTGAATATTTTTAGGTATATTTGATATAGAAAAGGAAAAATATGTTGTTATTAGGCATATAAAACCCTTAAAATTAATCTCCATGATAATTTATATTCCACTTAAGTGACAAATGTGTGAATCAGGGCTAGTGAGCAGTTACAAGAGAGTGAATGAAAAATGACACGGATAAGATCACTAGTTAAGGGGAATATAAGGGATGTTATAATATTTTTTACGCATTATCATGTAAATTAAAATGTTTCAATTAATGATACAATATTTTTTGATTGTCAAGGGGACTCCTCATCATCAAGGTAGTTTCAAGAAGAACTATGGAGTGCCTCTATGCCAACCTCAAGGATATGTCATATTTGTGATGGACACCTATTGATGAAAACTTTATATACTATTTTATAACTTCCTCTCTCATGTTTTAACTTATTTTAAAGTTTTTAAACTTGTCCTTGTGGCTATCTAACTTCACTCTTTCTCTCTCCTCTCCTATGCTCTATATATGTAACCCATTTTAGCATTATAAGGGATCCACAATTGATATGGAAAAGTCATACTAGTTTTACATATAGTTTTATCTTGGAATAAAGTTATGGAGTTTATTATTTCTCTAAAAATCTTTCCTAAGTATTTCAAGTAGTGTATTTGGATGACAAGTGATGAATTTATTCTCCTTACTTTCATTCTGCTCTTGTATGCATTATGTGAGTAGCAACATCTCTTTAGATATTTCTCATGAAGTGTGTGTTGTTTAAGTGTGTTTTAAAGTGTGGGAGAGACTTTTAGTGTCTATTATAAAACCTCCTTTTCACTCACCTCTAGATATTCATATCAATCTCCATGTTGAAACACTTATGTTAGAAGAACATTGAATTAAGGTTAGTTTTAGTATTCTTATTTCTTAGTGAAAATGAAAGTGTGTTTTTTGGACTTATATTTGGTGTATAACCTTCATTATTTTAGGTTTATTTATGTTTCCTTCTTGAATTTTCAACCCCAATAGTGATTAGTATAGTGTAGTGTGTGGGCCTAAAAGATATATCAAGGGAGCTAGCCCTTTCAAATCTAGAGATCTATCTCTTGTAGTAGCTTGTCTATAGGAAAAGATAGTTACATGTTATCCCAAATTTGAGGTATCCTTAAATTATCTAGGGTGAAAATTTGGGATATAACAAAACCAAGAGCAAAAATTTTAGACCAATGACCTCAATTTACATCCAACATGACTAGATCTCTCAGAAAATACTATCATATGACCTACATGAAGTGATCACTTTACCATGATTATGAAAATGGTTAATTTTAAGTCACAAATAAAGAATTATAAAAATTCTTGACAAATATAGTAGACATCAATAAAAAAAATTTGGGCAAGTAAGCTACCTAAAGTAGTTTGAGCCTATAACAAAATATGGAAATATACCATAGGATTTTATCCATATGAAATAGTATATGGGGAAAATCCAATAATTATAATTGATTTTGAATTTTAGACATTAATAATAGCAATGGAGGTAGGAATAGACTTGGTAAAAGTACAAAAATAGAGAATTCTTCAATTTAATGAACTAGATGAGATGAGACTTGAGGCATTATATCATATAGAGCTTCTTCAATATCAAATAAAGGCATGGCATGAACATCACATAAAGGAAATGAAATTTAAATAAGAATATTGGGACATATTTTTTGATTCAAAATACAATCATTTAAAAGCTAAACTCTACACTATATGGTTAGGTCCTTACCAAGTTGAAAATATTTTTGACAATGGATCTATTCAGTTACTACCAATTGATGGTAATAAGAAGGTGTTTTACATAAATGGGCACATATTGAGGCTATATCATCAAAATACCAATAAGGAGGTGTTATAAAAGTATATTCAATCTCAGTAATAATTTTGTTATATGGAAGAACCTTATTTTTCCATCATAACCAAAGGATGAGATTTTGAATCTAATAAAGGAAGAGGATTGAAAACTAGTAAATAAAAATCCTTTATAAAAAAGAAGGTAAAAATAAAATAAAATAAATAAATAAATAAAAAAGGGTCAAAGATTTTAAAACCAATAAATGGAAACTTTTTTAATGGATAAAACAATAAAACTAGTAATCCTAATTTACTTGTATGGTACTTTAGATTAACTTAGGTGTGATTCTCATCCCAAGACATGCATTAGAACTGGGAATAAGGACAACTATATGTAATTAAAGGTAATTATATTTCATTTTTATACAAGTAAGATCAATTTAGAGTTTAAAAGTGTTATTTAATATCCAATTTTCAAAAAGGGTTCTTCCAAGTAGGGGTATGTAAAAATAAGGGGGTATATTAGAAAAGGATCTTTTATTTTATTTTTAAAATGGAATAAAAATTAATGACATTAAAACATCCTTTCAAAAAACCAATGTATAATTAGAAGGTCATGATGTCATCATGATGACACACTCAATATATTCATGGGAAAAGGTACTTAAAAGGGTCATCATGACAAGGATCGATTGTGGCATGAAGGATGGGTCATAATGAAAAAAATGGAAAGAGTGATGACATAATTGGCATGAGAAGGAAGTGATAAGAGAAATTTGAGTCATGTCAAATATTTACACACACTAAAATCATCATTTCCTTTTCCTAAAGATGTCTAATCTCATAAAACAATTCAACTCTGGGATATTTCAAGAGTTAGGGAAATCATTACAAACTTTTCAAACCTTGTACCTTGCTCCATTTCTCAAGCTAACCATGTTTCTCATAATTAATAATTATACTCACACTTGTTGAAATCATGGTAATCACACTCTCAATTATTTTCTAATAATATTTTACAAGCCTTGAATATTATTAACACACTTTTATTTTATGGTTTTTGGGGATTTTCATAGAAAACACACAAACTAATAAACTATTTGAAGGGAATGACAATATTCAAATTTATACTAAAATATAGTTAATAATATATATCTATCCTAATTTATCATGTGTAATAAATATAACAATTAAAAGGTAGCTAAGGGATAAAAAAACACATCTTGTTTGATATTTTATTCTGAAGTATGATAGTGACCAGGAGTTGTCATAGGATTACATCATAGGTTTTGACCTTATTTGTTCTATGTTTTAACTATTTTTTCCCACTGAACACTTGCATTAAATAGGGACAATAGTGTCTACCTTATATGTAGGTGTCTAATGAAGGATACCCATATGAATGGATCTAAATTTATATTAAGCTTACACTATCACCTGTATAAATCCATGTTACTTAAATTATATTTGACTTTGCACCAAATTCATTCGATTAAAAAAACCCTAGTTATATTGAATTGGACAAATTTTAACTTGGTAAAAATGGGTTAGCATGTGAGTTGAGTTAAGCCTAGAAACACTATTTTTTTAAAAATGTTTCCTACATGGACAATACTCAAAAGAGGGCCTCAAACTCGCATGTAGTTCTCCCTCTTAGGTATGTGTATTATATGCAAATATATGTTATTTATCCTACTAACCCTTGGAATAAGAAATGAAATAGTATATTTGACATTTTAAATGCTTTATATGCTCAATTCAATATTGTAATGCATTTTGATAACTTGAAATATACATTAATTTCTAATTTGGTAATTATCAAATTAAATTGTTAGGTAGTTTAATTAGACTATAGCCTTTGTATATATAAGTACCTATTGATTTTTAATTAGGATATAGTGACAAAAAAAATGATAATAGGATGGGTAATGAGGATTAAAAAATGATAATAAAATAAAAGATATAAGAAAAAGACAAAAAGATAAGCCTAGACATTTATGACATAGTTGGACACTAGCATTGACATTAATATCTCAAATGGATGCAAGTGTCTAGGTGATAAAAATATAAAAAAATATGAAAAAAAAAGTAGAAGAAGATACATACATCAGATGAAGAGTAATAAAATAACATATAGGCCCAAGGGGTAGGTAAATCAAGTGAAATAAGATGGAATCGAAGATGTCCACAAGAGACTGCATCATTAGATATCTAATTCTCAGTCAAGATATGTATACATACAAAGAGGCTATAAAAACATAATGATAAATTGTGATTGTACCAAATATTGGTGTCTACATTCCCCCCATTTAATCTAGTAATGCATCAAAACTAAAATTAATAGTTTAAATGAAAATAAAAATGCATATTGTTGTGTAGACAACACACTTTGTATTCACTTGAAATTTCCTTGAATCTTTCATTTAAACATTCTTGAAAATGATAGAATGACACAAAGTAATAAACCTATATAATTTGTATGTAATAAATAATAAAAATTCTTGTAAATAAATGACATGGATAAAATACACCTATGTATGTGTTGTATAACAATGGTTTTAGAGTAATGGAAACTGGAGAAGTAGATAAGGGGTTTGTAACCTCATCCATATTTTAGATAGGAAGATGAATGAAATTATAATAGGTCAAGTAGGTTACACCATGGTGGTTTTTTACCTAAAAAAATGAGAGTTTGGAGGTGATCATGCCCCCAAAATAGAATAAAAAGAGTGGTGCTTTGGTCATTAAGAGTATCATTTCCCTTCCAACATAACTCGAGTGAAAACATATATAACTTGGTATAGGATGTGATGTAATCAAGATCACCAATTTTTTTTTGTGAGACCAAATGATTTAATCACTCTAATCTAACCAAAATATCCCATCGTTGTAGATGGATAAGGCTTAATATAGTCTATAAAATTACATCTTGGTGGGTGATGATAGTACTTGACAATGTTTTGAAATATGAAAATAATTTGGATTTTAAAATATTAGGTACACATTGTATAACATATGAACCTTAGATATGTATCATGTTGAAACTATGCATAATAATGTTACAAATGTATATAATATTACCATAATTATGAATCTGAATCATATAACTAGGTGTTTTTTTCCAATTTTGAATTTTGCACAAGTATGGGTAGCCTGTTACCATAACATGACCCAACTATATATGGAGAAATATAAAGGATGATAGAAGTGACAATGTGGATGACATGATCTCAATACATTCCTCCACTAAATTTGGATATGTTTAATACTAAAAAAGTGTGTAGAACATGCTTCTAAAGCATGCCGTCACTGAGTCTATAGAATGTGTAAATTGTAATTGACTGTGAATAACATGTTTGTAAACATGACCCTACTAAGATGCCCCCATTTTTGGAGGAGGGGATATAGTGCCTACTATTAATATCCTTACAAAAGGAAAAAGTTATAATTATCTTGATGTAGGGATGAATTTATATGCTTGTATCATTGGTGGTGGTAATTTGTAACATTGTTTTTGTAATACCTAGAATCTAGTATAATATATATGTATAAAAAATTATTAGAGATTTTTGGTAATGGTTGAATTATTTTGTGAATGTTTGATTTTAATATATATATTTTCTAACTAAAATGTTATTTCTAATGAGTATTCTTTTCTATGGTTTTTGTTATAAAAGGATATACATATTTAGGAGTTTTAACATGGTAAACATTTTATACCCTAACAGAGTTAGGTTTAGATCCAAGTGACTGATCCATTTAGATCAGATAGATTTGGGTCATGTGGCCCATTTGGGATATAATACATATGATATATACCTCTTCATAGCCCCAGCCAATAGGTGGAATCCAAACACATGTACTTTTTGGCTCCCTAAAGGGGATATGATAGTCATAGTAGAGGATGTGTATTAGATTTTACGTCTTCCTATTAGAGGCGAGAGAGTTAAAGTTACTAGAGATGGTAGCCTTGGTTATATTCAACATTAAAACATATATTTTAATGGATAGAGGGATACAAAAGTATATCTGAGTAGTATGATTCATTTGGACAACATTATTACAGGTGATGTTCTATAGTTACAAAAGCTTATTTATGTTTTACTATAGTCATTCATAGCAGTAGAGGTTGGTATAATGGGTATGTCATATCATATATACCATGTAGCTCAACATATTGAGCTTGATCATACTAGATATTCTTAGGGTCACACTATATTAGACCTATTATATAGGGATCTTTATAGATTTACACTGGAGAGCCATAGTGGAGGGATTGGAACTGAGACTCTTTTGCATGTTTGGGCATATAAGCACATTGCAATGGTACATATGGTTGTTAAACCCCTAGTTGGGTGGGCCCATACATATATATTTTTAGATTGGTGGGTATTTCCCCATGGTAACATACCATTATGGAATATCACATTATTCTAGAAATGTTGACTTAATATCAAATTATATCCCATTTATATATGAAAATTTCTAGATGGCTCGAGGATGGACATGAGTTGCGAAGGGTCTAAATCATCATGTGGTTAGTTCATTAATATCCTAATGTGTATAATTTATTTTATTATGGCCATGTTTTATGATAGTTTGGTATAGATTATGGAGTTCCATCAACACCCTATCCCTAGCATCAGACATCATGAAGTGGGCATAGGACTCATCATAAGCCAACACCTACAACTATAGATCTAGTTCCACGTCTTATTGACAATAGAGATCCCATGTTTCCCTTGTATGTAGGGGATGATGTAAGATGCAAATATTTTTATATGTAGTGGTGGGTAGGATCTTGATGGCTATTATTGTTTTCTATTGTAGTTACCCTCATAGGTGCCATTCCTACAACACAAGGGGATGCAAGAGGAGATATAGGTGGAAATGCATGTGATGGTGACCTATGAGACCAACACCAATAGATAAGCTGACTATTAGAGGCACATGCAAGTATCATATTTTTTAATTTTTTAATTTTATTTGGGCACAATATTAGATAAATTATTTGATTCCTTATATGTATCTAACTTTTATTGTATGTCTTACATCTATAGGCAATCAAGAGTGGGTGAAAATGGTAGATTATGTGATATAGGCCCTTAACACATAGCATTCCCATGGATATATCCAGGGATAGTTTAATCAAGAGGGTATTTTATATTATGGGTGCCCATGCACCTATATTTGATCCTATAGTGAGAGTTGTAGAAACATATCTTACTATGAGAACTGAGTGCAAGGAGATATGTGTTGAGTTAGATAGGTAGGACATCCCATAGCATAGTGCCACAAATATCATGTAGGTTTTTATTTATTATTTATGTTAAATGAATTTATGACATCTAGTGTTTTATATTTTATTTCTGTGTTTATTTTCACAATGTATGATTAGATGTTTGTAAATTATATAACTAATATTTTAATTTAGTGATATGTATGCATTATAGTGATAATATAATACTAATCATATGTAGTTTAACCTAGAAGGAAATAAGAATGCTTGACTATAATGATAAAGGGGTAGTGGAATTATAGATTATGTTTCTATAGATAACTCTATTGTGAGTCTATAGGTGCCAATTTTGGTACCCAAATTATTATGTATGTACATCCCTTTCACATGTCCCTTTATTTAAGACCTGATTAACCAATGATTATTTAATAGGATTAGTGTGGGAGTGATCAATCCTGGTAGAAATTACACTAGGAGAAGGAATTATACTAGTGGTCATATTATACAAAGGTCAATGGACCATATATACTTTAAAAGGATTAACATGGGATGGTTTGACCCTCTTAGACTAGACTTCAAGATAAGTATGTTAAATAAGTATAGGTATGTCTTTCTAATATGTAATAATTCCCTGATCGACTATGTAAGTTTTTTTTAGATAGGTAATTTAGTTTTAACTAGAGATCCAACTGGTCTGGGAAAATCTATCACAAGTATCAAATTTACCAATAATGGATACAATTGGATTGATAATACCAATGAATGGACATAACCAACCCAAGAATACCATCAAAAATCACAATCAACCCAAGAATACCAATGATCATCCATAATTATCCTAAGAATTTTAATAATCAACCAAAACCAACATAATATTACTAATGATCAACCACATATAGCCTCCAATACCATACTAAGATTTGAACCTGGGTGATTCTTGCAACATCCAAGTCACTTTACCAACTCACCCACATCTCATCGATATAAATTTTGGGTAAAAACTTTATTATAACTGAAATACCCAAACCAATGGTGAATCATATCCCTATCCATGGGCTATGGACTTGCCTCATCATATTGAACATAGGTTTAAAGCCACATGATGACCCATTTTTCATTGAACACCAAGCCAATAGTACATTTCATTAGATACTTTTCATGAATAACCCACCATAGATTAGTGTGGGAATGATGATAGAGAGAGTTCATCCTAGGGAATGGACCCTGAGACCTCTCACCTATAACACTCAGCTCACTCATGACTAGGTTATCATCATCAGGTTAACTATGTAAATTTTTTCTCAAGATTAAATCACTCATTATATTGGAATTTGTTAATACCATGGTAAGTACAAAAATGTAATGGTGGGAAAACTATGTCCTTCCTTGACATCTTATAATAGCTGGTGTTTAGGGACTACAACAAATCTCTAGGTTGCGCTATTAATTTTTCAAGATTCACCTAAAAATAACTCTCAATTGGAATGGATATTATACCATAATAATCGTACTATGTAATTTACTACACAACACACAATTTCACAAAATTAATATTTTTATTATATAAGGAAATTTATATAGTAGAGTAAGTCGATAGTGGCTAGCTTTACAAAACATATTTAAGCTTATAGATTTATGATTCAATAGAGATGAAGAAACTAATCTACTATACTAATACCTCTATGAATGATGAGATAAAAAATACTTGGAAGACCCTTGATGCCCAAATAAGACACCAATCCACCTTTAAATAGAAAAAAGGTCAGCAAGAACGGGGAACCCAGGTAACTAGTTATCAACTTAAGTTATTGATAAAATAAAATATTCTAATAATTTTATGGTGGAAAGATGAGACATCCAATAACAATCCTATTAGATAGATAAAAAGGGAGATTCCATTGGTTGTGTTTACAAAAAACAATTGCCTAGTGGGGAATCTAGTACAAAAGCTATCAAGATAAATAAAAAAGTAGGAGACGACAATAGTATAAAAAAATCATATCATTATCATAGGTAACACACCATGACATATGCCATCATGATAAATGTTATCAAAACCATGATAGATGTTGGTAGTTAGTTCATGGTAAACTATTACAAACTTGTTATCATATTAACATTGTATCTCTACTATTTTGGCATGCAAAGAAAAATGTGATGGACCATTGTGCTTCTGATAATTAGTAAAAGTTGCATCCAATTGGTATCATTCATATGGATCATATAGCTCATATACAAAATAATCCATTTATTCATTTTTTGAATAATGGGAAATCCATCAATCATCTTCATCACTTTCTTCATTCTCAAGACTAGGAGGATCTAGTATCCAATCAAGTCTTCTTATCTTTAGATATATAAGGAATAATTTCATGAATTATTTATCCTATGACTCATAAAAATATGCAAAAATATTAGTATGAAACACAAAACTATAACCATGGCTTGGTTTCCAATATCCTCATGGTGTTTTTTGAAATTAAAAGCTTTCATATATAATCCTAAACTTAATATTAAGACTAGGATAAGACATGTAGAGGTGACAAGTCCAATAAAATTTTCATATGGTTCTTCAGACCATTTATAAGGATAAAATTGAAATAAAAATACCTTCAAATATCCTATCATTTGTTTCCACTTATGTTTCAATTTTTCATCATGTGTTTCTCTTGCATATTGATATAACTATGAAAACTAGTGAGGTGGTATCTTGAAATCAATCCAACCATTCCCCTTGTTAAAAGTTTTAGGATTTCCCATTCTCCTTTTTCTAACCTGAGATAATAGACATAAAATGTATTATCTCAAACTGAGCATCCTTGATTTAAATAGGGATGATTGAATGTGTATCCATTTTTCTTCCACTAGAATTCAACAACCCTTTTAGTTATACTAGTTTCCAATTTGTTTGCTAATTATTTGAAATTTGTTTCCCATTTTAATGGGTGTTGAGGGAGTTTTGGTAGCCATACCCGAGTAAAATTATTTTTACTTGAAAGAGGAATATTTCTTTTTATAGGGTATAAAAAATGGATTATACTAGGAATTTTTATCTTTATGTCAATGAAATGGAAAGTTGGCTTTGGAAAAGTAAGACCCGGTTCTCTAACCAATTGTATGGCTCTTTATTTTACAATTTGGGCTTTACTTTTGCCTTTGTTGGCTTGAAATAAGAAAATATATTTCATTAGTGGATAAGATACTTCTCTATAAATAATTACAACTATATAATTTTTCTTTCCTTCTTTCTACTGAACATCAAAGGAAAAATTGTTGAACCATATACTCCATCTATTGAGTAATTGATTTACGATTTGTGACTAGTGTGGATTTCTGATGATATTATCAAAATCCTTCAAATATGTTCTAAGGATGAAAGTTATAGGTAATAGATACAATTTTAATTTATCTATTTCCAACATTACTAATTTTATTTATTTTTTGAAAGGCAGGTAATCTATTTATGAAAATTTCTAGATACCATAGTTATAACCACATATTTATTCCTTTTTACCTATTTTTTCAAGATCCCCAATATTATTTACTATAATTTGTTTCCAAAATAAATATTTCATCATCTAGAAGTTTTAATGGGGGTAGAGACTAAAACTTTTGTTTAATTCTTCTTACTACCTCAATCATTTCATCTTTCTAAGGAATATGATTCTTTTTTAATCTTTGAGTTAGGATCCTTTTATCTTTGGATTGATTTTCATAAAATGGATTACAATAATTTAATGAACTAAGGAATACTTGCAATCTCAGTTTATCCAAAATTTTCTCAATAAATTTTTGTAGAACCTTTAAAACATGTTCTTTTAGTCTGATCATTCCTTTGCTAATGCTAACTCCTAGGAATTCAATATATGTAGTTCCTATGACCACTTTATTTTCTAAAATAATAAGACCATTTTCATTAATAAGCCTAATGAAACTTTTAGATGTTTAAGATGAGTTTTCAAGTCTTTAATATAGATAAGTATGTCATAAATAAATACAAAAATGAATGGATATTCACCAAAAACACCATCCATTCTCTTATAAAATTTAGATGGGGCATTTTAAAATCCAAATGGCATGACTTGCCATTCATAATGCATTTGCAAGACTAGAATAAAAAATCCAATTTTATACTTATCCCTTTCTAAAATTCCTATTTGTTAGAAATCTGATTTTAGATCAAACTTTGAGAAAATCTAGTTATCATAAATCTTTTTCAATAACTCATTTTTGAAAGGAAGTGGATGATTTATATCCATGAGTTGTTCATTGAGATTTTTATAATTGATAACTAGTCTAGATTTTCCTTTGACTATTTCACTATGTTTTTAACATAGAAATCTAGACATGCCCATTCTGACTTGCTTGGCCTAATGATTCCTAACTCAAACAACTATTTTATCTCAATTTATGCTTAAATTTTTTTTGGGGGGAGAATTGTAGAGTATATACTTTGAAGTGTGAGTGAAAAGCTTCATCCTTCAATCACAAATCTATTGAATATTTACAGATATTCCAAAATTATTGTCAATTCAATCCACAACACTCTTTAAATTTTATGGAGATATTTAAAAGTACCTTAGACTATCTTATTTGGAAGTCATTTATCCTTCTTGACATTTTACTAATTTTCTTTGGAGAATACTCATCTATTTGCTTGACAATCTGTATGTTTAATTTTAATATATTTTCCATTTATACTTCCTTAGAATCAAAGGTGAGGATAATCAATTCATATTATAGTTTAATAGGATAATGATTTTTGAGGAAATCATTACCTATGAGATCACCATTAATAATATTATCAAACTATCTAAAGGTAATGAGCCCTGCATGCCTTTTAAATATCAAGGGGACATATCTTGCAACTAATTTGATTTCTAAAAATCCACCATTGATAGTGATAAAACCATCTTGTATTTTTTCCCATTTAAAATAGGGAATTACATTTTTTTATAGATACTTAGGTCTGGACCAGTGTCAATCAAAGTATCTAATTTGTAAGGCTTATAACCCTCAATTTTTACCATGATTCTAATTATTATATTTTTTTGGTTGTAAAATATATTCAAAATTCTTCCTCCCAAAAATGTATCTCCTATAAAAGTTCCTTCATTATTTTGAGAACTCTATATATGATCTTATTCAGCTTATGGTTGGTCCTCTTATTCCATTCTACTTTATTTTCCTTTACTAGTAATTACTCTGAGTTTTCCTATTTCCCTATGAGATCTTTTTAGGTTGATTTATAAGCCATCTAGTATATCATTTTTTTTTTTCATGATAATCTTATGTAAATTCAACAAGAGTAGATGTAACTTTATTAAGTTTATTAAACAAGTCTGATTCTTTAGGAGGTCTAGTTTCATTTAGGGAGATGAATTATTGTGTATATCTTTATATATCAACTTATTGGGCATCACACTTATGAATAGCTACATTAATGATCTATTGGTAATGAGTTCTCATGTAAAAATTCAAGATAGGAGTGAAAGTATATAACTACTTGATTTTATCAATCTCTTCTTAGGCAACTAGAGTAAACATATAATAATAGTGATAAGTAGACTCAGAGTCTAAATCCATGTGGTGGATAATATGTATTAGGATAAAGTTTTATAATTTTTTTACCCAATAGTGTGTGTAATATGTCACGTGGTCTATCACAGTACTAGTAAAACTTAAGAGGATGTAATTTTGTAGAGGTATATGGTCTAACTATGAGAGATACTTTGTAAGCATGTTCCTTTCCTTTGTTCAACACCTTGATCATTTTTTTGACATATAATATTAGTTTTGTATAAGGTGATTGAATTGGTTCATGATATTTTTTATTTTCCTTGGAAACATGACTCTTATAATGTGTTATTTCTAGTGAAGAGATAGGCATCCTGAGTTGAGTATTCATTAGAGCACATGCATATTTGTGCACATCCAAATATAATGTTTTAAATGAAGAAAATGGATTATGCAATGCTATTTCTATGGGTGGAGAAATAAGACCTCTACTAAATATAAATTATACTTCTAAATTTGAGGTGTATAATTTAAGGAATACAAGGCATCCTTAAAGTGAATAACATAATCTTGTATAGACTTAGTTTGTACTTGTGTCAATGCTTGAAAATGTTTAAATGGTAACTTAGGTAAGGTATAATGATGAAAATTTGATATAAATACATCTTCAAGTTTTTTCAAAGTTGATAAGGAACCAATTACAAGATTATAAAACTAATCAAGAGTCCCTTGGGTTAAGCTACAATGAAAAGACTTTAAGAGAAATATTCCATTTTAGGCCCAATGTTCAAAGGATTGTATATATTATTATAAATAAATATAAAGATCCTTTTAAACATTAAAATAGGAGAACTTAGGTATAATAAATTATTGGGCCCACTTTTTTCAAAAATTATGTGGACCATGCCAAATGGACCTATCTCAGTGTGAGGCAATCATTGGATTGGTTGCTCCCCTTTTTTTACATTTTGATGCTAGTTGGATAAGTCATTATTGATCCCACACTGGCTAGTAGGTAGTTTCATAGTGCCAAATTACATAAAGACATCCTTGTTAAGACTCATACATGGTGGCTCAAGAAGCACAAATGTTAGAGAGTGGATCAAGTGAGATAGTGATCCCTTATTGATAGATCAACATATAGTATGTGCTCATCCACCTTGGATAATGTAGTGGAGCCAACCAACTCATGATAGCTCATCACTCAAAATGTGCCCATATGACTTATCAAGGAAAATTCATTTCACATATAAAATAAGAATCACATTCAAAGATCAAAAGGAGAGGTGATTAAGTGAAGCAAAACTCTGATGAAATAAAGAGTGAATCATTAGTATTTCTTATTATGCATATGGTAGTTGAGATATTTAAATGTATAGCCCAAGCTTTCATATGAGCTATTGGACATGAATAGATTTAAGAAGAGCATTTATTATGGTTCTTTATATTAAACTTTGTTACTAAACTATAAGTTAGTGAATAAATGAAGTATTGATCCTTGTGTTATAATTTGAATAATGTTATGCTTATGGGTTAGTTTCATTTCAATAATTTTATAGCTATTTATTTGAATGTATTAAGAGATGGAGTTTTTCCCTTGATTGCTAATAGCATCCTTGTGCCATATAGTGACCTCAACTCACCTATAAAGCCATTAAGTGTTGGAACTCAAATGTGCCAAGGCTCCAAGACCTTTACCTAGGGTGCTACCTTGAATATGAGTAGTTGAATCCAAGATTTTAATATGATTTTCCTAAGTACCTAAACCACCTTATGTTATCCCTTTTCCTATCTTACACCACTAAGAGCCCCACCTAGCCAGTTATGGACTTGTACCTGAGGACTTGGGCCACTAAGAAGGCTTGCACCTATTGAACTACCTTTGAAGGACTTAGCATTGAAAGGCCACCTAAACCCCTTTGGATAATGACTAAGTCCCTTTGAACCCCAAGTTTTTCTATGTTACAACTAGCCCAACATGGGCCCAATCCCTCCACTATTGCACTTCAGGTGAGTGCACAAGGCTTGCACCTTGTGTGAAATTGATGCCAATTCTCCAATGGGATTAAATGTTGTGTACCAAACCCTATACACTAAGGAAAATAAAAAAATTATGATCTACACCACCCCCTTCTATCTCATTGAGGTGGAGCTATATAAATTGAGTAGGGATAAAGTCTTATGTTGGTGTGTTTTAGAACATGAACGGGACTCCATCTTACAAAAAGTACATAAAGGGATCTCAAGAGGCCATTACACTAAATATACAATAGCATGTAAGGTATTTAAATAAGGCTTATGGTGGGTAAGCTTGTTCAAAGATGCAAAGGAGTATGCTAAGACATGTGATGTATGCTAACACATAAGAAAGACCAATCACTAGGATGAGATGCCTCTCATCCCCATTATTTCCTAAGCACCATTCAAAAAATGGGCCATTGACTTTATTGGGCCAATTACTCCCATAGCATGGTGTACAGGTGTGAGATACATCTTATAGGCCACTAAATATTTCACCAAGGGGGTCAAATCCATGCTGACCAAAGACTACGTAGTTGTGATAACTATGTACTTCATATGGGATAACATCATAGCTAGTATCGGTGCCTATTAAGTCTGAATAGAAATAGGGGTACTCATTTAATTAATGAAATGGTGTGAATCCTTCTGACTAAATACATGGTGGTATACCACAAGACCACCCCATATCATCCCTAGGCTAATGACATGACTGAAGCCTTTAACAAAATCCTAGGAATGTGCCTAATGAAGATATGTGATGTTGGTTGTAAGGATTGGTATGATCATATTTCAGTGGTACTTTAGGTATACCATATGTATTAAAAACACCTAAATAATAATACACCATTTCAACTGGTGTTTGGTACTAAATCAATTTTACCCATGGAATTCTTAGTGCCCTCCTTATGCATTACATAGATTGGTTAGTTAGATGACCAAGAATATTTAAGTGCAAGGTTAGAAGACTTGGAGTGCTTGGATGAGATGCATACCTAAGCAAAATGGAGTCAGTAGATTGAGAAGGTGTGTTAGAAGTATTGGCATGATAAGCATATCAAGCATAATGAGCTGATTAAAGGAGCATTGGTGCTACTCTATGATTCCAAGTACTTCAAGCACCCTATAAAGATGCAAATCTAGTGGATGGGTCCCTATATCATCCACCATATCTTAGAAATAGGTGCATGTAAAATATGCAATTTATCTAGTGAAATGCTCCCTAGATATTTTAATGGAAATTAAATAAATCCTAATAGGAAGTATAATGGTGATAGTGCCATGAAAACACTGAGTTCTTGGTCACAAGTTAGTTGGGAGTAAGCTAACTGGGAAACCATTTGATGCAAGCTAAACCATTATTTTTATTGTTTTTTCATCCTTGTATAGTGTATAAAGGTAGTGTATGGCACATAATGATTACAAGAACTTTTTATGTCAACACTTCATGCATAATTCTAATCAGGTGAGTCAATCACTTTCACCCATAAGTGCATGAGGTGAGACATCTAAGTAGTGAGTGCATGAAGCTTACTAAGCACAAACACAAGCAGCTAGAGAGACATATGTGCAAGATGGGAAGTGAATGCCCATTAAAATCCCAAGAATTAACCACTCTAGTAATACCTTTGCACCAGATTTGTAAGAAGGCACATCGATTGATCTGATGTTAGATACCCTAGGAGGAAAGAAGTGAAGATGCCCAACATGGTTGAGCACAAGGTAGACAATGAAGATGTACTCTAACAGTGTGCAAGAGAATTAGGATAGAAACAAAGAACTATAGGGCCATCATAAGGGAATTATATGGGGTAGGATAGGGCCAAGGCAAGATGATGTGCTCAAAATTAACTAAGGAAAGAAAAGCGTGCTTGAAATAGAAGCATAGCTAGAAGATAGTGGAACCAAGGAAGATTCTTCCCTTTCTGATGCTTTTTTGAGATTCAAGTGCTCTTTTATTTCCTCCAAAGTTTCCCCTCTCTTCTTATTGGAATACTTTTTCTTTTTGGTGGGTGCAAGGGTTCCTTCCTCCCCAATCTAGATTGGGGGTCTTCTTTCTTCTCGGTGCTTGACCTAGCATTGGAATCCTTCTTCCTTAGCTTCATCTCATACTAGAGTCTATAGATGAAGCCCATAATGGTGACCTCCTAGATTGGATCAATGTCTATTTGATTTGAGGTATCTTCTTCAGATTATATTTTTGTTCCATCTATATGAGGAAACTTGCACCTCAACTCTCACCTTTTACATCTAATTCCTTAATTGGAAGATCCATTCACTACACATTCATGATCCTATGTAGCACATCTATAAAATATTCTACCAAGAAGTCTAAGGGGAGATTCATCCATCCCAACCTATTTCCATCCTTAAGCACCAAGTGCATGATGCATTAGTACTACATTATAGAAAAAAATTCCATCTTAAACAAACTTTGAGGGAGCCCTTAGGGAATGCACCATTCTAGTCTAAAGGCTTATATGTACTACTTGTACTAGTATATTATGCACATCTTGTACTTAGGGATAAAAGTGATGGGGTAGGTGTAATACTTATATTTTTACACAAGGGATTCATGGTGTTTTGAAAATACCCACAAACTATTTTTACTCCCATTTGGGATCCTAATCTCCTCCATCACGATCAAGATGAGGATGGACCCCAACCTAAAGTTCCCCTTAGCATTATGATATTCTAACATGTTATTGATCAACTCTTCAACAATGAAATATGGGATATTAAATTATATGTCATGTGCCATGTGATAGGTGACATAGAGCTACACCTTTTGAGACATCTATCCACTACTTGCTAGGACATAATTTAGAACTCATGAGGTGTTCTTCCACCCTCATGCTTGGGTCTTCACACTTAGTAATTGGGAACATATATCCCCTTTGAATTAATTTTGGAGCTTCATAATGTACTCTACCTCCTAAACATCATCCATCATCTAATGAATGTCCTATCTAGCATTAGGTAGCTTAGTTATCTTCTTGATTAATTGTAGTGATATCTTCATGCACCATCCTATTAAGTAGAAGTGATCCTCATGGATACATGAGAGTAGGAACTAGATGATCTCCTTTAGTTTTTTGAAGTAGGGAAACTCATATATTTGTGTTACACCATAAGCCTTTAACTTGTCTCAAATTTGAGAAATTGAAGAGGGCATCACCTTCTGGGGTCTTGTACCCTATATCCACTATCCAGTCCTACACTAAGTCCTAAAAATGACTCAACAATTGATGGTTGTACTCTTTTATCTATAAATTAAGCATGAACAAGCACCAAATTTACCCTACCTAAATCTCTAAGGGATAATACATATATTAATAGGATAACTTTATTAGTACCTTGGTATTGATATCCATGATGCTCACTACCTCGATTGACTACACCTTATTCTTGGTGGCCATCACCTCTTCTATAATTCTAACCCTCTTAGGTTCCTATTACACCTCTATATAGCTTGATTCCTTTTTTTTCTTCACCATTTTGAATCTAATTATGTTGAAATGAGGTAGATGTGTCTTGCCAAAACATCTAATGATGGTTGGTGCTTTTGTAGTTATGGGATCTTTGACTGTATGTTCAGCTTTGAGCTTCACTAGCCATTGATGGTGGCCTAGTGTTAGCTTCATGTTTCACTCAGATCTCTACACTAATTTTCTCATTCCAACACCACACACTAGATTCACTATGAATTCACTCCCTCTCTCTATGATTTCATTCATTCTAAGGTATCTGGGTTGCTCAATTGCTCATTATGACAAGGTTTTTTCTAGCTTTAGCTCTCTAATCTCTTTCTTTGTTTACTCTAAATATAGGTTAGTATAAATTTTTTAACCTAAAAAATTTCCCCATTAATCAATTTATACCCTTCTCTTGTCAACCACCATCATTAATGCAAACTTAATGGTGTAGGCACCTTGATCTTCTTGAAAAATATGAAAATCCACAAAATCTTCAAAAATCTCATATGTTTTTTGTATTAAATGCATATCTTTAGTAAATATCCTAACCATAACCACCTAATTAAATATGGGGTGACCAATCTTGAGGCCTATGAGGTCACTGGCTAAAGGTGCTACCTAGTGCACATAGTTAGACCAAGGTTAAACAAGATAGGGCTAGTTAGGATTGAGTGCCTCAAGAAGAAATGGATTCCCCATGTCTAAAAGGTGGAAAAAAGGGTGTTCCAACTAAGTAGAGGGAATTTTTTATGAATCCCAAAGTATGAAGGAATCCAAACTATTGAAAATTATATCTAAGACATTAAAGCTTGCATCCCAAAGGAGATAGATCGATTGGGCACACTAGTGCATACCTTGAAGAGCATTGCTGCTCATTATTGGGCAATGAAAATACTTAGCTTGCCAAATTGGTAGGATGTGAAGGTAGTGATTTTCACTAGGTTTAATAAGAGTAATGAGGATCTATACATACTTGCTTATGCTAATGATTTTGACCCAATCATGTATATGCATCTATGCAAAGAAACCTAGGTTGCCTATGGTGAGAATGCAACAAGAGGCTTATGGGTGGACACATTTTATAGGACCTTGAAAACATGGGCATGATATTGGTATATTATAAATTAGATGCACCTTAATATAGGAAACCAGAAGATGCTCAAGGAGAGGTTATTGCACACCTTCTCCTTTTCCTCACCAAACTTAGAGATACTAAAGCCATTACAAGTCATTCATAGAGCAGTGTTTGAGGACATTTCAATCTTTAAAGAGTTCTTACAAGATATATTCATGGAGAAAAGGACTAGCACTTCTAACATTCTTTGAAAAGACAATGCTCAATAGTGACTCTAGTGAAGAATATGATGAGACCTAGAAAGATCATAATTAGAAGGCTCTAACAGGTAGACAAAAGCTTGTGCACCTTGTGGACAACAACAACATAGATGATGAAGATCCAACACATCTTTTAATTGACATAATAGAGGGTATAAAGTAATTCAAAGACTCTCATTAGGAGAAAAATGAACCCTATTACATGCCACTTAAGACCACTAAAGTAGACATCATAATAGAAGGTGACTCAAAGATCACCACTAGAGGTGCTCAATGATCTGAGTTAGAGCTAGCATAAATCATAAACCTCTTGAAGGAATTTTAGGAATTATTCCTATATAAATACATTGATATGAAGGGAACCCACCCTTCCCTTTTAAAAATGAGAATCAAGTTGGTGGATAGTGTGAGGCCAATCAAGAAGCACACATATCAAATGAATCCCAATCTCTATGCCAAGGTAAAAATAGAGATTGATGAAATGTTGGTAGATGGTGTCATCTACCCAATACAATAATCTAAATGGGTGAGCCTAATGGTCATCAACATCAATAAGGATGGATGCATATAGATTTGTATCAACTACAAGATGTTGAATGCCTCTTGTGTTAATGATCCATTCTTGACCCCATTCACCAATGAGGTCTTGGATGGAGTCATAAGCTATGCAATATACACTTTCACTAATGGGTTTTTAGGCTACCATCAGGTGTAGATCAAGGAAGAAGGTAAACCTAAAATAACCTTTGCAACTAAATGGGGTTGTTTTAATTATAATGTGATGCCCTTAAGACTCAATAATGTGCTATTTGTGTTCTCTAGGGTAGTGATTATTTCCTTTAAGGACTTTATTCATAAGTTCTTCTACATGTATCTTGATGACTGGACTATGTATGGTATTATAAAATATTACTATGATAATTTGTGTCTTATGTTTGAGAGGTGTAGGTAGCTCTAAATATCCTTAAATCTAAATAAGTGCATCTTCACAACTCCATTTGGGGCATTACTTGGGCACATCATTTATAAGGATTGTTTGCTTGTTGATCTAGTGAAGATAGGCATAATAATCTAGCTCTATACTCCCTTAATGTAGAAATATGTTCATACCTTTCTATTCCATTATGGCTAATATAAGAAGTTCATACAGAGATATGAAAAGATCATGACACCTCTAGAGGAGCTCTTACATAAGGATGGCCCATTCTACTAGGGCAAGGTGCAAGAAGAGGCCTTTGAGACATTGAAGCTAAAGTTGGTTAGTGTACCAATTCTATAATTTCCAAATTAGATGAATCTTTTCCACACCCACATTGATGATTCAGGGTCTACCATTGGTACCATATTGGCACAACTAGGTGAGGGCAAGATGGACCACCCCATCTCCTTTGCAAGTATAAAATTGATGTATGTAGAGTAGAATTATACCATCATTAAGTGTGAGGCACTGACAATGGTCTATGCCTTACAAAAATTTAGGCAATACCTACTATCAACCCCATTAATCTTTTTCACAGATCATGAGGTGCTCAAGTATCTCATGAATAAGACTATTTTACATAGGTGTATATGTAGATAGATTGCTATCTTACAAGAGTTCTAGTTCTTCATAGTCATCAAACCTAGGAAGCAAAATTTAGGACCATACCATATTTCCCACATCAACTTTAGTGATGTAGCAACACCAATTGAGGATGACATTACAGACACATAGTTGTACAGAGTTTAATGCATTTATGAATATCTAGTAGAGATTGTTGTTTTCTTAACATCTAGGTTTGTACCCTAAACTTTATCTACTAAGAAAAATAAATAACTTACAGTTCGTACTACCACTTTCCAACTCATTGAGAGGGAGCTATATAAATTAAGTAGGGATGAAGTCCTACACTAGTGTGTTTTGGAACATGAAAAATACTCCATCCTATAAGAAGCACACAAAAGGATCATAGGAGGCCATTATGATAGAAATGCAATGCTTCATAAGGTGTTATAGTTATGATTATGGTGGCCAAATGTATTCCAAGATGTAAAGGAGTATACTAAGGCATGTGATGTATGTCAATGCATTAAAAAGCCCAACCACTAGGATGAGATGCCTCTCATCCCCATTCTTTCCTAGGCACCATTCAAAAAATAGGCCATTGACTTTGTTGGGCCAACTACTCCCAAAACATGGCACTCAGGTGTAAGATACACCTTAGTGACTACTAACTATTTCACCAAGTGGGCCAAATTTGCACCAACCAAAGACTGTATAACTTTGATAGTTGTTCACTTCATATAGGAGAACATCATAAGCTAGTATGGGTGCCCATTGAGTCTAACTAACTATATGGGTACTCATTTCATCAATGAAATAGTTCACATCCTTTGATTGAATACATGGTGGTACACCACAAGACCACCCCATATCATCCCTAAGCCAACAACATGGATAAATCCTTTAACAAAATCCTAGGAACATGCCTAATAAAGATATGTGATGTTGGTCACAAAGAATGAGATGATAATGTTTCAATAGTACTTTGGGCATGCTGAACAACTTACAAATGCTTGAATAAGGCTACACCATTTCAACTGGTGTTTGGCACTAAAGTATTTTTACCCATTAAATTCATGGTGCCCTCCTTATTCATTGCATGGATTGGTCAGTTGGATAACCAAAAATCTTTAAGTGCAAAGTTGGAATATTTGTAGTATTTGGATGAGAAGCATGCCTAAGCTAAATAGATTCAACAAATTGAGAATGCATGTCAGAAGCACTAGCATGATAAGCATATCAAGCATAAGGAGATAACTAAAGGAGCATTAGTGTTACTCTATGATTTTAAGTAATTTAAGAACTTTGGAAAGTTACAAATCTAGTAGATGGGTCCCTACATCATCTACCATATATTATAAACAAGTTCATGTAAGTTATGTACATTATCTAGAAAAATGATCCTTGGGTATTTTAGTGGAAACTAAATGAATCTTTATAGGTAGTATAATGAGACTCATGTCATGAAAACACTAACTTATTGGTCACAATTTGATTGGGATTAATCTAACTGGGAAACCATTTGGTGCAATCCAAACCATTATTTTTATTGTTTTGTTCATCATTGTATAGTGTATAGATTTAATGAGTGGCACATGGTGGATGTAAGAACTTTTTATATCGACACTTCACATATAATTCTAATCAGGTGAGTTGAGTACTTATGCCCATAAGTGAATGAGGCTAGACATCTAAGTAGTGGGTGTGTGAAGCTTACTAGGTGCAAGAAGGAGTATCTAAAAAGACATATGCACAAGATAGAAAGTGAAGGCAACTTAAAATCAAAATAATGAACCACTCTGGCACTACCTTTACACTAGAATTGTAAGAAGGTGCATCAATTTATTTGATGCCAGATGCCCTAAGAGGAAAGAAGTGAAGACACCCAACATGGTTGAGTGTAAGGTAGATAGTGAAGACACACTCTAAAAGTGTGCAAGAGAATCAAGAGATTAAAAAAGCATTGGAGGTCCAACATAAGGGATTTATATGGGGTAAAACAAGGCCAAGGCAAGATGACGTGTATGAAATCAACTAAGGGAAGAAAAGTGCACTTGAAATAGAAGCACAACTAGAAGATAGTAGAACTGAGGAGGTTGAATTACATGCATGTGAGGTGCGATTCCCATGTTACCATAGTAAAGGTGAAGGTCTCACTAAGGATACACATGTAGAAGGAAGTCATCTAAGACAACTAGCATCCACCCAGGAAGAAGTGAGAAGTTACCATTTGAACCACATGTCACTTCACCAAAAAAACCATTAGGAACATTTGTGAGGCAATAATAGTGACATAAAGATATGCATTTAATGTGTACAAGACATGAGATTTTTAAATATTTCATAGATTTTTGTATTTTCCAAGAAGATCAAGGTGCCTATACCATTAAGCCTACATTAATGATGGTGGTTGACAAGACAAGGGTGTAAATTGATCAATTATGAACTTGCTTAGATTAAAATGATTTTTCTAAACCATACTTAGAGAAAACAAGTCAAGAGACTAGAGAGTTAAAGAAAGAAAAAACCTTGTCATAGTGATTAATTGAGTAACCCAAACACCTTATATTGAATGAAATCATAGAGAGATGGAGTGCATTCATAGTGAAGTTGGTGTGAGGGGTTGGAATGAGAGAATTGGTGTAGAGAGATGAGTGAAACTTGAAGCTAATGCCAAGCGACCATTAATGGCCAATGAAGCTCAAAGCTAAACATACAATCCAAGATCCCATAACTACAAAAACATAGATGACCATTAGAGGTTTTGGCAAGACACATCTACCTTTTTTCAACACAAGTAGATTCAAAATGGGCATTGAGATATGTAGAGGTTCAATAAGAACCCAAGAGGGTTAGAATTATAGAAGAGTTAATGTTTGCCAAAACTAAGGTGCAACTAATCAACGTAGTGAGCATCATGGATATTGATACCAAAGCACTAACCAAGTTGTCCTATTAGTATATGTAGTATCCCCTATAGGTTTCGGTAGTTTAAATTTGGCACTCTTTCATGCATAATTTCTAGATAAAAGAGTACAACCATTAGATTTTGAGTCATTTATAGGAATTGGTTAAGGATTGGATGGTGGATACGGGGTGTAATACCCTAGAAGGTGATGCCCTCTTCGATGTCTCAATTTGAGACAAGTTAAATGCTTTTGGCATAATTTAGCTATATGATTTTGCCTATTTCAAAAAACTAGATGAACTTGTTCAGTTCTTGATCTCACACATATATGAGGACTAATTCTACTTTGTATGATGGTGCATGAAGATATCATTGTAGTTAATCAACAAGATAACCAAGATAACTGATGCTAGACATGACATTTATTAGATGATGGATGATGTCAAGGAGGTAAAGTGTATTATGAAGCTCTTAAATTACTTCAAGGGGAGCTATATGTTCCCAATTATCAAGTGTGAATACTTGAGCATGAGGGTGGTAGTATACCTCATGAGTTATAAAATATGTCCTGGTAGTCAGTGGATAGATGTCTCAAATATGTACCTATGCATCATCTATCACATGGTATAGGGAATCCAATTCATTACTAAAGAATTGATCAAGAATACACTATAATGTTATATCACCAATGGGACCTTTAGGTTAGGGTTCATCCTCATCTGGATCGTGATGGAGGAGATCAAGATCCTAGATGAGAGTAAAGATAGTCTATGGGTGTTTCCATAACACCATGAATCTCTCACATAGCAATATAAGGATTATACCTATGCCACCAATTTTATCCCTAAGTAAAAGATGTGTAATGCATTGGCATTAGTAGTATATATAATCCTTTGGACTAGAGTGGCACATCCCCAAGGGCTCCCTCAAATTTTATTTGGGATGATAATTTTTGTCGTAATGTAGAACTATTATGTTATGTGCTTGGTGCTTAAGGATGGAAATAGTTCAGAATGGCTGAAGCTCCCCCTCACATTCTTGGTAGAATATTTTAGAGATGTGCTACAAAATTTCTTGAATGTGTAATAAATAGACATTTTAATTAAGGAATTGGATGTAAAAAGGTAGAAGTTGAGGCACAAGTTTCCTTGCATAGATAGAAGAGAATTAGAAGATGAAGAAGATAACTCAAATCAAATATACATTGATCTGATCTAAGAGGTTGCTATTATGGGATAATTCATAGAATCTACTATGAAATAAAGCCAATGAAGAAAGATTCTAGTGCCAAGTCAAATAACTAGTATAAAAAAGACCTCCCAATCCATATTAGGGAAGAAGGAACCCCTGCACCCATCGATAAAAAAAGTCTCCCTAGAAGAAGAGAGGATAAACTTTGGAGGAAATAGAGGAGTGTTTAAATCTAAAAATCACATCATAAATGGGGGCATCCTCATTGGGTTCTTCCAAGAAGTGTATCAAGTTTGTGATAAAGACCTACCTTGATATAAAGAAGAATAAGGGGAAGGCCTAGATTATGGTGGTAAAGACAGTCCTCTTTGACATTGAGGAAAGAGAAGAGGATGAGGATTTAGAGGAAGAAGAAGGTGTGATGAGCACCTAAATTATACTCAAGGAAATTGAGTCCTCATCAAGTAAAGGGATGCCCTCCCACACACCTAAGACTGAGCTAGAGAAGTGTAGAAGGAGGTTGAGGAAACTCTACTTTAGTGAAGCCAAAATTCAAAGGGCACAGGAGCTATAAGAACAAAAAGAATAAATGACTAAGGAGGGATTACCTATGTAAGTCATTGAGATTATGGAGGTTGAAGAATAGAGTTAGGAAGAGGAATGAAAGGTGTAGATGGAGGAAGGAGGTGTAGAATAAGAAAATGGCAAGGATCCCAAAGAGTTGACCTAGTCAGGTGCACCAATGAAAGAGGAACTGTAACACTAATGGAAGGACATGGACCTTGACCAAGTTCATATTGATGCAATGCTAAAATTACATTGAAGGTATGAGGATATGAAGGCCAAGGGCATGTCCTAGGCTAAAATCAATTGGATAGAGGTTGAGGAAATAAGAGAGTGAGAAAATAAGTGTGTATCATAAGCTACACAAGGAAGGCTGAGAAGGAAAGGGCCAAGAAGGAAGAGGCAGAGATAAAGGCCCAAGAAGAGAAGGCCAAGAAAAAGGAAAGAGAGGAAGAGGCAACCTAGGTTGAATGGGCTAGGATGTTGAAAGAGAGGGAAGAGAAGAAGGTCACTACAAGCACGGGTCCAAGTAAAGAGAAAACACTAGAGAAAGAACTGAGTACCCCCACTAGTATAATATAAGAAGTTACATAGTAGGTACACCTTAGATTTGAAGGGGTTCTTGAGGATAATTAAGGTGATAATATCACCTTAAAGTAAATAGAGAAGGAGATTGAAGAGTCATTAGGAATAGGAAAAGAAAAATATGGAACAATGCAAGTTCATGCCACATAGCCACTATCAGAGATAATAGACAAAGGGGAAAAGTCTAATAAGGAACATTAAGAAGAAGGAGAACAAAAGAATAAGAACATGAAGAAAAAGTAGAAAAGGTTGTAGAAGAAGGCTCTGGTTCAAGCAAAAACACAAGTGAGGAGGAAGAGCTAGGAGAGGATGAGGAGTTTTCACTAGGAAATAGAGAAAGGTCATAATAGGAGCTTAAGGAGAATGAGAACCTCTACCTGATGGAGTGCATGCCTCTAAAAACTACCATGACCCTAATGCACCACCATGTCTCTTGAGTATTGGATTGATATATGGATGAACCCAAATGTGAGGTTTTGACAAAGGTAATTTAGGTCACCAAGAAGCTAGAACAAGAGCACAATTACCAACTCCTCAATCCATGCAATATGAACCCCATGTATTGCACTAATTCCTTAATTAAGATGGCCTCTACTATAGCACATAAGAACATCTTCAATGATTTTCATGCCTATAGCTGGAAGAAAATAGCAAAGAAGGTTGAAAAGGAGCTCAAGGCAACCAATCTCAAGCTGAAATAGCTTGTAGAGTGCATAAGAGAGGTAGAGTCATCCCTCTTGGATGAGGTGGATACCTCAAAAATTAGTGAAGTTGACCAAGTCTACATGCTTATGGATTAAATACTCCTAAGGATGAGGTTGGTGATTGAGGACTAAGAAGACCCATACAAAGCTCTAAGGAAAGAGTTGAATAAAAATATGGATGTAGTCAAAGACCTCTTCATAAGACTCAAAGAGGGTGTAGAAGTAGATTATATATTCAGGAACTTTTCCAATTAGGCAAAAATCATCAACATGTGCCTCAAAAAGGCAAAGGAGGAGAAGGATGATCTATTCCAACACTCTTTCATGGTAACAAGGACCAATCACATGTGTGTGATGGCAAAGGTCAACTCCCTTAGCACTCAATTGAATACTCAAGTGTAGGACTTGGAGGTGGTCTTTTGTGCCTTCCAAATAAAGGTTAGTGAGTAGGGGAGATATTGGATGGTAGGGTAAATCTTAGCACTCAATTGAATACTCAAGTGTAGGACTTAGAGGTGGTCTTTTGTGCCTTCCAAATAAAGGTTAATGAGTAGGGGAGATATTGGATGGTAGGGTAAAGTGCACAAAATAAAGGATTGAAGCCTCTAGAAAGGAGTTGGAAATCACAAATGTGTTTGCTCTTGATTCCACATCCATATAATAAGATGACACCATTGAAGAGATTAGGGGTGCCATCTAGGGTTTTAAATTTTTTAAGGAAGACTAAAAATAGGGTGTGCTCGAGTTTTACATGCCTAAGGTGATAAAATATTAGTCTAGAGTGGACTAGAAATTTTGTATGAGGAAAATGTTGGGCCCCCTTTTTGAATGAAGTACATGGACAACACCAAATAGACCTATCTTGGTGTGAGGTGACCTTTGGACTGGTTTCTCCCCTTTTTGTACATTTTGGTGCCATATTGAGAAGTCACCGTAGATCTCAAACCAGCTAGCAGGTAGTTACATAACACTGACATACATAAAGACATCCGTACCATGACTTGTATGTGATGTCTCAAGAAGCATGGATATTAGAGATTGGATCAAGGGAGATAGAGACCCCATAGTTATAAATCAATGTATGGTGTGTGCTCATCTACCATAGACAATGTATTAGAGTTGGTGAACTCATGACAACTCATCACTCAACATGCACCCATCCAACTTGGAAAAGAGACTTCATTTTGCCTATAAAAGAAGACTCACATTTAATGATCAGGAAGAGATGTGATTAAGTGTAGTGAAGCTTTAGAAAAATAGAGAGTGGACCATTAGTATTTATTATTATGCATATGGTAGTTGAGAGATTTGAAGATATATCCCAATATTTCATGTGAGTCTTTGGGCATGAATAGAGTTAATAAGAGTGTAAGCTCTAGTTATTTATATTAAACTTTATTAATGAACTATAAGTTAGTGAAGAAATGAAGTATTGATCCTTGTGTTAAAATTTTCATAATGTTATGCTTGTGGGTTTGTTTCATTTGAGTAACATTGTAGCTATTTATTTAAATGTATTGAGAGATGAAGGTTCTCCCTTGGTTGCTAATGGTGTCCTTGTTCCATATAGTGATCTTGGATCACCTATGAAGCCACTAAGTATTAGAACTAAAATGTGCCAAGGATCTAAGACCTACACCTAGGGTGATACCTTGAGGATGAGTGGTTGAATCTAATCCTTCCCTATGATTTTCCTAAGTACCCAAACCACCTTATGTTATCCCTTTTCCCAGCTTGTGTCATTAAGAGCCCCACCTCGCCAATTATGGATTTGCACCTTAGGACTTGGCCCACTAAGAAGGCTTATGCCTATTGAAATCCATTTGTAGGACTTAGCATTAGAAGGCCACTTGAACCCTTATAGCCAATGACTAAGTCCCTTTGAACCCCAAATTGTGCCATGTTACAACTAGCCTAATGTAGACATAGTCCCTTTGTTGTTGCACTTTGGGTTAGTACATAAGGCTTTTTCATTGTGTGAAATTGATGTTAACACCCCTATGTGATTATATGTTGTGCACTAGACCTCGCTATGATCATTCCTATGTCCATCAAGTCTAGAACCAACTTAGTCTAATAGCTAAGTGCCTGACCAAGCACAAATCCAACCTAGTGAACTTTTATACAAAATAAATTTTAAAGGGTAAGGATGTTCAAATACATCTTTAGCAATAGGTTATGCTGCTGTTATATTTTACTCAAAAATATCCCCATGAGAAGAAATATGGAGCTTAAGAGTGTTGAATTATTGTTGTAAATTTCCTATAGTAGTCATAATAGATAATATATCATAAGAATAGGTTAAATATTTTACTACGAGATATAAATTACCATGCACATGGAACATAGGAATAATTAAATTCTCTCCACTATCAAGGGGAGGATCATCACATGGTTTACAACATTTTGTAAAGGGGTATCCATGGTTAAGGAGGTGAGTATATCATTTTGGATAGAAATAAGGTTGGTACTATTTTCATTATAAGGTGCTATGATGTTTAAAATCTCATGACATTCAATAGGAGTAGATGAGAAAACTTCACTTGAAACATTTGGTCTTTAGAATTAGATAATGCAAAGGAGGGAAGAATAAATCTTTCTCTTTTGGTTTTAATTTTTAAAGGAGGGAGTAAAGATTCAATTTTATTTTTAATTTTATTTAACTTACATGACTTGATTTTTGAAAAAGATACATGAAATATTCTTAGGACTTTACTTGTGTCCCCAAACAATACATGTTTTTTATTCATTTCCTTATGATTTTCATATGCACTCTCATTGTGTTCTTTAAGCAAGAATATGGGAGACATATGACATGCATTTTGTTTACCACAAATTATATGGGGATAACAAATTTGACTATTTTCACTTGAATCATCCAAAAACATAGAATTTGTAACATGCATAATACTTAGAGAAGAAGGCACACACTTGATTTCATTGATATTTTCAACATGAGAGAAAAAGGAGGAAAAATCAATTTTTTGGGAATTTTCATTATTGGAAAGGAAGAAGCACACTCACTTTTTTAAGTAACTAAAGAATGTATGCATGCAACATTTTGTTTTTTAATATTATGAATGTTACCATTTTGCATATTTATTATATCATACACCTTTGGTAATTATTGAAACCACTCATTATCATAAATAAAAGGAATGGAAGAAGTGTCATAGCCAAGAGGGATATCATTACACTCAGAAGAAAAAGTAGAAATGTCACTACCTTGCTCATTTATTATTTCATTTACATCATTGGCTATTTTAGTATCATAGTTGTAATAAAAAGAGGATTTATCCTATTTTTTATTTAATATAAGACCTTAATATGAAATACATTAATCACAATTTATATTAAATAAATTATCATAATAATGATGCTTCCATGTATGACTTTATATTAGTGACTCTATGAGGATTTTAACGTTTAAGAAATTTCTAAAGCACATAAACACTAGGGACAAAGAAACTATGTAATTAATAATTTCTAAACTATGCCCATATAAGTATAAAAGAGAAAATTAGATCTAAAAATAACATACATTTTTTTGAAATGAAATTATTTTGAAAAAGGAGAAAACCCTACATGAAAACTAGGGTTTTAGATCAATAACAAAGGATAGTTTCACCAAATTTTTTATGGTTTTTGGGAATTTTCATAGAAAAAACACAAACCAATAAACTATTTAAAGTGAATGACAATATTTATACTTACACTAAAATATAGTTAACAATACAAATCTTTCCTAATTTAGCATGTACAATAAACACAACAAGTTCAAGTTAGCTAAGGCATAAGAGAGAGCATATCTTGTTTTATATTCTATTATGAGGTATGATAGTGATCAAGAATAATTATATGACTACATCATAGGTTTTGACCTTATTCATTTTATGTTTTTACTATTTTTCCACTAGACACTTGCATTGAACATGGATAATAGCATCGACATAGGTGTCTTCCTCTAATTTAGGTGGCCGATCAAAGATACACATAGGAATGGATATAAATTTGTAGTAGGCCTTCAATATCATATGTATAACTTTGATGTGCCTAAATTATATTCTCTTGTGCACTAAATTCATCCAATGAACAAAACCCTTGTTCTATTGCATTAAACCTCTTATAACTCAGTAAAATGGGGTTAACACATGAGTCAAGATAACATTAGAAACCCTATTTATTTCTAAATGTTGCCTACATAGCTAATACTCCAAATAGGGCCTTAGACTTACATGTATTTCTCCCTCTTAGGTATGTGTGTCGAATTGTAAATATGCAATTATATGCTTTTTCTCCTAGTAAATCTTGGTACAGGTAATGAAATAGTATATTTGACCTTTTGAATGCTTTAGATGTTCAATTCAATATTGTAATGTAGTTTGATAACTTGAAATATATAGTATCTTCCAATTTTGGTAAATGTCAAATCAAATTACTAGATAGTTTAATTAGACTATAGCATTTTTAGACCTATTGATTTTGAATTAAGATTTAGTAACACACAAAAATCCAATAATAATATTGGAAAATAAGATTAAATAAATGATCACAAAGTGAAAGATACATAAAAAGACAAAAAGATAAGCCTGGACGTTAGACACTAGCATCGACACTAGTGTCCAAAATAGATGTAGGTGTCTAGGGGATAAAAAATAAATAAACATGAAACAATATGTAGGGATACCTAGTATACATCAGATGAAGAATAATAAAATAACATACAGGCCCAAGGGTTAGGTAAATCAAGTGAAATAAGATGAAACCAAAGAATTCCATAAGAGGCCATGTCACTAGATATATAATCCTAAATAAAGAGATGTATACATTCAAATATGCTATAAAAACATGCTTCTAAATTATACTTGTACCAAATATGGGTGTTTATAAATTTATATATGGGGAGAAAAAATAAATCTAAACTTGAATCAACAAAGCTCTTACTACAACATGATGTTGTAGCAGGGGTATTTAAATAAGAAGGATGGTTATATTTTCTCAAAAACAATTCATGGATATGATGAAAAACTAGTTGAAAAGTTTATCACAAGCCTGACAGTGTAAAATTACAATGTGAAAGGATCCAATATTCATATAAACAACTCTATCATCAACCAACTATCTAGGATTATTGAGATAAACATGAAAATATTAGGTAAATATTCTTTTAAATATCTAATTCAAATATTTCACTAGGAAGGGGAGATCGGGCCTAAGTTACTCATCAGTCCATAAGAGGTCACCAAAGGAAATAAGAGAGAGAGTCTACTAGACCTTTGTAAGTCTATAGCCTAATTGATAATCAAATTTTTCACATGTGATATACAACATGGCTCATTAAGAGTATATACCATGAAAATTATGAATCATCTTAGACATGGATGAGAAAAACCTGAGTGGAGAGTAAGTATGCCTTAATTTTTTTATGGGACTATCTTAGTTATGAAATATAATTATGTTTAGGGGTTGAATCTATTAGACACCTTGCGTTGATATAATTGACATTCCAACAACATTTATTGAATAAATTATATGAAGAAGCTAAATATGAGGCATAATTACAAGACAAGTTAAAGACAAAGATTCAGGTAAAAACAAGACCATTGTATTCTTTCCTTACACCCAGATTTAGTTTAAGAGAAGAAATTGTAAGTGAGGAGCCATATTAAAACCAACAAAAAAAGGAAGTAGATACTAAGGGCTTCTAAAGTTACCTCTAAGGAAGCTCTAGGGCCCACTAATGTAAGTATATATCATGGAGATATCAATTGATGAAGAAGAAACTATAGATATTTATCATCAAAGGGCCCTGAGAAGGATTGTATGGAGGAAAAAGACTCCAATTGAGGAGTCACCATCAAAAAACCTACCTCAAAAAAGAATAAGACTCATCCTTTCTGAAGAGGATTATATTTATAAAATACATTGTGTTGTAAAAATACCTAGAATCCTTAATCAAGAGCAATCTATTGAATCTATAGATGACATGGAAGAGATTGTAAAATAAGGGGTTAAGGAGGATCCATACATTGGTATAGAGTAACTTTCATATATGTTTGAGGAGATTACAATTGAATTATCAACAACAAAGATCTCTCAACCCTCTTCATCCAAGCCAATATTAGACAAAGGAAAAGCTCCAATTATAACATAATAGGAGTAATCTTCTAATCATGATGAGGAAGAGTAGATGCAGTATGCCATGGAATTATCAAGAGAAAAATTAGCCATGAGACAACAAGAAAAGGAAATAAAATTCCTCAAGAAAAAATTATAAGGTAAGGAAGAAGCTATTTTAGCTTTACAAAAAGAGTTAGAACAAACTAAAAACTAGTCCCTTAGTAAAGATAGTTAAATATCTCAAATGAAATAAAAGACCAACACCTTTATACCAAGTAAACCATGGGGCATAGACCTAATTATCTATAAAATTATATCATGTATTATTGGGAGATAACATCTTAAACCCTAAGGGATGTTAGGGTAGAAAATAAAAAGTTAAAGGGTGATCTTGAGGAAATGAGGAAATAGAAGGAAAATATAGAAACCATATTTCAGATAGGTTGTGAATTAGGAGAGAAACATTTTGCTTGTAGAATACTTGCCTCTAGCTATGGCCTCTTTCTACATGAATAATTTTATAGATGGTAGTTTTTGATAATTTCATGTGGGTTGCCTCATGAATTAAAAGATAACAAAGAATTTTTGGATGCATATCAGACTAGTACCCCTAAGCAACAAAATATAGTGTGAATTATATTTTTGTAACTTTACCTTAGGACACATATCCTCCTTCCTGATAATTTTTTTTGTGGGTAAAGCTCAACTTAATGCTTCATGATATTTTAATGCTTCATCCAAACATTAAATACATAAAAAAACACCCATTTTACCCTGATATATAATAATGTTTACCAGCATACAAGAAGTTGCATACATTTGTATATGGTATACCTATTCTTAGATTTGTAACACTATCACCAAATCATATGTTTATAACATATATATTTGTACTATATTTGTATAGATATCATAATGACCATAGGACAAGGTAATATATATTTGACTTTAAAAGACCATTGACAATGTTACCAAGTCATCCAAAAATCAAACACAATGTATTCAACCTTTGAAATAAAAGTTAACTCCCTAGGTTAAACAAATAACCATAGACTTTAGTAAATATTCAACAAACAAAATGATGTCTATATAATTTTTTAAACAATGAAGTTATCTAAAACACTTTGAATAACATTATGTTTATTTTCTAAGCATTAATTTCTTTTTATCATGCCAACTTAAATCATTTGCTAATGCCTAATGAGGAATTTTAATTCATTGTCTTATTACATTTTTATGTAACTATTATAAATGATAATAGTAACCTTATAAACATAATTAGTCACTTAACAAATCAACTAAGCTAAGTAAGATAATATGTCTATTATTATATTAAACAATCCAAACAAAGAACTATTTATGCAACCATTTAGATATTATCAAAAAATTGGTAAGTCACATAAAACATGAACATATTCATTTAAACAACTAAGAAATAAAATCGACAACTATTTAATGTAATACACAACTATATTAGTGAAATTACATAATCAAACAACATGATCATAAAATAATAAAAAATCACAACAAACATACATAACAAAAAACAAAAGATAAAACAACTATCTAACTCACAATAAATAATTATAAAACATGTTATTCTACTGTGGTGTGTGTGTGTGGGTTTCCAATTTTTCTCTTCATCATCTGCTAATGCCTCTATCTACACCATCCTCTCCGATGATGCTCTCCCTCCATCATAATCTGAGGGATGGATCTGTCTTGCACCCACCTCACAACAATGAAGGTAGTTAGCATGAAACATTAAGAAATCCATAAAATACTATTAGATAAAATAAAAAAACATGATCATAATGTACATTATATAAAATTACAGATATCTCATAGCAAATCAATCATGTAAATTAAACAACATATAATTATCCCATAATCAACATATGACATAAAGCTTAATTAAATCATATTTAATCAATTAAAAACCATAATAATCCATGGATCAAATAGGCTATTCAAATTACAGAGAAATATGTATGTGACATCCTTCCCCCTAAAGCTAGTCATCATCTTGATGACACTTATTCAAACATAAGTTCTAAATTTAAAACATTATTCAATAGAAAATAATATAATATGCAACAACAAATCAAGAATTTTTTTTGGAAATAGCATGTAAAACTCATCATAGTCCTCTCAAGTGGCACTATCTTCAAAATATTGGTCCCACTAGACCTGACTATGACACTTATCTATTACATAAACTAAGTTTGTGAGTGTCAATTATTCTAATTAGTTCTACCATGACCACTTTGGGATCCAAAACCTACAAACCATTCCAATCCAACAAATGTGAAGGATCAATAACATACCTTTTAAGATAAGACACATGGAACACATTATGCAAAAGAGTTAGAGCTATTGGAAATGCAAGCCTATATTCTACAAGATTAACCACTTTCAAAACCTCAAAGGGTCCCACATATCAGTGAACAGTTTTTTGAGTTACCAAATTTAATCGAGATTTTTTGAGGTTAACCCATAGAAACACTTTATCACCTACATAAAAATGCCTTGTTATTATTTTTAGATCATCATAAATTTTCTATCTATCATTGGCCTTAGCCAACCTCTACTTGACTGTTTTGATATGATCTTCTATTTCTAAAAGCATCTCAAGTCCAAAGACTACCCTGTTCTCTAACCTATCCCAACTGATTGATGTTATATACCTCCTTCCACATAATGCCTCAAACAAATCCATATTTAATGTTGATTGGTATGAATTTTTATAATTAAACTCAATTAATTGAAGGTACTCCTCCCACTTGTATTGCTAATCCATGCAATACATACAAAGGAGATCTTTTAAAATCTAGTTAACTCACTCTATCTATCCATCAATTTTTGGATGATAGGTAGTGTTGAAATTTAACTATGTACCCAGAGTTGAACTCAAAGTTTACCAAAATATATAAGTCATCCTCAAATCTTGATCTGAAATGATCTTATCTAGAAATCCATGCAATCGATACACCTCCTTCATGAATCTCTTCACAAGTATAAGTGCATCATTTGTCAAGTTGTTTAGTATAAGTGGGTTACCTTGGTTAATTTTTCAACTACAACCAAGATCATATCATGCCAATTTTGTGATAATGACAACTTTTGGATAAAGTCCATGCTAATCACCTACCACTTCCATTTTATTATATCATTTGGATATAACATTCCATCAAGATGCACATGTTTAGTTTTCACACGTTGACATTCCAGACAATAAATGTATTACATATTTCTTGATTATTTTCTAGAAATGAAGTGGTATAAGCTCAACCATGAGCTTGGTTACACCTAGATGTCTTGAATATGGGGTATTATGAAGCTGATTTAGTACCATGCTCTTAGGAATCTCTCTATTAGTCACATACATCCTACCTTTTTACTATAAAATACCATCACCCTCTATCTTGAATCCTTAATACCTAGGATTATGAGCATTTTTAGATAATGCTTTCTTGACATGATCTTAAAATTCATCTCTTTGTGAGAATTTGATTACCTAATATTGAAAAGTACTTTTGATAGTATCCATGACTACTATGTACCTTCTATGGCTTAGATGATCAACTACTCTATTCTCCTTGCCTTTGATATAATTAATATTAAAATCATTATCAAATAAAAATTATAACCATCATCTTTGAAGAGCATTCAAGTTTAATTGGGTGAAGATGTACTTAAGCCCCAAGTTATAAGTTTTGAGCTCAAATGGTTTTCCTAATAGATAATGCCTCCAAAATTGCAAGGCATGCACAATTACCAAAAGTTCTAAATCATGAGGGGCATAATTCACCTCATATGGCTTCAATTTCATAGACTCATAAGCTACAACTAAGCCATCTTGCATAAGAACTCCTCTAAATCTATTCCCCGATGCATTGGTGATCATTGAAAATTGACCATTAGGATAGAGAACTCTTATCCCTAGTGTTAAATCAAGCATACTTTTCATCTCCTAAAAGGCTATCTCACACTTTTTTGACCAAACAAAACTTTAATTCTTCTACCGAAGAGAGGTAATTAGATTAGCTATCTTAGAGAAATTCAAAATGAATTTCTTGTAATAGCTCATTAATCCCATGAAACTCCATACTTCATGCACATTATGTAGTATTGGAAATTCAATTATGGATCTTATCTTCACTGGATCTACTAAGATACCATCTACAGAGATAATATATCCTAAATATTTCTCTTTCTTTTGGAAAAATGCAAACCTAGACAACTTGTCATACAACCTTTGATTTCACAAATGGTATAAAACCAGTTATAGATGATATAAATGTTCATCATATTTGGAATAAATTAGGATGTCATCTAGAAAAACCAAAACAAAATTATCCAAATAATCTCTAAACACATTGTTCATAAGATTCATAAATGTTGTAGGAGCATTTGTCAACCCAAATGGTAACACTCTGAACTCATAGATCCCATTTCAAGTTCTGAATCTATTTTAAAATTATCCTCATCATAGATTCTCAATTGATGATACCTTACTCATAAGATCAATATTTGAAAATAATATTTCCCCTCAGATTTGATCAAAGAGATCATCAATGCATGGTAGTAGATATCTATTCTTAATCATCACCTTGTTCAACATCCTATAATTAATACATAGACTAAGAGTACAATCCTTATTATTGATGAAGATAACTAGTACACCCCATAATGACACACATGGTTGAATCAACCATTTCAACAACTCCTAAAGTTGTACCTTTAACTCAACCAATTCAGTGGTCATCATTCTATATAGTGCCTTAAACTATGGTTATGATCTAGGTATGATATTAATAAACAAAATCAAACTCATCCTTGGGTGGCAATCCAGGTAATTCTTATAGAAAAACATATTAAAAGTTCCTTAAAAAAGGATAATCATCAATGGATGGTTCCTTAGATTCTTCCATCTCATTTATCTTAATGATAAATATCTAACATCCCTTCTTTTAAGATTTTTTGAGTTGAATTATAGAAATGTACCTTATATTCAACTTACTTTTCACACCCAAAAGTTGTGTTTGATTTCCAAAATCATCTTGACACAACCTTATTCAGATAAAATTCAACCTTAGCTTTATGCTTCACAAGCTAATTGACTCCTAAGATCACATCACATGACCCTAATGGTGTAACATAAAGATCTACTACTATATTTAATTAAGGTAACCTAATCTCTACTTTGACTAAACACTTATCAAATTTGACCTTAGACTCATTCCCATACTATACCAACCATATATTTTCCATAAATCTAGCTTTTCTAGATAATTTAATAATCATTCTAGGAGTGATGAAACATTCTATAGATCTTATGTCAATAAAAATAAAAACTAGATGATCAAAAAAACACCTAATAGATCTATGAATGAATCTTGATACTCAGCGTAATGATTTCCAACAACTGCATGAGTCCACTACTAAAATGTACCTTACTCAGGAGTATAATCCTTAATATTTGACTTGTCATGATGACACTCTTAAGCATAATGGTCACCTCCATAAATTAATCAACCTCCTACTAGTCATTTCTTGTTAGACTATTAGTTTCCCTTAAAACTACCCCTGAAACCATTAATAAGTTTCCTATTCCCTAAACCACTATTGAATTTAGTGTTTTGATTCTTGAACTAAATTTTAGAGTCTCCAATCCTCTGCTTCTAGTTTTTGTTTTTGAAATTTGGTTTAAAACTTCCAAACTTCTTCTTGAACTTATCTCTAACTTGGGTTAGAGATTATAATTTATGTTTCTACTTGTCTACCTTATTAAAAACTTTATATATGGTAGATGGCCCATACACATCTACTTCACAACCTATTTAGGGTTTTAATCCCATGATAAATTTCTTGATCCTGAACCTCTAATCCACTTGATACTAAGGTACATAATTAAGTATCTTGGTTAATTTATCCTAGTATTCATTATCGATAGGTCTCCTTGCTTAAGATTCTAAAAATCTATAAGCTTCTAATCAAATTACATCTATGGAAGCCATCATGACCTAAACAATGTCACAAACTATTCTCAAGTGGCGGTGGTTGAGTCGAGGTTCATTCTGAGCTTCTTATTTGCCTACCAAGTTATTGCTTCACTAGAAAGAAATTGATTTCATGACTTTAGAGTAATTTTTAATCTTGAAATATCTCTCCATATCTATTATCCATGCTTCAGATCCATCTCCCAATATAGTTCCATTGAACTTGGGTGGATTCACCTTTTTCATGTCTTGTGCCAACTCTACAACTATTTGATATCTCACATCATTGGCACTTCCTCATGACTCTACTCTTAAGGATGTTCCTAATAAGTAAGATGCTATTCAAGTTCTTCTTGAGAATTCTCCTCTTCATGTCCATGTGCTTCCTATTCTAGGGCCATGAATCAGTCCCTAGTCTCTTGCATGGTTATGAGGATTTGATCCAACTTCACAATTTACTCAGTGGTAAACTAATTTGGATCAATAGGGTGATTGGTATTCAAATTACCCTCACCTCTTAGTGTATTTCACCCCATTGTGCTTCTTTATTAATTAGAGAATAAGTTTGTGTTAGTGGACATATTAAGTCCTAGATTTTGAGTTTCAACTTTGATACCACAATGTAAAAATATCCACTAGGTTTTACCATAATAGAGAATTTTTTTAAAAATTAATTACACATATTCATCTAATAAATTTCACCATGAAAAATATAATTAAGTGATCTTTAACTAGATGTATTAATTTTAGTTAACCCTATAAGGTTTATAACTAATCCATTTAACTAATGATCACCAAGATATAATGATATAAATAAATCAAGATGCTAAATAAATTATACAAGATGCATTAATTTCATTAAAGTAATAATACAATTTCAACTACGATTGATACCACATTGAAACCATTACTATAGAATTACAATGAATAAATAATACAATTTTTAGCAAGTAATAATGTCCCAAATAATAATAATGTAATTATACAAAACTCCATGGAGCATGAGTCTCCATGACTCAAGTATCAATATGTAATATCAAGTGTAGTCTCTAATGTATTACTCTTATGAGGAGGGAGAGCATCATCTGAGTGGTTTTCCACATGAACTAAGGACCAAAAATCCAACACACTATCTCCCAATAAGAAAATGGACCTCCCTTCATGGATGGGTAGATAATGATGATGCGAGTATCTATAATGACAAACTAGAACTAATGTATTATAAGATATATAATACATGATGTATACCATAAAAAAATCCATTCTAACATGATATATCATAATGATGAAAACTATATCAACACATGAAATGATAATTTTTAAAAATTAACATTACTTTGGCCAAAGTTTTTAAATAATTAATGATCTCTAAGATTAGTCAATTTCATACATACTACTCAGTCAAATTATACCTCATCTTGTATTGATGGTGTTAAGTAAGCCAATGGAATCCATCCACTACTTATTTAGTGTTATAAATAAGAGATTTGTTAAAATATATAATAATATAAAAAAGTAGGTTCAATCACAATATTCCCTATTAATAGATACAAATATGCTAAGTATAGGAATATCAAATATATACATTTAGTCCATCAAATGTAATGTAATGAATTTGATATCATATAGTTTATAATAGAATCATAAACAATATCTAATATAAATCTACCATCTAGGTAATAATTATATCTAGACTATAAGTTACTTAATATCATAAAGTATCTTGAAATGTTATTTCATCCACGAAATATAAAATTAATCACAACTTATTTATTTTTTCATATTCCACATATATAAAAAAATCTAGTCATAAAATAAGTTAATAAGATATGTATTAAAAAAATTAAATACATTATTTTAATGCTTCATCCAAACATTAAATACATAAAAAAACACCCATTTTACCCTGATATATAATAATGTTTACCAGCATACAAGAAGTTGCATACATTTGTATATGGTATACCTATTCTTAGATTTGTAACACTATCACCAAATCATATGTTTATACCATATATATTTGTACTATATTTGTATAGATATCATAATGACCATAGGACAAGGTAATATATATTTGACTTTAAAAGACCATTGACAATGTTACCAAGTCATCCAAAAATCAAACACAATGTATTCAACCTTTGAAATAAAAGTTAACTCCCTAGGTTAAACAAATAACCATAGACTTTAGTAAATATTCAACAAACAAAATGATGTCTATATAATTTTTTAAACAATGAAGTTATCTAAAACACTTTGAATAACATTATGTTTATTTTCTAAGCATTAATTTCTTTTTATCATGCCAACTTAAATCATTTGCTAATGCCTAATGAGGAATTTTAATTCATTGTCTTATTACATTTTTATGTAACTATTATAAATGATAATAGTAACCTTATAAACATAATTAGTCACTTAACAAATCAACTAAGCTAAGTAAGATAATATGTCTATTATTATATTAAACAATCCAAACAAAGAACTATTTATGCAACCATTTAGATATTATCAAAAAATTGGTAAGTCACATAAAACATGAACATATTCATTTAAACAACTAAGAAATAAAATCGACAACTATTTAATGTAATACACAACTATATTAGTGAAATTACATAATCAAACAACATGATCATAAAATAATAAAAAATCACAACAAACATACATAACAAAAAACAAAAGATAAAACAACTATCTAACTCACAATAAATAATTATAAAACATGTTATTCTACTGTGGTGTGTGTGTGTGGGTTTCCAATTTTTCTCTTCATCATCTGCTAATGCCTCTATCTACACCATCCTCTCCGATGATGCTCTCCCTCCATCATAATCTGAGGGATGGATCTGTCTTGCACCCACCTCACAACAATGAAGGTAGTTAGCATGAAACATTAAGAAATCCATAAAATACTATTAGATAAAATAAAAAAACATGATCATAATGTACATTATATAAAATTACAGATATCTCATAGCAAATCAATCATGTAAATTAAACAACATATAATTATCCCATAATCAACATATGACATAAAGCTTAATTAAATCATATTTAATCAATTAAAAACCATAATAATCCATGGATCAAATAGGCTATTCAAATTACAGAGAAATATGTATGTGACATCCTTCCCCCTAAAGCTAGTCATCATCTTGATGACACTTATTCAAACATAAGTTCTAAATTTAAAACATTATTCAATAGAAAATAATATAATATGCAACAACAAATCAAGAATTTTTTTTGGAAATAGCATGTAAAACTCATCATAGTCCTCTCAAGTGGCACTATCTTCAAAATATTGGTCCCACTAGACCTGACTATGACACTTATCTATTACATAAACTAAGTTTGTGAGTGTCAATTATTCTAATTAGTTCTACCATGACCACTTTGGGATCCAAAACCTACAAACCATTCCAATCCAACAAATGTGAAGGATCAATAACATACCTTTTAAGATAAGACACATGGAACACATTATGCAAAAGAGTTAGAGCTATTGGAAATGCAAGCCTATATTCTACAAGATTAACCACTTTCAAAACCTCAAAGGGTCCCACATATCAGTGAACAGTTTTTTGAGTTACCAAATTTAATCGAGATTTTTTGAGGTTAACCCATAGAAACACTTTATCACCTACATAAAAATGCCTTGTTATTATTTTTAGATCATCATAAATTTTCTATCTATCATTGGCCTTAGCCAACCTCTACTTGACTGTTTTGATATGATCTTCTATTTCTAAAAGCATCTCAAGTCCAAAGACTACCCTGTTCTCTAACCTATCCCAACTGATTGATGTTATATACCTCCTTCCACATAATGCCTCAAACAAATCCATATTTAATGTTGATTGGTATGAATTTTTATAATTAAACTCAATTAATTGAAGGTACTCCTCCCACTTGTATTGCTAATCCATGCAATACATACAAAGGAGATCTTTTAAAATCTAGTTAACTCACTCTATCTATCCATCAATTTTTGGATGATAGGTAGTGTTGAAATTTAACTATGTACCCAGAGTTGAACTCAAAGTTTACCAAAATATATAAGTCATCCTCAAATCTTGATCTGAAATGATCTTATCTAGAAATCCATGCAATCGATACACCTCCTTCATGAATCTCTTCACAAGTATAAGTGCATCATTTGTCAAGTTGTTTAGTATAAGTGGGTTACCTTGGTTAATTTTTCAACTACAACCAAGATCATATCATGCCAATTTTGTGATAATGACAACTTTTGGATAAAGTCCATGCTAATCACCTACCACTTCCATTTTATTATATCATTTGGATATAACATTCCATCAAGATGCACATGTTTAGTTTTCACACGTTGACATTCCAGACAATAAATGTATTACATATTTCTTGATTATTTTCTAGAAATGAAGTGGTATAAGCTCAACCATGAGCTTGGTTACACCTAGATGTCTTGAATATGGGGTATTATGAAGCTGATTTAGTACCATGCTCTTAGGAATCTCTCTATTAGTCACATACATCCTACCTTTTTACTATAAAATACCATCACCCTCTATCTTGAATCCTTAATACCTAGGATTATGAGCATTTTTAGATAATGCTTTCTTGACATGATCTTAAAATTCATCTCTTTGTGAGAATTTGATTACCTAATATTGAAAAGTACTTTTGATAGTATCCATGACTACTATGTACCTTCTATGGCTTAGATGATCAACTACTCTATTCTCCTTGCCTTTGATATAATTAATATTAAAATCATTATCAAATAAAAATTATAACCATCATCTTTGAAGAGCATTCAAGTTTAATTGGGTGAAGATGTACTTAAGCCCCAAGTTATAAGTTTTGAGCTCAAATGGTTTTCCTAATAGATAATGCCTCCAAAATTGCAAGGCATGCACAATTACCAAAAGTTCTAAATCATGAGGGGCATAATTCACCTCATATGGCTTCAATTTCATAGACTCATAAGCTACAACTAAGCCATCTTGCATAAGAACTCCTCTAAATCTATTCCCCGATGCATTGGTGATCATTGAAAATTGACCATTAGGATAGAGAACTCTTATCCCTAGTGTTAAATCAAGCATACTTTTCATCTCCTAAAAGGCTATCTCACACTTTTTTGACCAAACAAAACTTTAATTCTTCTACCGAAGAGAGGTAATTAGATTAGCTATCTTAGAGAAATTCAAAATGAATTTCTTGTAATAGCTCATTAATCCCATGAAACTCCATACTTCATGCACATTATGTAGTATTGGAAATTCAATTATGGATCTTATCTTCACTGGATCTACTAAGATACCATCTACAGAGATAATATATCCTAAATATTTCTCTTTCTTTTGGAAAAATGCAAACCTAGACAACTTGTCATACAACCTTTGATTTCACAAATGGTATAAAACCAGTTATAGATGATATAAATGTTCATCATATTTGGAATAAATTAGGATGTCATCTAGAAAAACCAAAACAAAATTATCCAAATAATCTCTAAACACATTGTTCATAAGATTCATAAATGTTGTAGGAGCATTTGTCAACCCAAATGGTAACACTCTGAACTCATAGATCCCATTTCAAGTTCTGAATCTATTTTAAAATTATCCTCATCATAGATTCTCAATTGATGATACCTTACTCATAAGATCAATATTTGAAAATAATATTTCCCCTCAGATTTGATCAAAGAGATCATCAATGCATGGTAGTAGATATCTATTCTTAATCATCACCTTGTTCAACATCCTATAATTAATACATAGACTAAGAGTACAATCCTTATTATTGATGAAGATAACTAGTACACCCCATAATGACACACATGGTTGAATCAACCATTTCAACAACTCCTAAAGTTGTACCTTTAACTCAACCAATTCAGTGGTCATCATTCTATATAGTGCCTTAAACTATGGTTATGATCTAGGTATGATATTAATAAACAAAATCAAACTCATCCTTGGGTGGCAATCCAGGTAATTCTTATAGAAAAACATATTAAAAGTTCCTTAAAAAAGGATAATCATCAATGGATGGTTCCTTAGATTCTTCCATCTCATTTATCTTAATGATAAATATCTAACATCCCTTCTTTTAAGATTTTTTGAGTTGAATTATAGAAATGTACCTTATATTCAACTTACTTTTCACACCCAAAAGTTGTGTTTGATTTCCAAAATCATCTTGACACAACCTTATTCAGATAAAATTCAACCTTAGCTTTATGCTTCACAAGCTAATTGACTCCTAAGATCACATCACATGACCCTAATGGTGTAACATAAAGATCTACTACTATATTTAATTAAGGTAACCTAATCTCTACTTTGACTAAACACTTATCAAATTTGACCTTAGACTCATTCCCATACTATACCAACCATATATTTTCCATAAATCTAGCTTTTCTAGATAATTTAATAATCATTCTAGGAGTGATGAAACATTCTATAGATCTTATGTCAATAAAAATAAAAACTAGATGATCAAAAAAACACCTAATAGATCTATGAATGAATCTTGATACTCAGCGTAATGATTTCCAACAACTGCATGAGTCCACTACTAAAATGTACCTTACTCAGGAGTATAATCCTTAATATTTGACTTGTCATGATGACACTCTTAAGCATAATGGTCACCTCCATAAATTAATCAACCTCCTACTAGTCATTTCTTGTTAGACTATTAGTTTCCCTTAAAACTACCCCTGAAACCATTAATAAGTTTCCTATTCCCTAAACCACTATTGAATTTAGTGTTTTGATTCTTGAACTAAATTTTAGAGTCTCCAATCCTCTGCTTCTAGTTTTTGTTTTTGAAATTTGGTTTAAAACTTCCAAACTTCTTCTTGAACTTATCTCTAACTTGGGTTAGAGATTATAATTTATGTTTCTACTTGTCTACCTTATTAAAAACTTTATATATGGTAGATGGCCCATACACATCTACTTCACAACCTATTTAGGGTTTTAATCCCATGATAAATTTCTTGATCCTGAACCTCTAATCCACTTGATACTAAGGTACATAATTAAGTATCTTGGTTAATTTATCCTAGTATTCATTATCGATAGGTCTCCTTGCTTAAGATTCTAAAAATCTATAAGCTTCTAATCAAATTACATCTATGGAAGCCATCATGACCTAAACAATGTCACAAACTATTCTCAAGTGGCGGTGGTTGAGTCGAGGTTCATTCTGAGCTTCTTATTTGCCTACCAAGTTATTGCTTCACTAGAAAGAAATTGATTTCATGACTTTAGAGTAATTTTTAATCTTGAAATATCTCTCCATATCTATTATCCATGCTTCAGATCCATCTCCCAATATAGTTCCATTGAACTTGGGTGGATTCACCTTTTTCATGTCTTGTGCCAACTCTACAACTATTTGATATCTCACATCATTGGCACTTCCTCATGACTCTACTCTTAAGGATGTTCCTAATAAGTAAGATGCTATTCAAGTTCTTCTTGAGAATTCTCCTCTTCATGTCCATGTGCTTCCTATTCTAGGGCCATGAATCAGTCCCTAGTCTCTTGCATGGTTATGAGGATTTGATCCAACTTCACAATTTACTCAGTGGTAAACTAATTTGGATCAATAGGGTGATTGGTATTCAAATTACCCTCACCTCTTAGTGTATTTCACCCCATTGTGCTTCTTTATTAATTAGAGAATAAGTTTGTGTTAGTGGACATATTAAGTCCTAGATTTTGAGTTTCAACTTTGATACCACAATGTAAAAATATCCACTAGGTTTTACCATAATAGAGAATTTTTTTAAAAATTAATTACACATATTCATCTAATAAATTTCACCATGAAAAATATAATTAAGTGATCTTTAACTAGATGTATTAATTTTAGTTAACCCTATAAGGTTTATAACTAATCCATTTAACTAATGATCACCAAGATATAATGATATAAATAAATCAAGATGCTAAATAAATTATACAAGATGCATTAATTTCATTAAAGTAATAATACAATTTCAACTACGATTGATACCACATTGAAACCATTACTATAGAATTACAATGAATAAATAATACAATTTTTAGCAAGTAATAATGTCCCAAATAATAATAATGTAATTATACAAAACTCCATGGAGCATGAGTCTCCATGACTCAAGTATCAATATGTAATATCAAGTGTAGTCTCTAATGTATTACTCTTATGAGGAGGGAGAGCATCATCTGAGTGGTTTTCCACATGAACTAAGGACCAAAAATCCAACACACTATCTCCCAATAAGAAAATGGACCTCCCTTCATGGATGGGTAGATAATGATGATGCGAGTATCTATAATGACAAACTAGAACTAATGTATTATAAGATATATAATACATGATGTATACCATAAAAAAATCCATTCTAACATGATATATCATAATGATGAAAACTATATCAACACATGAAATGATAATTTTTAAAAATTAACATTACTTTGGCCAAAGTTTTTAAATAATTAATGATCTCTAAGATTAGTCAATTTCATACATACTACTCAGTCAAATTATACCTCATCTTGTATTGATGGTGTTAAGTAAGCCAATGGAATCCATCCACTACTTATTTAGTGTTATAAATAAGAGATTTGTTAAAATATATAATAATATAAAAAAGTAGGTTCAATCACAATATTCCCTATTAATAGATACAAATATGCTAAGTATAGGAATATCAAATATATACATTTAGTCCATCAAATGTAATGTAATGAATTTGATATCATATAGTTTATAATAGAATCATAAACAATATCTAATATAAATCTACCATCTAGGTAATAATTATATCTAGACTATAAGTTACTTAATATCATAAAGTATCTTGAAATGTTATTTCATCCACGAAATATAAAATTAATCACAACTTATTTATTTTTTCATATTCCACATATATAAAAAAATCTAGTCATAAAATAAGTTAATAAGATATGTATTAAAAAAATTAAATACATTATTTTAATGCTTCATCCAAACATTAAATACATAAAAAAACACCCATTTTACCCTGATATATAATAATGTTTACCAGCATACAAGAAGTTGCATACATTTGTATATGGTATACCTATTCTTAGATTTGTAACACTATCACCAAATCATATGTTTATACCATATATATTTGTACTATATTTGTATAGATATCATAATGACCATAGGACAAGGTAATATATATTTGACTTTAAAAGACCATTGACAATGTTACCAAGTCATCCAAAAATCAAACACAATGTATTCAACCTTTGAAATAAAAGTTAACTCCCTAGGTTAAACAAATAACCATAGACTTTAGTAAATATTCAACAAACAAAATGATGTCTATATAATTTTTTAAACAATGAAGTTATCTAAAACACTTTGAATAACATTATGTTTATTTTCTAAGCATTAATTTCTTTTTATCATGCCAACTTAAATCATTTGCTAATGCCTAATGAGGAATTTTAATTCATTGTCTTATTACATTTTTATGTAACTATTATAAATGATAATAGTAACCTTATAAACATAATTAGTCACTTAACAAATCAACTAAGCTAAGTAAGATAATATGTCTATTATTATATTAAACAATCCAAACAAAGAACTATTTATGCAACCATTTAGATATTATCAAAAAATTGGTAAGTCACATAAAACATGAACATATTCATTTAAACAACTAAGAAATAAAATCGACAACTATTTAATGTAATACACAACTATATTAGTGAAATTACATAATCAAACAACATGATCATAAAATAATAAAAAATCACAACAAACATACATAACAAAAAACAAAAGATAAAACAACTATCTAACTCACAATAAATAATTATAAAACATGTTATTCTACTGTGGTGTGTGTGTGTGGGTTTCCAATTTTTCTCTTCATCATCTGCTAATGCCTCTATCTACACCATCCTCTCCGATGATGCTCTCCCTCCATCATAATCTGAGGGATGGATCTGTCTTGCACCCACCTCACAACAATGAAGGTAGTTAGCATGAAACATTAAGAAATCCATAAAATACTATTAGATAAAATAAAAAAACATGATCATAATGTACATTATATAAAATTACAGATATCTCATAGCAAATCAATCATGTAAATTAAACAACATATAATTATCCCATAATCAACATATGACATAAAGCTTAATTAAATCATATTTAATCAATTAAAAACCATAATAATCCATGGATCAAATAGGCTATTCAAATTACAGAGAAATATGTATGTGACATCCTTCCCCCTAAAGCTAGTCATCATCTTGATGACACTTATTCAAACATAAGTTCTAAATTTAAAACATTATTCAATAGAAAATAATATAATATGCAACAACAAATCAAGAATTTTTTTTGGAAATAGCATGTAAAACTCATCATAGTCCTCTCAAGTGGCACTATCTTCAAAATATTGGTCCCACTAGACCTGACTATGACACTTATCTATTACATAAACTAAGTTTGTGAGTGTCAATTATTCTAATTAGTTCTACCATGACCACTTTGGGATCCAAAACCTACAAACCATTCCAATCCAACAAATGTGAAGGATCAATAACATACCTTTTAAGATAAGACACATGGAACACATTATGCAAAAGAGTTAGAGCTATTGGAAATGCAAGCCTATATTCTACAAGATTAACCACTTTCAAAACCTCAAAGGGTCCCACATATCAGTGAACAGTTTTTTGAGTTACCAAATTTAATCGAGATTTTTTGAGGTTAACCCATAGAAACACTTTATCACCTACATAAAAATGCCTTGTTATTATTTTTAGATCATCATAAATTTTCTATCTATCATTGGCCTTAGCCAACCTCTACTTGACTGTTTTGATATGATCTTCTATTTCTAAAAGCATCTCAAGTCCAAAGACTACCCTGTTCTCTAACCTATCCCAACTGATTGATGTTATATACCTCCTTCCACATAATGCCTCAAACAAATCCATATTTAATGTTGATTGGTATGAATTTTTATAATTAAACTCAATTAATTGAAGGTACTCCTCCCACTTGTATTGCTAATCCATGCAATACATACAAAGGAGATCTTTTAAAATCTAGTTAACTCACTCTATCTATCCATCAATTTTTGGATGATAGGTAGTGTTGAAATTTAACTATGTACCCAGAGTTGAACTCAAAGTTTACCAAAATATATAAGTCATCCTCAAATCTTGATCTGAAATGATCTTATCTAGAAATCCATGCAATCGATACACCTCCTTCATGAATCTCTTCACAAGTATAAGTGCATCATTTGTCAAGTTGTTTAGTATAAGTGGGTTACCTTGGTTAATTTTTCAACTACAACCAAGATCATATCATGCCAATTTTGTGATAATGACAACTTTTGGATAAAGTCCATGCTAATCACCTACCACTTCCATTTTATTATATCATTTGGATATAACATTCCATCAAGATGCACATGTTTAGTTTTCACACGTTGACATTCCAGACAATAAATGTATTACATATTTCTTGATTATTTTCTAGAAATGAAGTGGTATAAGCTCAACCATGAGCTTGGTTACACCTAGATGTCTTGAATATGGGGTATTATGAAGCTGATTTAGTACCATGCTCTTAGGAATCTCTCTATTAGTCACATACATCCTACCTTTTTACTATAAAATACCATCACCCTCTATCTTGAATCCTTAATACCTAGGATTATGAGCATTTTTAGATAATGCTTTCTTGACATGATCTTAAAATTCATCTCTTTGTGAGAATTTGATTACCTAATATTGAAAAGTACTTTTGATAGTATCCATGACTACTATGTACCTTCTATGGCTTAGATGATCAACTACTCTATTCTCCTTGCCTTTGATATAATTAATATTAAAATCATTATCAAATAAAAATTATAACCATCATCTTTGAAGAGCATTCAAGTTTAATTGGGTGAAGATGTACTTAAGCCCCAAGTTATAAGTTTTGAGCTCAAATGGTTTTCCTAATAGATAATGCCTCCAAAATTGCAAGGCATGCACAATTACCAAAAGTTCTAAATCATGAGGGGCATAATTCACCTCATATGGCTTCAATTTCATAGACTCATAAGCTACAACTAAGCCATCTTGCATAAGAACTCCTCTAAATCTATTCCCCGATGCATTGGTGATCATTGAAAATTGACCATTAGGATAGAGAACTCTTATCCCTAGTGTTAAATCAAGCATACTTTTCATCTCCTAAAAGGCTATCTCACACTTTTTTGACCAAACAAAACTTTAATTCTTCTACCGAAGAGAGGTAATTAGATTAGCTATCTTAGAGAAATTCAAAATGAATTTCTTGTAATAGCTCATTAATCCCATGAAACTCCATACTTCATGCACATTATGTAGTATTGGAAATTCAATTATGGATCTTATCTTCACTGGATCTACTAAGATACCATCTACAGAGATAATATATCCTAAATATTTCTCTTTCTTTTGGAAAAATGCAAACCTAGACAACTTGTCATACAACCTTTGATTTCACAAATGGTATAAAACCAGTTATAGATGATATAAATGTTCATCATATTTGGAATAAATTAGGATGTCATCTAGAAAAACCAAAACAAAATTATCCAAATAATCTCTAAACACATTGTTCATAAGATTCATAAATGTTGTAGGAGCATTTGTCAACCCAAATGGTAACACTCTGAACTCATAGATCCCATTTCAAGTTCTGAATCTATTTTAAAATTATCCTCATCATAGATTCTCAATTGATGATACCTTACTCATAAGATCAATATTTGAAAATAATATTTCCCCTCAGATTTGATCAAAGAGATCATCAATGCATGGTAGTAGATATCTATTCTTAATCATCACCTTGTTCAACATCCTATAATTAATACATAGACTAAGAGTACAATCCTTATTATTGATGAAGATAACTAGTACACCCCATAATGACACACATGGTTGAATCAACCATTTCAACAACTCCTAAAGTTGTACCTTTAACTCAACCAATTCAGTGGTCATCATTCTATATAGTGCCTTAAACTATGGTTATGATCTAGGTATGATATTAATAAACAAAATCAAACTCATCCTTGGGTGGCAATCCAGGTAATTCTTATAGAAAAACATATTAAAAGTTCCTTAAAAAAGGATAATCATCAATGGATGGTTCCTTAGATTCTTCCATCTCATTTATCTTAATGATAAATATCTAACATCCCTTCTTTTAAGATTTTTTGAGTTGAATTATAGAAATGTACCTTATATTCAACTTACTTTTCACACCCAAAAGTTGTGTTTGATTTCCAAAATCATCTTGACACAACCTTATTCAGATAAAATTCAACCTTAGCTTTATGCTTCACAAGCTAATTGACTCCTAAGATCACATCACATGACCCTAATGGTGTAACATAAAGATCTACTACTATATTTAATTAAGGTAACCTAATCTCTACTTTGACTAAACACTTATCAAATTTGACCTTAGACTCATTCCCATACTATACCAACCATATATTTTCCATAAATCTAGCTTTTCTAGATAATTTAATAATCATTCTAGGAGTGATGAAACATTCTATAGATCTTATGTCAATAAAAATAAAAACTAGATGATCAAAAAAACACCTAATAGATCTATGAATGAATCTTGATACTCAGCGTAATGATTTCCAACAACTGCATGAGTCCACTACTAAAATGTACCTTACTCAGGAGTATAATCCTTAATATTTGACTTGTCATGATGACACTCTTAAGCATAATGGTCACCTCCATAAATTAATCAACCTCCTACTAGTCATTTCTTGTTAGACTATTAGTTTCCCTTAAAACTACCCCTGAAACCATTAATAAGTTTCCTATTCCCTAAACCACTATTGAATTTAGTGTTTTGATTCTTGAACTAAATTTTAGAGTCTCCAATCCTCTGCTTCTAGTTTTTGTTTTTGAAATTTGGTTTAAAACTTCCAAACTTCTTCTTGAACTTATCTCTAACTTGGGTTAGAGATTATAATTTATGTTTCTACTTGTCTACCTTATTAAAAACTTTATATATGGTAGATGGCCCATACACATCTACTTCACAACCTATTTAGGGTTTTAATCCCATGATAAATTTCTTGATCCTGAACCTCTAATCCACTTGATACTAAGGTACATAATTAAGTATCTTGGTTAATTTATCCTAGTATTCATTATCGATAGGTCTCCTTGCTTAAGATTCTAAAAATCTATAAGCTTCTAATCAAATTACATCTATGGAAGCCATCATGACCTAAACAATGTCACAAACTATTCTCAAGTGGCGGTGGTTGAGTCGAGGTTCATTCTGAGCTTCTTATTTGCCTACCAAGTTATTGCTTCACTAGAAAGAAATTGATTTCATGACTTTAGAGTAATTCTTAATCTTGAAATATCTCTCCATATCTATTATCCATGCTTCAGATCCATCTCCCAATATAGTTCCATTGAACTTGGGTGGATTCACCTTTTTCATGTCTTGTGCCAACTCTACAACTATTTGATATCTCACATCATTGGCACTTCCTCATGACTCTACTCTTAAGGATGTTCCTAATAAGTAAGATGCTATTCAAGTTCTTCTTGAGAATTCTCCTCTTCATGTCCATGTGCTTCCTATTCTAGGGCCATGAATCAGTCCCTAGTCTCTTGCATGGTTATGAGGATTTGATCCAACTTCACAATTTACTCAGTGGTAAACTAATTTGGATCAATAGGGTGATTGGTATTCAAATTACCCTCACCTCTTAGTGTATTTCACCCCATTGTGCTTCTTTATTAATTAGAGAATAAGTTTGTGTTAGTGGACATATTAAGTCCTAGATTTTGAGTTTCAACTTTGATACCACAATGTAAAAATATCCACTAGGTTTTACCATAATAGAGAATTTTTTTAAAAATTAATTACACATATTCATCTAATAAATTTCACCATGAAAAATATAATTAAGTGATCTTTAACTAGATGTATTAATTTTAGTTAACCCTATAAGGTTTATAACTAATCCATTTAACTAATGATCACCAAGATATAATGATATAAATAAATCAAGATGCTAAATAAATTATACAAGATGCATTAATTTCATTAAAGTAATAATACAATTTCAACTACGATTGATACCACATTGAAACCATTACTATAGAATTACAATGAATAAATAATACAATTTTTAGCAAGTAATAATGTCCCAAATAATAATAATGTAATTATACAAAACTCCATGGAGCATGAGTCTCCATGACTCAAGTATCAATATGTAATATCAAGTGTAGTCTCTAATGTATTACTCTTATGAGGAGGGAGAGCATCATCTGAGTGGTTTTCCACATGAACTAAGGACCAAAAATCCAACACACTATCTCCCAATAAGAAAATGGACCTCCCTTCATGGATGGGTAGATAATGATGATGCGAGTATCTATAATGACAAACTAGAACTAATGTATTATAAGATATATAATACATGATGTATACCATAAAAAAATCCATTCTAACATGATATATCATAATGATGAAAACTATATCAACACATGAAATGATAATTTTTAAAAATTAACATTACTTTGGCCAAAGTTTTTAAATAATTAATGATCTCTAAGATTAGTCAATTTCATACATACTACTCAGTCAAATTATACCTCATCTTGTATTGATGGTGTTAAGTAAGCCAATGGAATCCATCCACTACTTATTTAGTGTTATAAATAAGAGATTTGTTAAAATATATAATAATATAAAAAAGTAGGTTCAATCACAATATTCCCTATTAATAGATACAAATATGCTAAGTATAGGAATATCAAATATATACATTTAGTCCATCAAATGTAATGTAATGAATTTGATATCATATAGTTTATAATAGAATCATAAACAATATCTAATATAAATCTACCATCTAGGTAATAATTATATCTAGACTATAAGTTACTTAATATCATAAAGTATCTTGAAATGTTATTTCATCCACGAAATATAAAATTAATCACAACTTATTTATTTTTTCATATTCCACATATATAAAAAAATCTAGTCATAAAATAAGTTAATAAGATATGTATTAAAAAAATTAAATACATTATTTTAATGCTTCATCCAAACATTAAATACATAAAAAAACACCCATTTTACCCTGATATATAATAATGTTTACCAGCATACAAGAAGTTGCATACATTTGTATATGGTATACCTATTCTTAGATTTGTAACACTATCACCAAATCATATGTTTATACCATATATATTTGTACTATATTTAAACTCCCAGGTTTACATATAAATTTTTATATAGTCATAATCTAAGAATATATATGTTATACTCTAAGTAGACATCCATTGTCCACGATATTAGAGTATATTTTATACTCTTGGTATACATTAAGGCTACAATAAAATTGTCTCAATACCTTAAATATACAATTTAATTCCCAATTTTTTTGCTTGAATAAAAATCTAGTATATATGTGATTTATAATTCAAACACAACCAAATAATTATTTACCAATTCCATTATTTCAAAATAAAAACATCAACCAATTCACTATACTTTTCAAATTAATTGTAAATAAAAATGATCAAAGATTATTTACTTAATCGTTTATGTCTAAAACTTGAGAATTATGTGATAATAAAACTTGGTCCTTGACCACCTAAATATGCCCAATTCAATATATTGTTTACAACCATAGACCTATTATAGTCTATGTGAGGGTTTCACTCACAAATTAAAAACCAATATATATGTATGTAATACACAAACATATTCAAAAAACTCAGCCTTATCATTTACAAAGTCCATATATTTTAGGTTCAAATGGTAATCATATAACTTAACCAAATCAATATCCTATCCACTCAACTAATTATCTATCATAGGCATCATTACCAGATTTTAGACCATTAAATATTCATGGCTTCACAATAATTGGACCTTAAATATGTATATATTAAATTATGTATGCTACAAGATTTAAAAAAAGAGACTAAGTAATATCCCATACCCATAATTCATAATTTTGTTTAAAACCAAAACACACAGAATTTTTATTCAAAATCCTTAACCTTTGAATTTATAAATACATATATCTTAAATAAGTTATAAAACCAATACATATAGATTTCATTAAAAAATCCCCAACCTTAGAATATATATTTGTAGAGACACACACACACACACACACACACACACACACACACACACACACACACACACACACACACACACACACACACACACACACACACACACACACACACACACACACACACACACACACACACACAGAGTTTCTTACATAGTCAAATTTGTTATAAAAACCTATAACATTTTAAACCAAATTCCTAGTTGGTATAATCATAGTTGAATCCCTCATAACAAAAGATAATCCAATCTATATTTTTACCTTAACTTTTATATCCCCAAACGAGTTAGATATCAAAAACTTAGTCCTAAACTCTACTTAGTCTATATATTTATACCCATTTAATGAAATAACCAAATTATATATTTGTAGGGATTACCAATTGAAACAAGAATTAAAACAGAGTTTTTATAGAGCGAAATATAACCATTGAAAAAATCCTACATCTCTAACCATTACACTAGGGTTACTTTTGGTTGGTTGTAGGGTTCTATGGATGGTCGAGCCATCCACAAGGCCCTACATTCAACACTTAATTTTTATAATTTAAAAAAAATTTGAAACCCAGTAAATCCTTTATCATTCCTTTTCCAAAAATGCACCAAACTATACAAACAAAAATCTAAAGTACATCACAAACCTATAAAGATGATTATAATACCAAGAAAATCAAATTTGATTTCCCTTCTTAGCTTGAATATCCTTTGCTCTACTTTTGTCTACTACACCCATGTATGTTTTTCCTCACATGCCTTATTCCCTTCTCTTTTATTCTTCTCCCTGCCCTTACTTGCCACCAATTTCTCCCCTTTATACAATAGAAAAAAATGGCTAGAATAATTCATGATGAGAATAACTCAACATAACTCAACTAAGCTACAGTCCACCACCACTTTCTCATGCAGCCAACCTTTTAGACTCACATAATGGTTTTGTTAAGAATCATTTTTAACTCAAGTCAATGAAAAAATTATAAACCCTAATCATATCAAAAGTTTGAGTGATTCGTTTAATAATCATTTTATGCATGTATTTTAATTTTATAAATTTTAACATCGAATTCCCATAATTTCCATGCAAATCAGCTTTATACAAAGTCTACAATATTATAATTCCATGTAATGTTGACAACTAACAAGTCTAGATAACATAATGACCATATGACAAAAGTAATATATGTTTGACTTTAAAAAAACATTGATAATGTTACCAAGTCATCTAAACATCAAACACAATGCATTCAACCTTTGAACTAAAAGTTAACTCCCTAGGTTACACAAATAACCGTAGACTTTAGAAAATATTTAATAAACACAATGATGTTTATATAATTTTATAAATAATGCAGTGATCTAAAATACTTTGCATAACATTATTTTTATTCTCTAAGCATTAATGTCATTTTATCATACCAACTAAAATCATTTGTTAATGCCTAATAAAGATTTGCAATTCATTAAATGTCTTATTATAAGTTTATGAAATGATTATAAAATATAATATTAACCTTATTAACATAATTAGTCACTTAAAAACTATCTAAGCTAAGTAATAGAATATGTCTATTACTACAACAAAGAATCCAAATAAATCACCATTTATACAACCATTAAGTTATTATCAAAATAGTGGTAAGTCACATTAAAACATGATCATATTCATTCAAACAACTAAGCAATAAAATAAAAAACTATTAAATGTGATACATAATTAGATTAGTGAAAATACGTAATCAAACAACATGATCATAAAACAACAGACACACATAACAAAAAATAAAACATAATACAAATATCTAACTCACAACAATAATCACAAAATATGTTATTCTACTATGGTGTGTGCATGGGTTTCTAGTTTCTCTCTATCATTCCCCAACACCTCCATCTACACCATCCTCTCTGATGATGCTCTCCCTCCATCATACTTTGAGGGATGGATCTATTTTGCACCCACCTCATAACAATGAAGGTAGTTATCTCAAAACATTATGAAATACATAAAATACTACTTTATAAACTAACAAACATGATCATAATGTACATAATATAAAATTATAGCTATCTCATAGCAAATCAATCATGTAAATTAATAAACATATAAATATCCCATAATCAACATATGACATAAATCTTAATTAAAAAGTAGTTAATAAACTAAAAACCATAATAATCCACATATGAAATAGGTTATCTAGTTTAGAGAGAAATTAGGATGTGACATAATACCCTTTAGACAATTTAAGATAATAGTTTAGAGCATACAATTGGGGTATGATTTGATAAGGTAAATGAGTATAAAAAATGCAAGTCATTTAAATTATTACTCAATATATAACTTGAGGGAAATATTGGGATTGAGCACCACAAATATATGAAATGCATCTACTCATCTAGGTTTGACTTGCCCTTATAGCAGCATCAAAAGGGGTAACGATAAAATGAGAAATGGAGGCTATATCTCACTATTATTATAAATTACTTATTAAGAAATATCTCAACTAAATTGACTTACATGCAAAATAATAGCAACACCACCAAACTAACATATGTTTGTATGTATTAATCTTCCCAAAACCAAATGTGCTATAAATATAATTAAGTAAATGAAAAATATCATTATTCTATGTCTTTAATGTTTTAAAAATAATAAAGAGATACTAAGATGATAATAATTTAATATATGAATATAAACACAAAACAAACATTAAATTACAATTGAAACTTATTTTGAAAAGGTGCATATAGCGACCAAATAATTTTACAACACAAGAAAGGAATGACACATGGGAGTTTTGATGAAGTCATAGTTAAGTGTCCCAATAAAGGGATGCCTTAACCACACAACATAAAATCACACACAACTCTTGCACACTTGATACATAAATATGTTTCTTTTCATTCACTAAATTAGATGTTACATGAAGATAAAAAACACCAATAAACCAATACAAGAGAAATAATACAAATAGAATCATTACGATAAAATTAAATAAGGGAAATTTCACACACAATATTAAATAATACACAATATTTCACCTTAGAAACCCTCATGGCAAAAAAACCAACACAATAACCTCTTTTACTATTATATTAACATATTCATTTTTCAATATAATAATTTACTTTTCAATTGTGTTTTACCCATAATGCATGTTGGATTATATATAAATACATCAATAGGTAGCAAACTAAGAAATATTATAATACCATGGGTACCAAAACCATGGGTTAATAATATAACCCATAAGGGTTACACATAAAAATATTGGTCATAGTACACCATATTATTATTATAGGTAAAAACACCTATGGGATCACCCAAATGTGAATTTATTCTAAAAAAACATTGCCTGCTTATATAGTACCAAAGGTGTGTAACACATGCACAATATACAAAATATATCCAAAATTATCTCTCTTGTTAAACACTTTTCATAGGGTTTCATAGCTGCATAATTATAGTAACTAAGGTAGGCCATGCCCATTGATATTCTGTACCAAGAAAAATTCTCAATACTCATATCCTTGAGTGAATCAATAATATTCTTATATGTGTCAATCTTCTCCTCCACCATTTCCTAAACAAAATGATATTAATCATTTGTGAGTGAAACTCAATATTATTTTCAAGAAAAAATTCACTCTAATTGTCATGATCTACATTTACATACTTTTAATGTACCCAATAGTGGAATACAATATTTTAAGCCAATATTATTCCTTACTTACATGAGTATCAACCATGTAAACAACGTATGTGGTAGATATAACAACACTTTCTTTTCATTTTTTCATCCAAATTACAACTCATTGATCAATTTGAATACATGTGCATTGGTAGATCCAGGTAGTTAAAATCTCTAGCCCAATCAAAATCCACAAAGCCATGTAAACTCAATGTCATGCTTTCACCAAGATTACCCTGATAACATATTACATACTCAGATGTCCCACACAAATAGTTTAAGATCTTATTCATCAAAATCTAATGTTAATTACCTATATTTGACATAAATTTGCTTGATATTCCTACAACATGAGCAATATCAACTCTGATATATACCATTGCATACATCATAATTCTAATAGAACTAACATATGGGACTTGAGATGTACTCAATCTCTTATTATTTCTTAAGACACTATTGAGTAGATATTTTTTGACCAACTAGAAAAAGATTAATCATATGTTTACTTTCCCACACCCTAAACCTTTACAAAATCATCTTGGTATATTTTCTTTGATTTAACCATAGTTTGTTGTTTACATGATCTCTTTCAATTTCTATCCCAAAAATAAAATTTGTATCACCTATATCCTTCATATCAAACTAAGATGATAACTAATACTTAACTTGACTGATAATTTCCTTATTATCACCAATAATATCATGTCATATACATAAAATATTATGATAGCATTTTTTTCACATTCCTATTTAAAATACACATAGATATCAATTTTGATTCGTTCAAGCCCAAGTCCAATCACATACCTATCAACTTTTAATTTCCACATTCTTGGGGATTTCTTCAAGCTGTAAAAATAATTTTTAATTTTGCATACCAAATATTCCTTTTGATTTACCTTAAAATGGTCTAGCTACATCATGTAGATTTATTCCTAGAGCTCACCATGTAGAAAAGTTGTGTTTACATCCATATGTTCTATTTCAAGATCAAAAGGGAAAAAAAAGAGCTAAATAAATCTAATTAATTTAGATTAACAACAAAATAAGATATCTCACCAAAATCAATTCACTCTACCCAAGGGAATCCTTTTAGTACTAGGCAAGCTTTATACTTATCCATTTTTTTATGCATTATACTTCTTCTTAAATACCCATTTATAACAAATAAATATTATACCTAGAGATAATTTTACCATGTCCCATGCATTATTTTTATCTAAGGACTCCTTTTATTCCTCCATAGCCTTCTTCTAAGACTTATTTTCCTTTGAGAGTTCATCTAAATCTTCCTCTTATAGTTCCCTTTTTCGTTCATCTTATGCAATTAATTTAAATTTAGACGTAAATTATCCCTCTTCTAGTTCAACATGAATCTATTAAAGTTCATCCTTTGATTGTCCTTACTATTTTTTAACCCCCATAACTTCTCTAAAGATAAAATTTCTAGTGTAAACGATGTTATTCATTTATGAGTTCCAAAACTTACATCCTTTTACACCAATATAATATCTAATAAATATAAACTTGTATGTTTTATTATCCAACTTATTCCTTTTTTATTTTAGAATGTACATATAAGAATTAAAAAAACCCTAAGATGTTTGAGAGAGGGTTTCTTAGTAGTCCATGATTTCTATGGAGTTCTATCATCAGGGATGTTGTGGGTAGTTTATTGATTAGGTAAAAGGTAATTATAACCACTTATCCAAAAATGACTTTTTTATCCTATAAAATTTAGCATATATCTCACCTTATCCATCAGAGTCCTTTTCATTTTATATGCAACTCCATTCTACTATGATGTATATGCAGTCATATTTTTTGTTTGTATTCTAAAGTCTCTATAGATCTTCACTAAAGCATTGGAGAAATGTTCTCCATCATTACCACTTATTAACACCTTAATATTATTTTATGTTTGGTTTTGAACCAGAGCCTTAAACTCGTTGAGATTCTTAAAAACCTCATGTATATGCTTGATATCATAAATCCTTATTTTTATTGACTAGTTATCTATGAAAGACACATAACAAAATGAATTTCTTAGAGATAAAACTTTCATAGGTATAAACACATATGTATGTATTAAAGGTAAAATACCATTTTCTCTAGTAGCATACCATGAAACTTTACTAGAATTTTCTTCCCATATACACAATGTTAACATAAGTCAAAATATAAAGGAAAATTAAAAATACCATTATCCAAACCTTTAGTTTTTAGTGATTTAATTCATTTCTCTCCAATATGACCCATCCTATGATGAAATATCATTGTATTTTCTATATGTATCATAATAGTTTGATCTAGTCCATTTCTATTCTTAGAAACAATCAAACTATTACACCCATCATTGATAGTGTTTTCTTCAATATTGAACTATGTTCAAGTGCATGCTCCTCTTCCCAATATTATGGATACATATACTATATTGAAAATTTCATTTTTAAATATCACAACACACCCATATCATTCATATTTTTAAAATAAATTAGATCTCTTTCCAAGCCTAAAATGTGCAGAACATTGTGGAGGGTTTTAACCCTTCCATATTTGAATATCAACTTGAATCTCCCTTGACAAAAAATATTGTAGGTAGATTTTTATCTCAAGAATATATCACCTCCATTTATATTTTCATATTCATAAAACTAGTCCTTTTTTATAATCATACAAAATTAGGTACCCGAGTCAATCAACCGTGCATCATTGCATCCATATGAACTTGATGCTACCGAGAATAAATCCTTCAAGTATTCATTATTGGTATTTTATTTATATAAATTGGGATTCATTAGATAAATTATACTTTTAAAACTTTTTAGATCTACATTATTTCTTAAAATGCCCCATTTTACCATAGTTCCAACATTTTATCTTATCCTTTATTGTAGTTTAGAATTACCTCTAGACTTTCATGGTTCAAACCTAGTTTTATTTCTCTTTTAATAATGACATCTCATAATCAAGGAATCCTTTTTTTATAAATATTTATGGATGTCTACCTAATTTATTATGATAATAAGGCTCTTATCATGTCCACATTATTTAATGTCAATGAAGTAGTATTTATTTCCATAACTAAATTATCCTAGAAGTCAGGCAAATAAAAATGAAAAGTAATACACTTTTATTCTTCATTCATTTTAATTTTGATAGAAAGTAACTAATTTACCATATTATTCAAATAATTGAAATATTTAGTTATAAAGTGATCATAATTAATTATAAATGAATACAAATTCTTTCAAATAAATAGTTTGTTCACTATATAATTTATCTGATAAAAAGTTTCCAACTTCTACCATAATTCTTTATAAGTTTTCTCCATTAACACATTCAAAAATAATAATCTAATAGACAATTTGATTGAAAATTTTACTAATATTATACCTTCACACACATAAGTTACACTCATGATATATCAACCCACTCATATATGTCCACAATAAGATCTTCCATCTTGAGCTTCCACAATTCCAAATGCTGACCACTGAATTTTCAAATTTTATACTTGTGCTTACCCTCATGATCCTTCACATAAATATTACCAAGTACATATCTCCCAGTAAAAAAATAGTTTATCATGGGTAAATGAAAACCTAAATCTTTAAAAAAAATCTAAAACCTAACTTTGATACCAAATAAGGGGAAACATTACTAATAAACCAATACAAGAAAATAAATACTAACATAATATTTATGTTAAAATTTAATAGGATAAATTCCAAACACATAATATTACATAGTACATGATATTTAACCTTTGAAACCCTTATGATAAAAACACAACACAATAAACTCATTTAATATTGTATTAACTTAACCATTTTATTATATTATAATGTACTTCTTAGTTCTACTTTACACCTACTCCATGCGTAACTATATATAGGCACACTAATAGGTAACCACCTAATTAGTCTTACAATACCATGGGTACCAAAACCATGGGACAATAATATAACCCATAATGGTTTCCCATATAGATATGGATTATAACGACACTCATATTATTATTATAGGTAAAAATAGTAACATGACCACCAAAATGTGATTTTTTCCCCTAAGGGGTGTTACATATGCAAAGTATATAAAAAATATCCAACATTACAAATTATTTTGAACTTATGATATGTTATAATTGAATTCTTAGATATTATAATCTAATCCTCATATCTAGATATTTCTCTCTATAATGATGGAATCTAAGTTTCAATGCACTCAATACCATGGGATTTCTTCTTTCGAGCTCACTCATCTCTTCTATGTGAAATATAGAAAAGTTTTCCATGAAAATGTGAAGCTTCATCTAGAGGCCATCCAAATCACCTTATAAAACTATCAAAATATTTGAATACTCTATTAAGATTCCCATGCAAAAGAAACCAAAGTCAATTAATGGTGTACTACATATCTTTTTTGTTGTTGTTTAAATCTATAGGCCTATGTTTATATCATAGTTCCATATGATATCCTTAAACCACCTAGATATAATCTCACTATTAGGTGTATCTATGTGCATTTGATTCACAAATGACTATCTTAGGTGTTTAATTATCATTCAAACTATAGGTATCAAGTATATGGTAGGTTTTCATAAGTTTATATGGTTTTTCTATAGGCTTACAACATATTCTAAATTTTCATCTGTACCAAAGGTCTTGTGTGTTAATTATTTGTGTGATATTTCCTTTGTATTCATGTGATAAATAACCTTGCATACTGATATTACCTTGCACACCTTGATGCATGTGCACTAGTTTTTACATGTTTAATACACATGAATTATATTGAGTGATAACTACTACCTATATATGATCACACACTAACATCTTACATAAATACACATAAATTACCTTGTGTAATCCAAAAAACCCAAAAATTCATAACAAAAATGACATTTGACTTTATTTATGTGCATTTTTAAGCATTCCACTTATACACACACTTTTACTTCCTTTAGGATTATTTGAGTAATTATAACTTATGTGACCATCTTTGCGCTAGTCCAATCTTTGCACATATGTTCCTTGACCATCTTAAAAAGTATTTCATCTTGTGTGTGTTTTTAAAAACCTCTATTTTTGACCATATTTACACTATTATAGTCCTTTTATGTATGTGCCTTAGACACTATTCATAATTATTTCATCTTGTGTGTGGTTGTGTAATCTTCCACCTATCATGATTCATAATTTATATGATAGCTTATTTTATTATTTTAACTCCTTGCCTTCACTAAAACCTATCAAAATTATGTGCCTCAAACACTTGTGCTCTTACACCTTCTGAGTTAGAACCTTCCCAAAACAAGAATTATCTATCCTTAGAGATGTGATATTGACAATTCATCTAGGATGATCCTACATTAAGCACCACTAAGTAATGGTTATAAAAACACTTCAATAGGTTTAGGAAAATAATGTAATGGTTTGAGATAACTCAAAAATGTACAAAATACCAAAATATCACTTAAAAAATATAACCAAAAATTGAAAAACAACAACAAAAATACCTACACTACTAGTAACTTCATAAAACATACTAATAACAATAAAGAGATGGGATAGACTAAGGTAAATAATAGTATATATTATCAAGGGTATTGACATTGGAATGATCATATGGAGTAGACAAGACTTTCACACATACACATTCATACTAGATGGAAAAACATGACATGAAGTAGAAAAAACTTCATTTTAGGATATACAAAATAATATGGTATAATAATTTAGATAAGTGTGAGGTGGAAGCAATGAAAATGCTTCACCTAAAGCTTAGATATTATTTCCATTTGGGGGATACAAATATACTTAGTGTAATAGGGTATAAAAATAACCCTTAAAACAAGAAATGAAATATAATTCACTATTATTTTATAATCTATAAACATATTAAAATATCAAACTTATTTTATTTCTACTCTAATAGAAATGAAAAGGATCCTTTAACTTGTCATGAAATGCATGATAACCCAAATGGTGTGAGGTGATGCTATATGTACTTAAAGTGAAGATATCCATATTATTTAAGCACTTCATCTCACATGAAATTTAGTTCAATGGAGGACACCATCACAATTGAAAATATAAATGAAACAATGGTAAAAAAAAATTGAAAATAGGTTGTACATCAATCATGCAAAGATTGGATTACAAGGATACAATTTTTGGACTGAAAAGAATAAAAATAAGGAAGCATAGATCGACCAAAAGAGGATGGATAAATGCTATGAATAAAATTGAAGAGGTTTTAAAATGGAAATAAATGGAAAATTCATGTGTAACATTTTATATTTTAAGCCTAACCCTTGAAGTGATCATATGGTTTAATGTAGAAAAATTTATAGTTAACATAGATTAATGGTTTTGAAACTCCTAGTTCATGACAATTGACAATTTCACCACCATGATAGTTTTGCCACATAACTATGCACACGTTAAGGATAAGATTGGAAAAACAAAACATGCCCAATTTTTAGGCAATGGAGTCCAAGAAAGAGTAGATATATGGGTTAAATAAATGGAAAGAAAGGTTAGAGAAAGGAAAAAATGCCACATCCTAAGTTATATAGAGGTATTATCACCAACAGACATAAATGTTTGACCAACACAAATTTAGGTACTTACATAAATCCATTGGACATGAAATAAAGTGGAGGCATGTCAAGAAAGGTGAAAAAATAGGAAGTAAAGCCATGGAATAGAGAGATATAAACTACATTCTATAGGTGAAACTTTAATTGTCAAAATCAAGGATGTGAAAGGGATAAGTTTATAACCAGGGGTTAATAAGAAGGTGAAGTATGGTAAATTAGTTTTAGATAAACAATGCACTATACTAAAACATAAGTAATAAACAATATAGATTAAAACTATTTTACCCAAATAAATATTAAAAATAAACCTAATTGTAGTAAAGTTATATTCTATAATAATTAAAATATGTAAATCTATGATTATGAGAAAAATAATAAATTACCACAAATATATAGATTTTTTGAGGCTGAATCAAGACAAATTAGGTATATGAATTAACACAAACATAACCCATTTTTTTTGAATCAAACCAAAAATTTCATATTTTTAAAAGAGATCGCTACACTCTTGGTCATTTTAGAATTCTTAGGAAAAAAATTGGAAACTTTGATATTAACCTTATAGGCTCAGAAAACCCCACTTATTTTCTTAAAATTCACTACATATCATTCAAAATTATTCTCATTTATTGAGACCCTAGTAAATCACAACACCTTAAAAAAACTGTAAAATGATGGTCATTTGGGGGCCTATCTTAATCAAAACCATATACTTGAAAAATCTAGAAATCAATACTCAATATTATTTAACAAAAAATCTTGGTGATGCAAGATCTAATCAATGTATTTATTTTCTCTACATGAAAAATTGGTAATGATGAAATCTAAAGATTCCAAATGAAGTTATTATTTTACAATCAAAGACTAGAATTCTAGTTATCAACATTGAAATTTTCTTAGAAATATTGATTTCAACTCACTTTATCAATACTTCTTACTTCTCATATATATACTTCTTACCTCTCATATATACACTAATTCACTTGTGTATATATAGACTTATCAAATATAAATAAAGACCCTATAGGTGTGCAATCCAACACATAAAAATAAAAAATCTAAAAAAATAAGCATAAACCCGATGGAAATAAGACATAAGGGTAAAAATGACCCAAAAATAAAATGGACTAGGAGTGTAGCATAATGTTGCTAGCAAAAGATAGAAAATATATAAAATATAAGGAAAGACAAGGAAAACCAAGGAGGAGGGAGAAAATAAATGTAAATGGAAGTAAATGAGTCCTAAACACATGGAAAACACATACAATAGGATCATAATATGAATTAATAATTAACACACACATGAGTTCTATAAATCAATACAAACTCATATATAAAACTACCCTTGGACCAAAATTAAATGTCTACATAATTCCCTAATTTTATGTGTTCTTACATACAAATCAAATTAAAAAAACCAAGTGTACTAGGGAGTGATCATATAATATCTTGAGTCTACTCAAATTCAATATAGGAAATGATAATTATCTTAAAGTCAAAATGATAAGAGATGTTACCTTATCTTAGAGTCCAGCGACTATAACTTGTAAAAAAAGGAAATCTATACTCCTCAAAATTTAAGTAAGGGTTATGATTGCCACTAAAAATTTTATTAATATATTGGAAAAAAAATATATGTTACTATATCTATAATATAAAAACCTACATATCTATAAACATAAATAATAAATTTACAATAGAATAAATGTCTATACAAATCCATAATCAAGGAATTTCTGAAATCAATGAGGAAAAACAAAAAAAATAGGACCAATACATTGGATATGTTGATGTGAACTTATCTCTATGAAATATATTTATTTAAATGTGTATCATATATAAATATGCACCTTATTGATAATAACAAGTTAAATATTACATTTAACACTTTGTTACCACTTCTACATATGGTAACAAGGAGAAGTATGTCTTATAATACTCTAAGACTATTTTGGATCATCATGTTATTGAATATAGGATAAAAAAACATATTAACCCATTTTTATGTGTGGAATGAACTTTTGAATCATATATTTCGAAAGAAAGGGATTATAGGTAACACGAGTATAAAATAAAAATAAAAATTATGATTTATAAAATAATAATATATTACCATGAAAATTTATATGTATAAAGGAATTCGGTATAATCATAGACATATATAATAATAAAAAAACATATGTAATAATTAATGTTTTCCTTTATCCATCTATATATAAGTCATATAAGTAATATACCATCATAAATGTGTATTTAATTTATAACTTGATTCACGTGTGTTTGAGTTGAAGAAAGGTATGTAAAATAGGTAATTTAAGTCATGTGTGTCTAAATCAAAATAATGTAGGGAAAATTTAATACCATTTCCCCCTATTTTAGCAAGATATAGGTGATGTAATAAAAATAATAAGAATTTTCCCTTGTGTGGGAAATATACAATTAATGAATAGATTATGAAAAATATGCTCTTGAATGGGAAGATATAATTGATGTATGGGAAAAAAGAAGGGTCTTTGCCCATAATAGATGCATAATATGGATCATGAAATATAAAATATCCAAATTATATGAATTATGGTGAATAACTAATTTTGAGACACTTGCCAATGTGACAAAAATGTAAAATATAGTGAAGAAAATAGGAAAAATTCATACAAGGGTGCAAAGGAAAAACCAAAGAAAATAACCAAATCCAAATGGAATATTAAATTTAAAAAAAACATTAATAAAAATAAATGACCAATCATTAAATAATTAAAAAACCAAAAAATATAAAAGGATTAGTGTCAAATATTTGCAAGTGCATGATATTCATTACATTTTTCAAAGGTTTTCATTATAATGTAGCTAGGTAGTATACCCCTAAACCAAATTTTTGTTTGATAAAAAAGGGGCATGAACAATTAGGATTAAATTATCTTTTATTTTTATTATTTTAATTTATATATTTTTATTTTATTTTAATACCTTATCATGTAAATTAAAATATCTTTATTTTGTCTTTTTTAATAGTCTTTCTTGAGGTGATTTTTATAAGCTCTTAGGTGCTCAATATCATGAATAAATGTCTCATCCACCATTTACAATAGATTTAATCTCTTTTCCCTATAATTATTTTCATCATTAATACCTTTTAGTGATGTTAAATGAAGGAAACTCAAGTTCTAAGGGCAACATTGATTTTGCACCATAGACCAATGAATAGGGGGTTATCCTTTAAATTATATTTATACTTGTTTTATAAGCCCATAAAACACAATGTATAAAATTATTCCAATCTTATCCATGTTTTCCATTGTCTTGCATATGATATTTACAATAGTTTTATTAGTTTTTTTGGCTTGGACATCCCTCATGGATAATAAGGAGTTGAGAATGTATGGTTTATCTTGTATTTAGCACAAAAAATATTAATGTTCATATTTTTGAAAGAGGAATCATCAGATTATTAATAATAAAAGATATTATCCAAAATATGGAAATAGTATGTGTCATGATAAAACTACAAATGTTTACACTTGTTTTAGAATTTAAGGGTGAAACTTCAAACTATTTTGTAAAATATTCTACTGCAATGAGGAAAAAAATTATGACCTTTTGAGGATAATGGGTTAATATTTATAAATGAGTCAAATCCCCAATATGTAAAATGGCCATGTTGACACAATGGGTTTTAATTATTGAGATGGATCATTTTAATATTATCATATATTTAGAATTGATGTTTACATATTTGTGAAAATTATGTTCCTTTTTATGTCAATAATAGTCTATTTTCAATAATTGTATGAAATGGAATTTCCACTAAAGTTTCCACCACACTCACTATTATGAACTTATTGTAACAAAATTTTTATATTATATAAGGCTAAATAATTCAATAAATTTCCCATTAAAGGATATTCTAAGATGGGAACATTTAATTATAATAACATATCTAATGGCTTCTCTTCACAATTTCATTTTATCATTTCTTTATTTTCAATTGGGGCCAACTTCATTTGACAAATACTTAAATATATCCCAAAACCATTTTTATTTATCCATAACATTTTCTAATTAAAATAAATATACACTTTAATAATTCAGTGGTAGGTTGTAATCTTTTAATATTCAATATGGTATGTAATCTGTGATCTTAGACAAAACAAGGGAAGCAACATTTTCCATGGCATCCACATGTGAGTTATTTATTTTGTGAATGTTATTAATCTCAAAATCATAAAATTGGGTGATAAACTAAGTGATTAATCTAAATGGGATCAATTTATCTTCTTTTATTTCATAAGCACTTATTACTTTGTTTACAAAAAGTTGAGAATCACCATAGAATTTTATAGATTTAATAACTAGAGCATGTGGCATATGGGGTACTATAATCAATAACTCATTTTATATAATATTATTGGTTCACAAAAATATCAATCATTATGCTAGTGGCATAATTTATCCCTGTGAGTAATCAAATACAATAATGTTGATATGAGGCTGAGAAGGAACTTGATAAAAAACACCTTGAATGATAATCTAGATTTATTATGTGTGTGTAGAAGTTATATCATATAATATGCATAGAATCAAGAGAGATATTATAATTGGAACTTTTTTTTTTTATGCATTTTATGCATGGATTAATATTTATAAAGTTTTATATATGTCTATCTTTTACTTTGATTGTCATATAAAACTACATGTGTTTACATATATTACAAATTTGTGAAGTCATAAAGAACCAATATGGAATTAGAAATGGTTGAATTTACATGTGTTACTCTTATCCTTACAATTATTTAAATTATAAATGTTATAAGTGTAACACTCAATTTGGCATTAGGAAATGAGAGCACTTCCCATCAACCCCACAAGAGATAAGCATTTGCAAATTATGAGAGGAAAATATAACCATAAGTGGTGCAATAGGGCACACGTTCACCAAAATTTAGTATGGTAAAGTGATTTTAAATCAACAATGGGTTACACTAAATCATAAACAACATGAAATGTAGATCAAAATAGGTTTATCCAAATAAATAGTAAAAACATACCTAATTATAATAACAAAATATTTTAGACTAATTGAAATGTGTAAAGCTAGGTATTTCAGGATAATATCAAATTATCAAAAATATTTAGACCATATAATGTTTAAATTAGATGGAAACATGTCTAGGAATCAAGAAAAACATAATCCAAATGTTTTGGGAGTAACTTGACAACTTTCATATTCTGACTAAGAATGTAGCGCTATGCTCATGGTTGATTCCAATTGTATAGTTTAGGTCTAACCTCTAAAATTGGTCACTATAGAATTATTATGAACAATTTTTATGACTATAATCCGTTGTTTCTAGGCTTCCAAAACAACACTCATTTTATTATAATTCATTATGTCACTTGAAAATACTTATCATTTCTTGAAACCTTAATAATCTTATAAAACCTTAAAATTTTAAAAAATGTTGTAGTAATTGGGGGGATTCTCTCAATTAGAATCCCGTACTTAAAAAAAATTTAAGCAAACACTCAATGTAGTTTAGTAATCAATTATTATGATGCAATTCTAAATCCTTATATGTCTTTTCACTAATTGAACAATTAGTAATGATAAAATAAAGAATACAAATGAAATTATGCTTTTCCAATCAAATGTTATACTTTTACTTATTAATTGAGACATTTTATTTTAAAAACTTATTTTAAACTCACTTTATAAATAGTTATTAATTATCCTATACCATAATTCACATATGTATATATACAACTATCAAATTTAAATAAGGAAATTATTGGTACATAAGCTAAATCATAAAGGGTATAAAATATTTTAAAAAGAAAATAAACCCCAAGGAAAGAAGACAAAAAATTCAAAGGTGTTGAAAAATAAAAAATTAGGAGTGTATAACTATGTTTTTGGTCAACTAAGAGTGTAACACTACACTCCTAGTCAACCAAAACATAATAGTATACTTTTGGAATAATCTAGAAACACAAAAAATAGAAGGGAAGACATGAAAAAATAGGGAGAAGAGAGAAAAAAGGGAAGGGTAATAAAAAAAGGCTCAAAAAATATAAAACCCACACAAATATTAGCCTACTATAAAATGATAATAAATATAGACATAATTGCCTCAAAAAATTAAAACTAACATCTACAATTACTCTAAACCAAAATTAATTGTTTATATAAGGATCATAGGAAGAAGATAATTTGTATGCACTAGATGACTATATTAATTAGTGACATTTAGATTCAAATATAAACCTATCACCTCCAAAAAGGGTACTTATTTTCTCATTTTATCTATAAATATATGGGAAATAACATCCATATGGGAAACCTTTGAAAATATCAAGAATCAAAGAATTACATATAGCCATGAATAAGTTACTTCCAAATTTAGGGGAGTTCCAAAAGGATAAAATAGATATGGGTAAGTTTATATGCCATAACAATAGAATATTTGAGTACTATAGCTTTGAATCGATAGGTATAACTTTGGGGATACAACTAGAGATGGATCTTATCACTAGTTGGAAAATATTTTCTTCCATGCTAGGTAAATGTGGTAGTTGATTTATCTAAATCTCTTCTCATCCTCTAGTGAAATTTTCATTCAAAGTTTAGACTATGATTGGATTCCATTCAAGTTATATTTATTTTTTGAGGTTGGAAATATTTCTATGAAATGTTAGAAGCAAATTCAAAATCATCAGAGGTAAGTTGGAAACAAGGGAATGAATTCATAATGGATTTGGAAAAGAAATAGGATTCAAAGGAAAGTGAATATTTTTTGTCTAGAATAAACCACCAGTGGTTTTCATATAAGGAAACCAATATTCCTAGGTTGAGTGAAAAGTATCATATAAACATGGAAAAGTTACCTTCGAAGGGATGCAACCATGGAATACAAGTATCTCTTTAGAGCTTACCACTTGATGATTTATATCAGAACAACCATAGAAGGATACTAAACAACAATGGAACAAATAAAAATAATTGAGGATTAGATAAATTATAATTAGATGGAAATAATATGAAAATTTTGGAGGAATAGGAAAAATTGAAATTTGTCATATCTCAAAAGCCAGGATTTTAAGTGAAAATCCATCCAAAATCAAGAAAATATTAATGTGAACAAGGAATAAGATGAAAAAATTACAAGAAGAATCCCAAAAATATATTATTACATGAAATTAAAGAATATTTTATAATATGTATTCATGTTAGAGTGGAAATCTCCCTCTAGGGAGATAAATAAGAGTCATTACATAGAATGCCAGGTGCATGAATTCTAATAACAAATAAAACCTAGTTAAGTGCCAATTAGTCAATATGACCTAGTTAGTTTTACTACATGATTCCAAACTCATATAAAAACTTGATAATATTATAAAAAACCAATGAAAATTATAGTAGGAATGATTTAGTGGAGTGATCAGAGCTACAAGTGATATATGCATATTATGGAACTCATTCATATTAAAAGAAAGTATTATAAGAAAAGGTTTCAATTGTGTGACATGCAACATATAAAGTTTTAAGGAAAATCATAGAGGTATAGTGATTAATGAGTATGGACACATTAATCTATAATAAAATGAATGACCTTTGATATTTTTTAGAATTCCTTTAAACAAGACTAAAAAGATGAATCTTAATAGGCAAAAACTTTAATGTTATTGTGGGTCTATAAAAAGTGTGTTGAAATGTCAAAAGAACCTAAATTTGAATGGGAATTCAAATATTTTGTGGAAAAAAAATATAAGGAGGTTCTAAATCAAAAATCATAAAATTCACATGAATAGATAAAAGAAAGGGATTCAACAATATAACATAGATTAGATAGATTCCTAGTATTATTGAAATGGTTAGGAAAAAAATTGTATTTTTAAATTTGAATTCCTTAAGTTTTTAGGATTTGATCACCAAATATATAAAATTAAATAAATTTCCATTAAATTTCAAATTTATGTGGCAAAGGACCCTAAAATTTTATATCTAATGAAATAATTAATGTAAGAGCTCCCATATTTCTTAGGGTTCCGTAATGTTCAATTTCACTAAGAAATTAAATAAATCAAGAGTTTCCTTAAAGACTGAACGTCAAAGGTTTTTCCTGATAAACATGCTTTGGAGGGAGAAATGGAGAGGATAAATAACCAAAATCAATCCTCTCCAATGATAGAAGAAACATTGCAAGAATAATTAGAGTTCCTAAAAAATTGGAAGAGATTTGCCTAAAAGAGGAGATATATTGAAACCAAATTATAGAGAATTTTAGACTAAATAAGGGAAAAAACATAAAATTATATTTCATTAATACATATTAGCAATAATAAATTTTAAAAAACTTAGCAATTTAGAAATGATAAATACCACCCTATTGATAGAATTGAAAATTATATAATTTGAAGTAACAAGTTTCTTTGATGAACTTCTCTTAGAGACACCACTTATGTAAGAAATTGGCTCAAAGAGTATCCTATAGTATATTCCTATATTTTACAAAAAAAAATGATTCTCTAATGAATATTTTATTAGAAGAGGAAGTGAAAGGTATATGTAGGCTAAATATGGTTAATAATATAATGATCTTATAATATAAGAAAAGGTAGAAGACCATACTAGATCCAACTCACATTAAATACGCCAGTATAAGAAGTAGTTTATGGCTATAGACAAGGGACATATGAAAAATAAGTTTGAAAGGATCTAATAAAGGAATTTATACATATAATTATATGTGTAGGCTTAATTAGATCCAAGGAGTCATTAGATAGTAACTAAAAGATATACACTAAATTAATAAAAAAAATGCAATCATTAGGTAGTAACCATGTGATATATAAAATAAGGATTACAAGGGTGTTATTGGATGGTAACCATGAGGTGTAAATAAAGAAAAATAATAATACAAAGGTAATAATATACTAATAAGCATAATCTAATATGAGCATAGAAGATAACAATAAACCAATATAACTCATCCACTAAAGTAATAAAATCAAGAGTATAAGGTTAAGAATACTTACCTTAGGTTGACTTGTTAGTATATCCATCTCTTACTTAGATCTATCATGAATCCCAATGCCTAACTATAAAAAAAATTGAGTTCTAGGGTTTTGATTCCCAAATTTCAATATTCAACCATCTACATTGAAGGTGGTTCCAATAATTGTATGAGTTAGGCACATGGTTGATGCATCATGACACCCTTAGGGTCGAGTAGAATCAAATAGATGTACCTTGGTAGTATACATATAACCATTATCACATATGCATCATCATGATTTTGAGGTCCACAAAAGTGATACACTTGCCCATATCTTGATTAAGTTGTTTTTTTTCAATGATTGACAAACTTGATGTAATCAATTCATAAGTTGGAATAAGTAAACAGGGTTATGATTGAATTTAAATAATTAAAAATATCTATTTAAACATTATTTACATCAATAACCTTTCTATAAGATACAAGTAATGGGTGAATGATCTAACACCTTCAAAATCTCAAAAAATAGAACTACTATATCTAAACAAGAAAATACAAGAATCTGCCTTTAATCCAATATATTGTTTCAAAGGATTCAAACATTAGTATCCTTCTTTATAACACAATTTTTTACTAAATATATTACATGCATAGTATAAAGATTAGTTAATTTAATAAATTCAACAACCTTCCTTACTAACATTAACTTCAACGAAGGTTTTGATAAATGAATATAGTTCCAAGGAGGAATGTTGATACACATACGCATTAAAGAACATATTTAATACCACATTAGACCATCTAACAAATTTTAATTTAGACTAGGAAAGTGGTTTTATTTAATATGATATTAAAGGTCTCCCAAACAACCATATGACATAATAAAAACATACAAAACAACTATATTCTAATGGGTAAAGCCTAGAAACCACATGTAATTTGGTTCATTGACTTTCCATTGTCATCGACTACTACTTTATGCATTTAATTCATAATAATAAAACATATGTTTTGATTAAAATATTTCAATCAATGGCCTAAGGAATTATTAAATCTTAACCTTTTTGTTAAATAATTTAGATTTAGTTTCCCAATGTAGCACCATATTAATCTTAATTTCCACTATACCACCATTTATGGGATTTTACAATAATAGTATTAAATAGAGTTTGTGAAATCCATTTGCCACTAAAAAGTGTAATTCTATAATTACCTTAATATTTTAACAACATATTCAACCTTGAACTAACATACTCACAATGAATAAATATACATGATAGTGTGCAAATAATACTCATTAAAGATTGCCTTCATTTATAAAAAAATATCATTTGCAATACAAGTTACCACATTAGTATCTGCATAATAACAATTATGACCCAAATATCATGAAAATAACCAAACAAGATCTCATAACCATTTAAACTATTTAACCATATCCATTTGAAACTACCTAATTATGCATAAAAGGAAACACATAATCATATTGAGGCATTAATACCTCAACAAGAAGCTTTGTAATCAAATTCAAACTCTTAAAATCAACTCTAATAAAATTTTAATCACCATTCCTTGATACTTCACAATATAAATAAATAATTACATTAAACAACATCTACTATAGCTAAGAATAACAACTATCAATTTCTATAATGACATGCACAAAATTCCCATAAAGCACAACTAAATAAATGAGTTAGAAAGAGCTCAAGAAACACACTATATGATTCCAGGAAAAATATAAAGTAAATCAATAATATACTACTAATTCAAATTATGAAGGGAAACAATTAAACATAATTGATACTCTTTATCCAAACCTTCCAAAAAAATAATGCTATTATACTAAATGATTACTAATTTTTAAAGTAAGAACCTAAATTAATAAAGTAATATATATAATTTTTTTTAATCAATAAGGATGCATAGATCATCATTATATAAAGTATTCATTATTATATATATATAATAATTAATACTTAAAGAATACATTCTTGAATCTCAAACTTTCATATATCTACAAGTTTATCTCTATTCAAGTACAATTTTTTTTAATCAATAAGGATGCATAGAGCATCATTATATATATATATATATATATATATATATAATGAATACTTAAAGAATACATTCTTGAATCTCAAACTTTGAATCTCAAACTTTCATATATCCACAAGTTTATCTCTATTCAAGCACAATTTTTTTAATCAATAAGGATGCATAGAGCATCATATATATATATATATATATATGTATGTATGTATGTATGTATATATATATATATATATGTATGTATGTATGTATATATACATATATACATATATATATATATATAGATGTATGTATGTATATATATATATACATACATCTATATATATATATATGTATATATGTATATATATATATATACATACATATATATATATATATGTATGTATGTATATATATATGTATGTATGTATGTATGTATGTATGTATATATATATATATATATATATATATATATATATATATATATATATATATATATATATATATACATACATACATACATACATACATCTATACATACATACATCTATATATATATATATGTATATGTATATATATATATATATATATATATATATATATGTTTTTATTAATTACAAAAAATCCCTTTTTGGCCAAGATCAAAACATGAAAAACATGTAGAGAGGATCAAACTGAAAGATAAAACAAAAGGCCCTAACTGGACAAGTTGACAACATTGAAATTTAAATGCCAAAAAACCCTAAGAGGAAAACTAGTTCAGGTATTTCCAACATTCAAGTCTAAAAATCTAAACCCTTGATAAGCTATTGGATCATCATTAGCTAGAACTATGTCACCATCATTGGCAAATGGAGTAGATGGTGGTTGAAGGTGAGCTAAGAAGCTCCAAGCATTAAAGACTTCTTCTAATTTCCCTATCACATACATCTATTAGAGCCTCCTCTACTTCATTGTCATACAATTTAAAATCCCTTGCCATCAGTCTGAATAAATACTCCTATGAAGTGGTTGTTCCCATTACTAGACTGGGAAGAGAAGTCAACAATTATGGGGAATAATAGACATTATGAATAAATAGTAAGAGGAATTGGCTACATGGGATGAATGACATATAAACCATTCTCACCTGCATAAAAAGAGATCCACACTAACCATCATAATGAACCCAAGTCCTTCAAGTAGGAGAAGAAATAATGGAAATACAAGTGAAATCACTTTGAAAGATAAAGGATTAGTTCATAACATGCATCATACTAAGGATTCAATGAACCCAAGACAAGGATATTGTCCAATGCTAAGCAAGCACTGCCAACTGGGTGTCAACATAAAGTGCCACAAAGAAAATAAAAAAGCTCAATTAGACTACTACAGAACCTACCATGAAACCATAAAAGTTAGAGAAAAACATTTTAACCATCAAGGGAAGGTTTAAGAAGGTGTCTCTATCCTAATCAACCCATAAAGAGTAGTGTATTTGTAAATATTCTTTAGATCAATCTCTAAAGAGTCCTCTACATTGAGAAGATAGGCCATGTTGGCAAGAAGATCAGCTACTTTGTTTCCCTCTCTTAGGGTATGAATTTTAAAATACCCCAAGCTTCATTTAAAATATAACTAATTTTCCAATTTTCCCCTGATCTTTTCTGAAAGGCATGAATTATGATCTGAGAATCACCTTATAGAATTAAGTTCTTAATCTACATGTGTAAGGTTGTATATATACCTAATAAAAAATCTTATAATTTTTAAACATTATTTGTACCATCAATCACTCCAACAAATTTAGCACAAATAAGATTACCCCATTGATTTCTTACAACATAACCAATTCTAGATTTCCCTTGATTAAATTTATAAGCACCATCTACATTAATTTGGTTCTAAGCAGATGGAGAGGGAACCCAATGGATGTTTTTGTGAAAAACTAAAGAAGAAAAGGATTTAGAACCTAGGCAACTAGGTGCAATCACATAGATATATTTCCATTCTTTCAACATAACATCATCCCATGTAAAAAAATAGTTCAAGAATTCCTAAACACATGAGTCATGACCAGTTCCAAAATGGATATCTCAATTTTAACAATAAAATTCTCCCAAATCATAATTTCCTTTATAAAAATCCTTCTATTTATTTTGAGCCACATGTTCTAGATAATGATAGAAGGGGCTATAGTCTAAAGGGAGGAGAAAAAATATTTTTTGAAGAGAATAGGTCATCCTTGGAACAATTTCAAGAGAGTCTATGGAACCAGAGCCATCTAATTAACTTTCTTAAAAAATCAACTCCAGAAGTTCAGAGCAAAAGGATAATGGATAAAAAGATGATTCAAAGATTCATTATGTAGACCACACATTAAGTAGTTGAAAGGAGTGGTCAAACCTAGTTTTTCCAATTGGTCACTTGTAAATTTTTTTCAAATCGATCAGTTTCTCAAGTACAATTATTTACATCACAATAAGCTATAGTAACTCAAACTATAAACATTTTGGCAATAATGTCATAAATATAATCTCTCTATGCCTCTTTAAATCATTGGATATAATAAAATGAATGACCAACATCCTTATAACATTCTTATTCATTTAAAAATAAATAAAAATAGAGAGTCTAATGACCCAAATGAGCTCAACCATGAGGAGGAATGATCCCTACCCACCCCAACCATCAATATGGTATTTCAAGGAGTCCTCCTAAGGTCATCCAAAAAGCATATAGGAAATGAGATGTAAATAATGTAATATAAAGACAAAATCTACCATAAGAAGAATAAAAAATAATGATAAACACTCAAAATCATAACAATATAACTAAACAGTTGCACATAGAGTTAAACAAACTAGTAAATGAGATTTCAAATCATCTATATGCCATCTTTGGGTGAGATGAACTTGAAAAAACCTCCACAATGTGGAAATTATTTGCCATAGTCCTTACATTTATATTTAAATGAAACACATCACACATTTATGCTAGACAAGGACACTTACAGTCCAACATTAGGTATTCATCCGTTTGAATTCAAAATGCAAATCTCTAAAGACCTAATATAGTCTAAGGTCCCCTTTCTTTTCTTACAATCAAATTAAATAAAAAATGGAAGATAAAAAAAAGAGTGTTTACATGATCTACATAATTTTTTTGTTTCATAAGAATTAAAAATAAGAATGAGATAGATAGTAATGGATTCCATTCACTCACTTCATTCACTGAAAACCTATAAAACTCCCTTTATTTATTCTCTCTCTCTCTCCTCTCTTTTTCCTTCCAATTACCTTTCCAACATTGTCCTCCCTTTTCCTCATCTTCATTTTATATTACCATCTCCATGTTGTTGCCACCTTTTTCATGTTTCATCACTTTTCCAAAAATATGTAGATGCATTCAAGTAGTGGTGGCTTGGGCTTGTCACCTTTAAACCCTCATTCTCCTTTATTTATTTCCCAATAATTAACCAATTAAAAGAAAAAAATGATGGTTTTAGATGGTTTTTTCTAATTCAAAACTCAAATCTATTTAAAACTCTATTAGTTAAAAATGATTAATTTATTTTCAAAGTAATCAATGTGCATGGCAATGCATAACATGACCCCTTTCATGGGTCTATTCAAATTTTCAAGGTTCTAAATTTAAATAACCCACTATGTCCCTAACCATGGTCTCCAAAATGGTTCCAAAATATTTTCAATACCTTAATAAGCTTTTTATTAAGGTTAATAAACATAATACAAGCCACTGCATAATAATGAGACAAAACCTCAAGTTCTTCCCTTTCACAACTCAGGCACAAAAAAAAAACATAATTATACATGTTTCAATGACAAATACTAACCTCAATAATTAAAGTCATGAAAGGACAACACAAATAAACCCAAGAAAGAACAATAATAAACAAGACATTACATAACTGACAACAAGAAACTCGGTGGACATTTGTTCTCTTGCACACTTACCACATTAGCTTTCATTTACCTATATGCAATGATGCAATGTTTAGGGTAATTTTTATAGGCCCAACCTATCTCATCTATAATCAAATTACCTATAATCATGAAGTGAGATCAGTAGTATCGATACATAAAATAATTATGAAATCATACTAGAATAATATAACTAGCTAGTAAAATAAAGTCAGAATAGAATTATTAAACATGAATAAAATTAAAGTAGATATAGTCCAACAATGTCCCAACTTGAAAATAATAACAATAACATATGAAATAGCGGGATAAAAAACATAATCATAGTTTGTTTGGGTGGGATATGATAGACTCAAGTGGAAATTTATGAGATATGGTTGTAAGTGAAGTCAATATGGAAAGAATAAGACACATTTATCCTTAGTTTAGACTCCAAAGACTATGTTTTTAGTTCAACTTATTTTATTTATATCTTCAAAACCTTATGAAAATTAGTCTTCTTTAAGTGTAATCTCCTTAGCCTTAATTCCTATACTTATTACTAAGGTGTATTTGTATGCATAAATAAGGTGGATTAGATTGATTCATTTATGATAAAATATAAATGGGAAATATATGAATATGAATCAAAACTAAAAAAATCAAAACTCAAACTTATCTAATGTCATTGGCCTAAATGATGGTGTAAAAAATGTATCTATGCGATATAGTACATTATCAATTTAGCTAATGCCATTTTCTAATGGGGAAACTAACCAATGACATCAATGAGAATCACACAAACATGAATAAGAGGAGTATAAATGGGGAACATGAAATAATAGATAAAAAATACACTGATGATATGGTATGAATGAGGGGGGAAATATAGTAGATGATCATCTATGAAATTCTCACAAAGTAACAAAAACTAGCCCACCTCAATCCCAATTTACTCCTTAGGAAATACACTCAATAAGATTAATGCACTAAAAATTACTACAAGATAAATTTTTAGTAAGATAAAATAAGGTGTATACATATGCCCCACCCAAATCTCATCATAAATCATAATAGTGTAATAGGGGATGATGATTTGGAAATATAATATAAAACCAAAAGATAATAAGTAAGATACATAATAAATGATAATAAATAATAAAACAAATGAAAGTAACATTTATATACCTCAGCTTACCTTTTATATGAATGAATTTATGTACATACCATAGGCTTAATCATGGTGGTAACATAAGGTACTCATGGTAACCCTAATGATACAAGACTAAATCGATAAAATCAACTCGAGTGTATGTAGATAAGCCTAAAAATAGAAGTACATGAGTTTTCTCAAGTAAGATGATAAAAAGGGATTTAAATAAACATAATAGAAAAGTATAAATTAGGTTTAAAGTCTTGAAATTTTGTAAAATAATGTAGGATAAAAAGGATGAGATTAGATAACCAAATGATAAATGCTACATTAGGTCTGGATGACCCCAAAATGGGTTATAATGGAATTAATTAAGGGACTAGATAGCCATAATGATAAATAAATATATTAGGTTCATATGAACTAGGGAATAATAAGGTGAAATAAAATATATGGAGTCTAATAACCATGTGGTAAAGGATAAATTACATTTTGACAACCCAACAAAACAATAAAGAGCATAAATCACATGATCTAAAAAAACTAAGAAAAATCTAAGAAAAAATAAGGAAATGCCTAAGAGATAATTTTGAAGAAACTCAAAGATGAAACATATTTTCAATAATGGGATATTCAATGGGAATGCCTCATTTATTCCCCATGTATTATCATCTAAAACCCTTGAATGATAGTGTTATTGCAATGTCAACATGTTTAAAAGATAAAGAATACGAAATAAAAAATGGGGAACACCTAGAAATAAGTATGTTAGTTAATCATAAATAATGAAGTGATGGAAAATAGGGTACCACTAATGTGAAAACATGGTATTTACTAGAAATAAGACATTATAATCAATTTGGAAAGACTAAGAGTTTTAAACATTGATAAGTTTTAGAATCCTTCCTAGTAAGTCTAAAGATTGAGTTAACTAGAGTAAGTATAAATCATCCCATTAATGCTATTAAAATAAATGTAAAGGTGCCTAATTTCCCATGATGTGTTCCTTGTTCCTTATGACTTCAATGTAGTCATTAGATAATCGAGGATTGGGTACTTACATGAAAATGAAGGTGACATTAATGATTTATTTATGACATCTTATCCCACTATTTTATAGTTAACTCTACTATGAGGTAAACTATGGTTTTTGAGATTTATCAAGGATTGGGGAACATGAAAATGATTCAATCATATATTTTGGTGTGATTTGAATTTTGAGATTTTATTTTACCTTTTGAAATCTTTATTTTTAGTTATTTACTATGATGTGTGTGTGTGTGTAATGTGTATATATGTGTATATGTATATGTATATAATTTATTCCATATATATTTAGAATACCATTCAATGGGTTTTTATGATGACTAGCACACATAATTTAAGACCTAGTTACTAAAGGGGAGAACCTAAAAACTAAGACACTTAGATTTACATTATAGAAAAAAGTGAAATCTTGAATCTAACCTTGGTGTGTATAATAAGGACATGAAGAATAATGGGAAAGATAAATTAACATGAAAATGAATAAGTTACCTTTTTCACAAAAAACATATAAATGATGTGATAAAATGATGAAAAAAATAACAATTCTAATCACAAGAGAGGATAAATTTTGGGTAAGAGATGTAGATAGTTTTAAATAATTGTGCCATACATAATACAACTGAATTTAAGAGGTAAAACACTAATCGCAACTAGTTCCTTATATTTTTAAGAAAATACTTAGCTACAGTTTGAATTTGGAGAATAAAATGTTAGGTGATGAAGGAGGTGGGAACTTATGAGGAAGGCTTGGTTGTATTCCCTAAGGTATTTTAATAAAAATTAAAAATTGAAAGCTAAGAGGCATGAATATGTAAGGTAAATCCATAAGGGACACAAATAAGAGGGAGACCAGAGGTGAAATAAAGTAATAATAAGAGACAAGATCCTATAGGCATGAGAATAAGAGGGGAGATTCATGAGGCATATAAATGTAGGAAAGAGAGAGGAAGTGTAAAAAATATAGGAAATGATATAAAATGTAGAAATTAAAATAAGAGGGAGCCTAAATGTAAAAAATAAAGTAATGGAAAATACATGAGGTGTAAATATGTGAGGAGGATCTTGAATCCATAATTATAGGAGATGAACATTTGTGAGCAAGAAATGGTTGTCTTCCCCATGGTATTACAATGAAACTCAAAAAATACAATCCAAGAGGTGTAAAAATATGGAAGATGAGTTGAGAGGAATAAAGATAGGAAATAACCAAGAGCTGAAATAAATAAAATTGGAGAAATGTGGCATAAAATGTAAGAGATAAGAAAAAATAGGTGTAAAAGTGTATGAAGTAAGAAGTGAGAGGTGTGAAAATGTGATAAGGATCCTAGAGGAGAAAAAATATATATTAATAAGAATTAATATACAAGAGTCATAAAAATATGAGGGATAAAGACATGAGGAATAATCATAGGGTGGAGGTACCAAGAGGCATAATAAAGTAGAATTAACCATGAAGTAATGCTAATGTGTGAGGTAAGAGCCAAGGGGTGTGATAATGTGAGATGGAACCCAAAGGCATAAATATGTATTAATAAAAGGTAGGATCCAAGAGATGAGAATAATGCAAGGGAAAAGTCATGAGGTGTAATAAGGATATGGAAATATACATGAGACATGAAAAAGTAATAATAATTCTTGAGGAAAAATAAATAGAACCCAAAGCGAATGCAAAGTAGTTATGAGCCAAGAGGCTTAAAAATAAGAGGGGAAGATCCATGAGGTGTAATAGTAAGATATAATAACCAAGAGGCTTAATAATGTAGGATGTAAGATCTAGTAAGGGTAACACTCAAACACAACCAACCACATACAAGGCCCAATTAGGGTTGATATACAGATTGTTTAAATTATTATAATAACTATTCATAATTTTTTTATAATTTAATAATTCATTTTTAACATATATATATATATATATATATATATATATATATATAAAATATATACATGTATACAAATCTTATTTTTATTATAATTGGGGTAGGGTTAATACATACTTTCCCCCACCTTTTCCTCTCTTTTATTTCCAAATTCTTATAGATTATGGAAGCTCTAAGAATGAACTTAGCTTAAAAAAATATTTTTGGGATAAAAAGGATAGGCTCCAAACTTTAACATATGCACCATGCTCCAAAAGGGTTAAAAATTAAAAATGTCTCTCAAACTATCCAAATCATGATTTATCCAATTTCATTATTGGTGTAGAGGTTAATATGTGTTATAGTGAAAAGAGACTTGGAAGGTTTGTGTATGGTCCTTGATGGAATGGGTAAAGCCATTGGATACTTATGGTACTATGCACAAGAACACACACTTAGACCTTCTGTAGACACCAAAATAGTGTCTAACCCTTGGTCACCTTCCCCCTTGGTCCATTCCTAACCCATCCCTAAAAATTACTAATTTAAAATAATAAACTTATTTTGAATTAACCCCCCCTCCTTGGACACATCACCCATGACACCTCGCCTAGGACACCTCGCCTTAGACTAATTCCCATCCTATGACTCACCCAAGACCTATTCTTACTTCTCTCTAACTGCCTAACAAACTCTCGTGTGTATTTAGCCCAACCTTCGACATTCTCCAACAGATAGTGCACTTGGCAGATGAAAAACAGGCTTGGTGGCTCTTTTTGCCTGTTCTAAACCCATCGACGTCGGTCAAATGTCGGCCGACGCCGACAGAATCGCCGACGTTGGTTATACTTAACCAAATTTTCTGATCCTTTGACAATCCCCAATCACAATCAGCTAATTTCTAAAGCAAATCACGAATCCTCCAATCTTCAGTGTTCGACCATCCGTCAATCTGCCAAATCTCTCAGTCAAGCCTCTCACTCTCTCCCTCAAGCATAACAATAGCTTTAGGGTTCTCCATCAGTAACAGGTTCTCCACACAGGCTACATCAACAGTGGGTATGAGAATCATCAGTAACACACCTTCAACAAGGCACAGGTAAGTATATTGTCTATGTTTTCTAGTCATTTACTTCTAAGTATTATGAATTAGATTCAGCACTCCCTCTCCCCAAACCAGACTGTTAACCATGCCTGACCTGAATCTTTACTTCTCCATCTCCCTATTGCCTCTGTCCTCTGTCAGACCATACACTCTGTCCATTCAACCAGACTCTCAGACCCAGACCCCAGACCATTCAACCAAGCCCAAAACTTTGTCTCAAGACCACTCAAATAAACCCAGACCCTGACTAGACCCTATCCACGAACCACAGACCTAACCAGACCTCATCCAAAGACCTTTGCCTCTACCGACGCCAGTCACTACCCCAACTGACATTGGCAAATTAACTGACGTCGGCACCTTGACCAACCGACGCCGGTAGGACCACCTATGCCAATGATTGTGACTAGTCCGACAGCATCTCTCAGGTAAGCTTTTGCTTCCTTTTCATTTCCATCTTTTATCACTTTCAGTCTTTTAACATTCTGCTATTTATCAGACACTTCTTTCTATTGACTAGTGGGTTGATATCCCTTAAGGAAGTCTTCATACTTCTGGGATCAAGCTTTCGCTTGGCAACCTGCCATCTATCCATCTAACACCTTCTTTTGTCCAAGTCTCTTTTCTTTGCAGGTGTCATTCCTCCACAGCCAAAGAGGAGTTCTCACAGCGTTTGGATTACGATGCGCACAACTACATCCAGGTACACATCAAGCCTTGACCATTCCTTCTTAATTTTCTCATTTTCTCTCCTTTTAATTTGAAAGCAAAATTTGAATAGAAACATTCTAAAACACCCGGTGGGATACTTAGGGCCTTCCTTGGGTTCCTTTCCCTCGTTGTTCATTTAGGTGTATTAGGTTTCTCCCTCTTCACCTCTTTCTTCTTTTCTAAAGACATCATAAGCAAGAATAAAAAGAACTTTTTCTTTCTTTTCTTGCATTTCTAGACTAGTCAAAAAAAATCATTTTCTTCAACCCTTTCTCAAACTTGTTTTCATTCCAACTTAACATTTCGATTTGGGGCTTTAAAATATACTGCATTCCATTTCCTGCTTTCTTGCATTTCTTAGTCCACACTTAGTAATTAGTAAACTGCATATTGAATAAATCGTAGATCACTTGATGTTACACAACCAAACCACGTGCACTAAATAAAACATCAAACCCACTTGAGACAATGCCCGACTAGGATTTCATCACCCAGCGGATACCTTACCCATCCCGGTGATCCTACTTGGATTTCACCACCAAGGGGAAAGCCCACTCTGTTCTCTGGCAGAGTCTAAACTATAGGGAAAGTATATTTTGGCTAAGCGAGACCAGCTAACCACTGGACTTGTGAAGTGAGGGGAGCTTGCTCCTTAGCACCAAGCCATGTGCAGAACCTAACCCAGACTTCTTGAGCACCTAAACAAAACCTGAAACCATCCATAAAATACCTTTTCTAGGACCCTTCTAACAACCAACCTCCCAAACATCACTTTAAGGCATAAGCCACAGGATTCTAAAAAGTTGATTCTTAGGATTTAATGCTTAGGGCCTGTCTGTCTCTCTCTCTATTTTTCTATTCTTATCTAGTTTTTTGAGCTAGTGAGGATGTTCTCTTCCTTTTTTTTCCAAGAATCTTCAAATTTTTTTGAGTTTCTGGAAACCACAGTCATCAGCATCGGCTTTTCCACTGACGTCGGCCACCTTCCTCCACCGACATTGGTTATCTGACTGACGTTGGCCATTTTCCCTTACCGACATCAATTTTTCAACTGATGTCGGTCACTGTCACAGTCTTTTTTTCCAAAATAGCAACTTAAAACCTGACCCCTTTTTCTGCCAAAACCTCATTCTGAGTTTTTGAAACTGAAAACACATAGTTTCTGGAACCTGACCCTCTTCTTGACCACGCTCTCTCATCCCTAACCAATCCTATCATGGAGTTCCACTCAGAGACTGAAAGAACTCCTACAGGACTGACCCCAGAAGACTCCCATCATCCCTGAAGGGGACCAAGATTTCGAAAGATTCTTGGACCTCAACGTCACAGCCCTCCAAAACTATCTCACAAGAGACCCAACGTGAGACCTTTCAGGTGAAGTAGTGATGACATTAACACCGTCTGCTACCCAGCCTTTTACCTCAACCGTTTACCTGACCATGGCCAATATGCAAAGTTTGGCTTCCCCATCTATTTTTAGACCAACCTCCATCGGGGTTCCATTACCCCCTCAACCACACGCAATTCAACCAAGTTCTACATCATACCAGAACTTGATTGTCTCGACCCCTCACACTCTTGCACCCATGAATGCAGGAGTGCCAACCTATCCTTCTACCAGTGCCATCACGCAACCACCCTTGGTGGTATCTAGTCAACTTATACCCTCGACCTTCATAACTCAACCACTTTTGGCCTCCACTTATGTCCCTGTGACTAGTCATCCGTACATTGCCCCCTTACTGGTACAACTGACTACGTCGTATGCCTCCTCTAGCCTCTTTCAAGCGCCCTACAACCTAGGGGGTGCTCCATCCACCAATCCATCAGCAGATGTCATTAAAATGTTGATGGATAAAATGTCCAGTCTCGAGACCTCCATCTCTGGTTCACGCAATGCTCTCTTATATGAGCAAATTTGTAATGAGCCCATTCATCCTTTTGTCCCTATTTGACCATACCCTAACCAATGGGAGCTTCCTAAATTCACTCACTTCCAGAGTAAGGAGGACCCACAACAACATATACAGGCATTCAGACATGCCTGCTATCTTATTACCCATGATGATGCGTTAATTTTACGCATGTTCCCTATGTCCCTTTCTAGCTCTGCCCTTGACTGGTATAGCTCTCTTGCCAGACATTCTATCTTTTCATTCATTCAACTTGCCCAATTATTTCTCAACCATTTTTCTATCAACATCACCAAACAAGTCTCAATCACAAACCTTTACTCCCTCAGGCAATTCGATGACGAATCAATAGTCGATTTTGTCACCTGTTGAAGAGGCTTGATTAACCAGCTCTCTTTCTCCTTACCTCAACCTGAGCTCATCGAGCTCTTTTCTCAAGCATGTGCCAGGCACATCTCTTCTACCTTGCAGATTTAGACATTCCACACTTTTGACGAAGCTTTCACCATGGCTCAAAAGCTTGAACTCCGTGCCATTGAAGAGGATAAGGTCAAATTGCATAATACCAACACAAAAACCAATGACCATTCTTCTTCCAAACCTTCTTCTTCTGCCAACTCCAAACCCAAAGGAATGGCCAACACTATGGTCATTAGATCACCATCATCAATGACAACTAATTACTCTCAACCTTCAACATCTCCAAGCATTACCAAACAATTCCAACAACGGTACATTCAGCGTTCATACACTCCACTTAGAGAATCATATGCTTCCATTTTGGAAAAACTACTCAAGCAGGGGGTCCTCAATCTCCCTCCAATCTGACCACCTCAATTTGACCCTTCAAAATCCCTCCCTACATGGTATAGGGAGGCCGACTTCTGTCACTTTCATCGCATCCATGGCCATGACATCGACAATTGCCAAACCTTCAAGAACATCATCCAAGACATGATCGACAAGGGGGATCCTATTTTAGATAACCCAAACACCCCGCCAAATCAAAACATTGACATCTTCAAACAACCATTTCTAAACCATCCACCTACTCAAAACAACATCCAAACAATGACTAATGACTCTCATGACCATAATATTCACACAATCAACACTATTTTGCCTCCTATCCTTGACCAACCTCCTCCATCACAAGATGAAGAACTTTCTTCTCCTATTAGTCCTCCATCTACCTTTCTCATACTAGAGGACACCTCGACCATGCCTACGCCATTAGCCTTACCTTCATCTAAAGACCCTACCTTGCCTACTCCTCAAGCACAAATAAAAGGCACCATCATCCCTGCCTCTTGCCCTCTTGAGGAGCCACACTCTCTTATTTCTTCTCTACCAAGAGAAGACCCAGTCTCTTCACCCATTTCAAACAAGGAAGACCCAGTCACAGTTTCCTCTTGCCTTTTGCCTGAGATTACTACATCTCACTCACCTCTGTCCACATCCGAGCCCAAGCCCGCATCTAACCTCACCTCACACAAAGGTGGCCCTCAACCCAAACCAAAGAAGGCTAATAGACCACATCAAAAAACTCCTCCCCCACTTTCCTCATTACCTTCAATCTTGGGCCCGCATCTGTCCACTTTAATAGGAGTTCTTCCTACTCCCATACTTCACAGAGGCAAGTTGCCTCCATTACTCCCTCAACCCCTCAGACATATATCTCTTCCAAACCATCGACCTATGCCTCTTACGCATCCCAAACCAAAGTCATCAACCCCCACTATAACAAAATATCCAGACCCATTAGCAGGTTCTTATGCCTTACTGTTATAGCAATTTTTGTAGTCCTCTCGTATCTATCTTCCGCCTCTTAAACCATATCAATTTCTCAAACCAAAACTACCCTAGTTCAATGACACTCACATTTGTGCATATCATCGCACGCTTGGACACGACACTGAGCATTGTTGTGCCCTCAAGGTTGTCGTTCGCCAATGTCTGGGAAATGACACCCTTCTTCTCAACCATGTTATCAGCAAACCTTCAACACCACCCCACTCATCAACTCTCGGATCAAGGCCATCTAGGTTCAACAACTCTAAATTCTGTCATTATCATCACACTACAGGACATGACACTGAGCGTTGTTGCGCTCTCAAAGCTATCATTCGTCAACAATGGAGAAAGGATTCCCTTCTCATTAAGGACCCTCTTGACCACCTCTTCGACAAATTATCAACACTGACCCATGCCTCTCAAACGTCATCGCCTAAATCGGGATCTCCACTCCAGACTATGATCCCTTTGCCGCCTTTGACCCCATTATTCAACATCAACACAGTCCATTTAGCCACCAAGCCTCAACCGACCTTGACCAATTTATCCAACATTCTCCCTAAGCGACTGGGGGAATCCAACCTTATCATGACCCCAACCAAACAATCAGCCAAACATTCAACCAACTTTGACCAGACATTCGACCAAACCTCGACCAAGTCTCGACCAATCATTAATCAACTTTCCTATCATGACCCTGACTAGCAGCAACCAACACCTTGACCAAACTTCAATCATCCAACATCGACCAACTAAACACCTATCATTTCTTCAAACTGTCATCAATCACCTGACCAATTTGGAAAGAGGCAAATGGGTCACCTCTACTCCTAATTGACTCGAACCTTAATGCACAAGTATGGATCAGGGACTTATTGTCTGTCTTCTCTTGAAGGCCGACCAGAACTTGAGCCCTTTTATGCTTTGTATCTACGACCATTCTACTATTAGTCGAGTATTCATCCACTTGGCATTTAACTTGAGCTCGTCCCTTAAGCAATCCTTGTCCTTTTAATCCTCAATCCATTCCACCCTTTTTTCCCTTAATAAAATCCTCTACAACCCTTTTATGATGCATGGATGCTTCGTCCTAATAAAAGGGAGCCCTTAATCTTCTATAAGTCTTGTCCATGACTCAATATTTTGTCAAAACTAAATCAAGATGTCAAAATATCTAAAGTCACAAAACTAAATCAAAAAGCAGACTGCTCCCTCGAAGGACAGTTTTAATATCATTACTGTAGCTAATAGATTGCTCCCTCGAAGGACAGCTATTCAAAAGCCCTTAAATCTATAAAGCAAAGTATAGACCACTCCCTCGAAGGATGGCTATGACTAAATCTGGCTACAAACAACACTTTCTTAGAAGCTTCCCGCATCGATCAGCTTTACAAATGACCACCAAACAAATGACATCTTTATGTGGACTTCTCGCATTGATCAGTCCACTCTTAAAAAAGAAAAAAATCGGGTCATGGACTTGACTTATAGTTGTCTCAGGGTCTCCTATAAAAAGGGGCAAAGTTATCCATACTCTAAAAGGGTTACCCTTTTCCTCCTATCATATCACCTACTCAAGGGACTTCGAGCTCACTTTAATGTCAAAAGTGATTTGATTACCGCTCTAACATAACTATGGTCAATGATGCAACGCATAAATGGGGCTCTTGGTTCTATCAACCCCTGTCTATGTTGTCTTTTTGGTCCTTGTCAATAAAAGGGTGCTTATGCCTTTTACTTTCTACCTACACTTTGGTCACATTAAACCACATCATTTGTCAAGATGATTCAATCCGACTCTTTTCAAACCACTCACATAGCCTAATTATTCTGGTTTCCATAGACATCAATACACATGGAAACTATCAACCACCCAATTTATGTCAAGCATAAACCATTACTTGCTGAAACATAAATCAACCTGCAATTCATTTTTAGCAAACATCCATCACGAATATGGATAGTTACTAGGGATGAAAAACCTCGACCAATGTTACAGCTTACACCATTTGGAAAAGGCTGTAGCATCATCTTCTCCTTGTCATTTCAAGCATGTACCCTCGGACATATGGGAAATGCTATATCCTTTATCATGACCAAAATCAACCACTTCGATCTTTTTTTCTCCCTTCTTGGGAGAAGTACATTGGCCTGAGGCCCTAAAAATAGGGGCTATGTAGGCAGCACTCAGTTGACATGGGGTCTTCTGGGATTAGCTCGGCCATTCTCTTCGTTACTTTCTTCCATCTCCTTCTCTCGTCACCTGCCAATCACATCACAACCAATCACATATTTTCATAATCTTTAGCATAATCATTTTCATCATTTACATCATAATAATTAATCACAAACACATTATCATTATCACACAATTAAGCATTCACATCATATAATCCACAAGTCATAACATAAATATCACTATCACATAATCCTTATGCATCATCATCTAATCTAAAAGTCATTAATCATCATAATCATTGACCATAACATTATCATCATCACATTTAATCATCATAACATTATAATCATAAACATAATATCAAAACATGCATCATCATCATAATCAAAAATACTCAATACATTAAACATTAAACAACATCCATAACACATCAATAATCCAAAACCATCATCATATATATATATATATATATCAAAATCTTTTATACAATAACACAATCTATCTCTGTCTCTCTCTCTCAACAAAATATAATACATCTCGCATTAACGGCTCGCAGGCTGGTATATACATCAAAAATACATCTCAAAGTCTGCCCTCAAGGCTGTGGCTATGGTGGTGGTGGTGGTGGCCAGGAAGATGCTGTATCCTCTCCCCCCTCTGATCAGTGCCGTCTATGAGACCCAAAAGCCATCACTCGAGACATAGATCACTGTCAGCTCTACTTTACCCTCATCTCTGAGTATCGTTGTATCTGAGGGAACCCCCTAATGGCCCTCTCATAATAAGCGATCTCACCCAGTGCATCACTGTATCTAACTAGAGATACAGTGTGAGGTGGACCCATTTGCCCTATTGCTATGCCCTGTCCTGACCCCTGTGGCTGTGGCTAACCTAACTGCACCGATGTCGACTGTCCTAGCCCCTGTGAAAATGCCAGCTACTGTGATGGCTACTGCATCAAACTCTGACCTCTCAAAACCTGTCCTACTATTGCCTGTGCCTAGGTTACGACAAGTTATCCCTGTAGTAATGTGACCTAATTCGTCAACATTGTCACTCAACTTGTCATCTCTGTCAGCTGCCTTGTAACCCCTACTAGCTATCCCTACAAAATTATGACCTGGGCCTAAGCCACGTCTCTCTCCTACCGTGCAGTGTCCCTCTCTTCACGGGCTGTATCTCGCTCCCTGGTAATAGCCTGCAGATCTAGCTGGAGACCCACCTGTATGCCTATGTACTGCCCTACCCACCACACTGTGTAGGCCTTTGTGTACCTTGGGTTAGCTACCCCAGGTCCTACCGACAACTCCTCAAAATCTGGCTCCTCTGTCTCCTCTGGCAGTGGGAGCGGCACCTCTATATCATCCCGCCTGTACTATGGGAATGTGGGAGGTACATCCTGTAGCAGCCCATACTGGCACCGCACTCTCTCTGCTGGGATCCTCTCAAGATCACTAGCTCACCTACCTCTGATCCATCGCATGCTTTGAGTCCTGACCATCTGCTCACCCTGGTCTCTGAACACTGGATACACCAAGTATGGTCTCTAGATGATATCTGCTAGAATTAGGGCCTCTAGTACCCCTCGATAGTGATCAATATCTCTGACCACTCCATCCACCTACGTCTGTGCCATCACCTCATGCCATCACCTGAATCTAACCTTAAAACTGGCCTAGATCACTACTAAGAGGCTGAGAGGTTAGGTAACCACAATATGCTCATATGCCCAATAGTGCAGAAGGTGGCCTACACACAGACTGTATCATCACCGCCGACTGATGCCCCATAGCTCTCTGTATACCTGGGCCAAAAAGATGGGCACCCAGGTGAACACTGTCCACTGCTCTAGCATATCCATCAAAACCCTGGTCATGGCCATCGGGAACCTGCCTCCCTCTGCATTGGCAACGCATAGACTGTGATGCCGATCATCATCAAAACTGCCAGCCGATGTGTGCCCTCATCCACTGCGTACAAAGGCTCATAAGCAAAACTCACTGAATGGTAGCTCATCTCTGTGACATGCTCCCCAAATAACATAACCATGTGTATATCGTGCACCTCTCTCGAGCACACATAGATGTTAGCTTCATGTACCAATAACCACAAAATCTGGTACACATCCTCAATCGTGACTATCATCTTGCCCATGGGCAGGTAGAAGGTGTTGGTGGCATGGTCCCACCGCTCAATTAATGCCACCATGAGGCTCACATCCCTTGCCACTCTATAGTAGCATCTCAAACTGCCTAGCCCCACTGCACTCATCTGCACCCACTCCTCAATCGTCATGCCTCCACGCATCTACATTAGCAGGGTCAGGAGGTGATCCCACAGCATCAGAGTCTACCTCACCTGCATCTATCCATAGTCAATCTCATGTTAAAAATATTCCTACTCTTCCTATTTTACCAACCATTCTGACCATCTATGCCTAACCTGACATCCAAGAAGCCCTTGGCATAGCTTTGACCTTTTGACTTGACCATTTTTCACCACTCTTTCTAACCAGGCAGCCACCGACATCAATTAGCGTACTGATGATGGCACTCACATAACCAACATCGATCATCTCGTGACCGATGTCGACAAGTGAGTAACCGATGCTGGTCACTGGTCGATTGACGACGATGAACCCATCGATGTCAGCGACTGGTTCGACCCTAGGGCCAAACGGGGTGAGCCCTAAAAATTAGGGCTTCCCCTCTAAACCCCCCACACCCTCCTAAACCCTCCTAAATCACTCTTAACCTATCCTAGACCCTTTACCTACCTTCTTAGCTACCCTCCACCCTTAATTTTTGCCTAACTAAACCAAACATTTTAGAAAACAAATCAAGACAAAATCAATCAAGTAGGGTTCAAAGACCCTCCTACCTCATCCTAGCATCGTCAGCATGGTGGCACGATGGGTGCCACTGGTGGTGGACCTCTCACAGGTCCTCTACTCCCCTCTGCCATTTCTTCTGTACTAATGACTCTGCACACTCTTGTTGGCCCACATGCATCCCTGTAGCATCTAATCGACTCTCCAACTCACTCCCTCTCTCCACCAATGCCTATCTACCACCTCGCACCGCTCCTCGATTAGCTCTGGGTCACTTTCACTCAATCAACTCCAGAGCTCTTTTTTCTCTCAGTCAACAAGTAGCAAATGACTTTTGGTGGGCTGCCAATCTAGTTTTGTTAGATTTGGTAGACCACTGACGTCGGCAGATGTGTGCCCTAATTCACCGACATCGACTGATATCTATCGACGTCGGCCGCTTTTCTCTACTGACATCGGATTGTCTTACTGATGTCAGTGTCATTCCAACCTCCTTTTTTCTCTGTTGCCCCAAAATCATGTCCCTAATCAGTCAGTCCTTTAGACCACGTCATTTTGGCCCCCTGGGGCACACTTAAGATCACTTTTGCATCCCTTCATTGACCACCAGACCTTAGAGATCATGACCATCTCCTCTAATCATGACTACTTCCAAAGCATTTTTGCCTTGGTTGTTTTTGCCTGTATACTACCTCATGATTGGTTAACACAATTGTGCACAAACTTTTGACCTTAATAAGTATAGGATCACAAGCTAGTTGATCTGCACTACTTGTGACATTTTCATGTTTTTGGGAGCACTTCCTAAGCCTGGGATACCTGGAACACGATGACCATTGGAGCTTCAGCTTAGATTGAATAACCCAATCAGTAGATGACTAAATGCTGGGGCCTGATTATTTCAATTTTGGCACTCCTTGACCCTTGACCTACAACAATTTGACCTGACCATCCTTGTGAAGTGGTGTACACACAATCACAACTTTTGCAACGTTCTCACTCTATCTTCACCCTTTTCATCCACTCTCTATCAAATCAGCACCCGATTCCAGGTTCCCTTCTCTCGTCTACTGCTTTGAGGGGGGGATACCTCATCCATAATCGAGGTAACCAACCCTTGCCTATTTTTGTCTTGCAGTTCACTTGAACAACCAACAAGATGAAATCAAACCTTATCCCATACCTGGGGTAACCAACTCCTATTTTTGTCTTGCAGTTCGTTTAGAGCAACCAACAAGACAAAAAGGGGCAAATGTAGACACCAAAATAGTGTCTAACCCTTGGTCACCTTCCCCCTTGGTCCATTCCTAACCCATCCCTAAAAATTACTAATTTAAAATAATAAACTTATTTTGAATTAACCCCCCCTCTTTGGACACATCACCCATGACACCTCGCCTAGGACACCTCGCCTTAGACTAATTCCCATCTTATGACTCACCCAAGACCTATTCTTACTTCTCTCTAACCGCCTAATAAACTCTCATGCGTATTTAGCCCAACCTTAAACATTATCCAATGGATAGTGCACTTGGCAGATGAAAAATGGGCTTGGTGGATCTTTTTGCCCATTCTAAACCTGCCGACATCAGTCAAATGTCGGCCGATGCTGGTGGAATCACCGACGTCGATTATACTTAACCAACTTTTTTGATCCTTTGACGATCCCCAATCACAATCGGCTAATTTCTGAAGCAAATCACAAATCCTTTAATCTTCAGTGTTTAACCATCTGTCAATCTACCAAATCTATCAGTCAAGCCTCTCACTCTCTCCCTCAGGCACAGCAATAGCTTCAGGGTTCTCCATTAGCAACAGGTTCTCCACAATAGCTACATCAATAGCGGGTATGAGAATCATCAGTAGCACACCTTCAACAAGGCACAGGTAAGTATATTGTCTGTGTTTTCTTTGTATTTTCTAGTCATTTGCTTCTAAGTATTATGAATTAGATTCAGCACTCCCTCTCCCCAAACCAGACTGTTAACCAGGCCTGACTTGAATCTTTACTTCTCCATCTCCCTATTGCCTTTGTCCTCTGTCAGACCATACACTCTATCCATTCAACCAAGCCCAAAACTTTGTCTCAAGACCACTCAAATAAACCCAGACCCTGATCAGACCTTGTCCACAGACTGCAGACCTAACCAGACCTCGTCCAAAGACCTTTGCCTCTACCGACGCCAGTCACTACCCCAATCGATGTCGGCAGATTAACTGACGTCGGCACCTTGACCAACTGACGCCAGTAGGACCATCGACACTGGTGACTATGACTAGTCTGACAACATCTCTCAGGTAAGCTTTTGCTTCCTTTTCATTTCCATCTTTTATCACTTTCAGTCTTTTAACATTCTACTATTTATCAGACACTTCTTTCTATTGACTAGTGGGTTGATATCCCTTAAGGAAGTCTTCATACTTCTAGGATCAAGCTTTCGCTTGGCAACCCACCATATATCCATCTAACACCTTCTTTTGTCCAAGTCTCTTTTCTTTGCAGGTGTCATTCCTCCACAGCCAAAGAGGAGTTCTCACAGCGTCTGGATTACAGTGCACACAACTACATCTAGGTACACATCAAGCCTTGACCATTCCTTCTTAAGTTTCTCATTTTCTCTCCTTTTAATTTGAAAGCAAAATTTGAATAGAAACACCTTCTTCATTTTGAATCAGTTTGGGGTTTATAGCTAATCAAGGATTTATTGACATAAATAAAACATGCATAATATATACCCTAGTTGACCTCTTACATGTTATTAGTGTTCCTATTCTCATTAAATGTGATCATGTGTGTACACCCCTTTTACCTATCAATTATGAACCATTATGGACTAGTGTGTCTCTAGGTTGTTTTATGCTTTCCAAACCTTGGTGGAATTATAATAATATATGTATGTAAAATTATTGTTTCACCTCTTTCATCATTTTAATCCTTATAAACCCTTTAGACAAAACCATTTCTATTAATAACTGTATGTTGTTGTGATATGAACATGATGTATATGTTTGGTATTGTATTATGTGTGTACCTATGTTATATTCAATATATTTGTGATGTGTATCATGTATGTGACACCCTTATGAAACCTTGAGAGGATATTGATTTTATGCTCAACATTGGAGTGAACTGGTATTATTGAGGTAGTTACGAGGTTGAGATGGTCCTCTAGTGGGGATTTTGGTGTGGATTATGGAGTTGAATAGATGTGGTGATTTAATGTTGTAGTGATTAAGGAGGTTGGTGATGTTGAGATGACATTCTTAAACTTAAATCAAAGATGTAATCAAGACTTATATGCATGATTATATAAATCTTATATATATCACCTCCCCTCAGGTGGCTTTCTTAAAGCCACTAGTGCAAGTGATGTGTAATTTTATCATGTTATGTTTGTATTTTATTTTAATTTAATTGGTGTTTAAAAAAAATGGAACCAACATTATATCTTCTGAATTGATAAATCTATGTATCCATTCATCACTTTGGTTGCTTTTTATTCCAAACTTTTGAGAAAATTTTCATTTATTTGATAGAATTTTAAGTCACTTGGCCAATGTTTTGTCTGATCATCTTATTTTATTTGACTATCTTGTTAATTATTATGGAAACTTTTCATTGATTTTAAAATGTTATTTTTGTTAATTATTCATGATGTGAATAAGTGTTATCTTAGAGCATGCATAAGGGAGTTTTAGGTTTAATATTATTGAGAAAGCTCTAGGGATATGGGGGAAATTGTAAGTGAAAGTTATCAAAACTATCCTCCCCTCTTTTTTAGGCTTGAATTGAGTTCTGAGATCCATTTATCCCTATTCTTATTTTCGGAGGTCTAGGGGATCTTAGAAAGAATGATGTGTGTTTAAGGAAGACTAAGGAGGATCATGGGAGATATCTGGAGCTTAATACTATGATGTATACGACATTTATTTGAAATTTCTACATAGGATCCCACTATTTGACATTTGTGTAATGGAAACCACTATTTGATATTTTTTGTGGAGGAAACCACTATATTATATTTTCATAGAGGAAACCACTATCTGAGTTTCCATGCAAAAAACCATTATTTGATGTTTCCATAGAGAAAACCACTATATAATTATTTCTCCAAAGGAAAATGCTAAAGTTATTCCACATGCTAAAGACCTTGTTAAATAACACATTAGAGTTACCAATAAATAAAATATTTTCCTCTTGTAAATGGGTATCTTGTTATGAGTTGTAGTTCAATTTTTCACTAATTTTGATAAAGACCTTATTGGAGTCACAAGTAAAAATAAATGTGTTCCTCTAGTAGATAGGTATCCTGATAATAGTTGCATTTCATTTTTCTACTTTATATATATATAATATTTTGCTAATCATATAGGTATCCTACTTGGTATATGGGTATCTTGCTTCAACAAAAATTATGGAGATTTTATTGGTTATCTTCTTGTGACTTATTAACGATACATCCTAGATCATATGACCATGGTAGGGATTGAGAACTAGTCTGAACTTATTTTATATGCATTGATTTAATTATTTATTATATTTATATTGTGGGTGTAAAGAGTGTGAGCCTCATGGTGTGAAAATTTTGGTTCTTGAAAATTGGTGTTGGTCTCCTACTTTTGACACATACCTTATTACTTGTGCTTATGTTTGACCTTGTGATGGTGTGGCATGTCAAATTGAATCCTAGTATCTTTTTAAAACTTAATTTCTTACTTTTAGTTAGATTTGATGTAGCAAATTGATGAAAATTATTTCTTATGTTGTGATGCATGTGTTGTTTTTGCATTCATATGATGTGTTGGGTTATTGCCACACTATCCTTGGAGGATTTATTATGATTTATGGTTACCTTGGGGTATATTGTATTTGAGTATGGGTTATGAAACTAAATTCTCTTATGCACTGGTATAATTAATGGTCTTGAATATTATTTAGAAAAATGTGATTGTTATGAGATTTTTTCCTCAAAATGTGCCTTAAATACTTAAATTGAGAAATCACCTCTCCTTATTAATGAAATTATGTCTTTCATAATGTACATACTTAATTTGGATAGTGAAAATAATAATATTTAATTTGAAATTTGAGTGGAGTTAGTAGGTTATGGGGAAAATTTTCTCAAGTTTTTATTGATATGTCATTTAGAAGGTAAAGATTTACTCAAACTTGTATAATTTTGTTCCACTATGTAAATTAAAATGACAAGATATATTCAAGTATCATTATTACCAAGATGCAATAAGAATGAGTATGTAATTTTATTAGTGCCTTTTGACTTCGGGAAACTTGTTATCACATTGAGGATTATGATTTTATAAGGGGATGAGGATGTAATTACCCTCCTATTCATTAGTGTCTTCCTTATAAATATTATATTAATAATTTTTTTATGCATTTTTAGCTTGAAATGTGAATAGGAGGGATATCTATCCCTAGTGAAATCCAAACATTATGGTCTTCTAAATTTATATTTATCATGTAAAGTGATTGAATGGATTCTATTCCCTAGAGACTTGTGTTATGGTGTGTTTGATAGAAGAATATGTTGCTAAATGACCAATGATGTGAATGTTGTTATTGAATGGCATTGTTGTATGTAAGTAAGCATCGTGAATAAGTTTTGAGTGAGTTAGTAGACTCATTTTGAACATGAGTTCATGTGTGCCCAATTTTGGCATGGGAATTTATATCTCTCAACATTTCTTGGAATTATAATTTTAGTGTACAATGTTTATAGTTGGCCATCTTAAGGTGATTTCAAACTTTCCTTCTTATTTAGAGAAGGTGTTTAAAATTGTCATATCTTGGGATTATTGTTGAGTTTGAATTGTTCATTTTTGGATAAGGTCTCTCAAGCCCAAAACAAGTGAGGAAAAAACATCAATGCCATTCAAAAACATTTGATGAGAAAACTTTTTAAAAAAATGGAATGGAGTTAATGAATTAATGTGGTTTGTATTTGTCTCAGGATGGATATATATAGTCAATATGGTTTATAGTCATCTTAGGATGTGTGTGTGTGTGTGTGTGTGTGTGTACATAAGATATATACATTAACATATATATATATATATATATATATATATATATATATATATATATATATATATATATATATATATATATATATATATATATATATATATACACACACACACACATGTATAAAAACAACAAGAACAACATACATGAGTATTTTTTTATTAAGAAAATAATAATTATAGGTATAAGTGATTAAATATCCTCATTTAGAAATAAAAAATTAGAAAAATAAGTATGACATTGTTTATAACATTATTTTAAGGGGTTCAATCCCTATTTAAAAACTCCCTATTAACTATGAAATTATTTAAAGCACACAAAGGGGAAATATAGGAAATGACATTGGATATAGGACCCATGCTATTATCTTCTCTAAGAAAGGACACCTAAATATTATCATTCACTTATGGTGCTAGATCAAATTATTTATGATGGCATTCATTAACTAAACAAATCATACTTTAACACTTACTTTATTACGTGTGTGATTAACATTCTACATATGCCATTCATGGCACAATATGGTCAAGTTTCCAAAAATGTTGGTTATATTTGTTCATTATCCATAAAATGTAAATTGTAAATCATAAATTTGTAAATTGTTTAATTGCACTGACCTCCAAATGGTAATGTATGTAATGAATAAAATTATTTCTTGGTTCATGCACATGATGGTGTCAAGTGGAAGGAATATACTAAATCTAAATATATAAGTGATTTAATAATTGTCCAAATAACTATCCTTATTAGTAGGTCATGCCATAATGTCTTCTCCAGTGCTTCAACTATAATTATATGATGTCAATCATAATCATATCATCATCTTAAAATCTCAATATCACATTGTTATGTATAAACATATCTACATATCCAATATATCATTTTATAAGGCTTAAAAAATGGATAGGAAACCTAATTAAGCATTATAATTGTTTCATAAAATACAACCAATAGACTCTCCAACTTGATAAATTATATTTTATAGTATAAGTCTATCCTATGCCAAAAAAAGAGTTTTAAATCAGGAAATGGAGAGTTTTGTTGAGGAATGTCTGAGTGAAATGGGAAGAAATATTAGAGAGAGGAAAATGAGAATTTATAAGTGCATAACAATAAACATTAGGGTCATTTAGGTTTTGGATACACCATTAAAATAGATTCCACTCTCTTCTTTCACCTAGGTAATCCTTATACCTAGCTATCTTTTAAAATAATCATTTTTCTAAGTAGTTACATTAAAGATGTTATAGTTTTAGATAAATCTAAAATTTAATGAAGATAATATAAACTAAAAGATATTATTAATAAAAATAAAAATAAAAAATCCTTGCTTATACATATAAAAATTGATCTTCACATGATTTTATCTCTAGATTCTCCTTTTATAAACCCATCCATTGATTTATTTTTTACTGATACATTAGTTACCTAGAAATGGGAATGGAAGACACCAATTGTAGTTGGAAATTGAGTACTATTTGACATGAAACCTTAAACTCATAAAAAATATAAAAACATTTACGTAATATGTGTTGTAACTTGGTAGGTGATGTGAGATGACTCTATTATTGAAATTTAGATGCCTCTTATGTAAATAAAATATTTATTTAATATAATTTTTCTTTAAATCACATTAAAAAAAATGTTAAAAGTTTTTTAAATACATGCTAAGAAAATGATCTCCAAATATTGTTCCTTAGAACACTTTGATTGGATGTTAGGGTCAAGTGCACAACACACACGAAAGAGGAAGATTATTGTTGGAGATGGAAATAAACATTTTTATTCCCACAAAAATTATTCATAATGTTCTTCTTTTTTCATGCTATTATAATAATTTGATATACACATTATATTTTCTCTTTATTACCAACTTGTGCTTGAATGGGAGCTTTGGGACATTATATGGATATCAATAAAAAATATACATTTTACATAAATCAAGTTAATTTATGGCCTCCACAAAATAAAAGATGAAGCCATCATGGATAATATTAACTAGAGAAGGCACTCATAAAATTTAGAATTCTAGGTTTATATTGATTATGAATACCAATTTTAAATGTAAGCAAAATGTGGAAATATACATAGGACACTCCTAGTCTTTATTATTTTTTTATAATACACTTATTGTGATTACTCTAATTTAGATGTATGTAAATTGTGGAAACATATAGAAGGCACATTAATTATTTAAAAAAATGTTTCAAAAGTTGGTCTTATGTAATTCACATTATTAAAATCATATTTTTAAGTTCTTATTATAAAATTATTTTTTTTCTATTTAGGATTATTAGTTTGGATAGGCACATTGAAAATGTGATGAACATGGACATTATGTTTTAAATGTTTAAAACCTAGGTTGATAAACCCAATTCTAAATGGTCTTATTTTCAAGGACATTTTAAGATTAAAAACATATATAAAAATTAGGACTTCTCATTATTACAATAATATTTATATGCTCTATTTATATCATTTACATACTTCTTTTTAAGAATTTATTTTTGATAAACACTTGGCATGAACACAAGCAAACAAGAATGATGACTATGTTTGAAAATTTTAAAGGTTCATGGCCCAAGAAAGGAATAAAATACCATACAATGTTCATTCAAAAAAATATCATCATATTAACATTATAATGAGTAATATGACTACACATTAAGTATCTAAAAATATAATTGAAAATTGTGATGATTATAAATTCCATGTTAAATTAAAGTTGTACTAGTGTTGTTATTAATGACTATAATATGAAGCTTTGATGAACATTACTATTAAAATAAATTTTCAAATTATGAGTACATAATGATAAGAATTAAACCATACAAATATAACACTAAATTTGAAAAAATGCCTATACCTCAAACTTAATGTATACTTAGGGCTAAGCTGAACATATTTTGGTAGATAAATAACTTCAAACATTGACTTTAAATTCTATGAGATAATGTATGTAATATATTTAGGAGAAACATGCATCACTCATAGATAACTATCTTAGGACCTATGGCATATGGAGACTACTAAAAATGATATTATTTAAAGATTATGTGTATTATCTCCACTTGGAAGCAAGACATGACTTAGGATTCTTGAAATAATATATGAAAAGAGTTTTTTCCCATTGGAGTTATGTTGTTTACTATAGGACCATTTTTTATTGGCCTTATTCATTTTTCACTCTTTTATGGTGAGTAATAACTATGAGTGGGCTAGTTAATGGCCACAATGTCACCCATTAGGGTAACTATGAGAGTTAACCTTATTGATTTGTGTGGTGAATTTTAATTTCTTTTGCAATAAGTAATAACACTCATGCTTAAAAATAGGTGAACTATAGATGTCCTAGATTCCACTTGTGTAGGTGAATATAAGCTGATATCTAAGAAACCTAGGGAGTGGGTGGGGTAATTAATGAATAAAAATTAAGGTATTTTACTAAATACTAACCATTTTTTAACCCTTAGATCAATCCTAATAAAATTTTAAATAATGATGTTAACCCTAGTGGGGATAATAATATATATTGATGCACACAGATCCAATACAATATGTGAATCATGGATAGCTTGAGCTAGGTTGTATATAATTTGTTGGATGGATTGGAAACTATCAATTTTTAAATGTAATATTATTGGTGGATGCATCTTTATAGCCTATGTGTATGTAGAATAGGCTAGTAAAACACTAAAACTACATTTGAACTTGATTCCATGCATGGATATCTAGGCAACTCACAAGGTTGACCATAGGTCTATGGAATTATGTCATTGGGATTATTTCTCAATCATACTATTATAGGTTGGAATGAATGGGCCAGATATTTAATGATCACCATAAGAATGGGTTGTTTTATAGACCATTCAAACATATTATGAAAACTTCACCTTTAGCCTTAGTATTTGTAGCACATTCCCATATGCAATACTATTGATAAATAATCATAAAATTATTTTTCATGAAACAAATAAATATAATTATCACATCACAATAAATGAATAATAATTATGAAATAAATTTTAACTTTCCATTGTATGTCATAATATGTGGCTACACACTTTTATCACCAATCTTTTAGAAAACAAAGTGTAAAAATGTATCAGGGAGCCTAGATACGTAAGTAAATTAATGTGAAAATGAATTTATAATGTCATATAAGAGTTATATAGTGGAAAAAATGATTAGTTATGCTACATGTTTACCTAAATGTATGAAAAATAAGAACATACCTTTAACATGGTATGTTTGTAATAACCTAGCATTAATATTTGAAAATTTATTGAAGCTGAATTTTTTATATTTAATGTAAGTAATATTTTTTTATTATTAAATTTTTTAAGTGTGAGATGTTAAGAATGGAATTAATCATATGATTCTATAATGTTTAAGGAAGGGTGAAGTTGAGTATTGTACGATGCCTCCAAGTATGAATATGGGTAAGGGTATACATAATAAAATTACCAAGAAGATAAATTAAAATAAATATGAGTATAATAAATATGCACCTAAGTGTGAGGTATGGAACTAAACATAATTGGCTTGAATGATGAATTCAAGGGATTTTTTTTGTAATTTAACATTGATATGGTTGATGAAGATAGTAGAGAAATGCTATAGAATTTGAAAATCATTGTCCAAGACGATGAAGTTGAGAAAATATAAATGTAACTAATCATCGTCAACTAAGACGATGAATTCAAAAATTCTATTTATAACTAAAAATCATTTTCCAAGTTGATGAAGTCAAAAAGTTTTGGATGGAAGTGAACATCATCAACTTGGCCGATGGAGTGATTTTTTTGGATGCAATTAAATATCATCAATTGAGGAAATGAATTTAATAAAATTTGAATGGAATTAAATATAATAAACTAGGTGAATGTATTTATAAAAATATCATTGTAACTAAACATCATGAGTCAGGCCATTGAAGTTAGGAAAATGTAATTTTTGTGTAAGAATTTTAAAAAATGATGGATGAAGGATTTTCATGATATAATTCAAGAGATGATGAATGAACTACCCACAATGTCCAAGGGTGGGGTAATGGGAGGGTGATAATTTGTGGATTTGGTTTATGTAGATACTAAAATCTAATTTTATATGACATACTAGTATTGTACACTTGACAAATACCAATCATGGCTCAACCTTTCAGTTTATAACCTTTTCACTATAGAAAAAGGGTCACGTTCACCATATCCCTATGCCTAATTAATTTTCACATAGTCTAACCCTAATATTATGATGAGAAAGACCACCTATATCCTAAAATTTTCATAAAACCTGATTTCCATCTTGCACATACAATTACTTATCTTTAATAGTTTTTTACCACATTGGGACACTAGCATCTAGATTAGGACATTAGTGTCAACACTAGTCAATGGTTAACATTGAAAATATTTTGATATGTATGGGTTAGCATATTTTTATTATTTAAACCTCTTGTGAGATTATTTAAAAAGGTGTGGCATAAATATAAAGCAAGGGCCAATCATTATCTATCTATCAAGCACCTCTCAAACTCACACTACACTAATGAAAATCATTTACACAACTAAGCTATACTATCCTTTTATTAACTTTTTAAAAATTAGTCATAATAAAAATATTAATATAGGTTTGAAGCACTAAAATAACATCCTATGAGAACTATTTGTCAAAATATAATATATATCACTATATACACTCACATATAACATATTGCACAATTATTCACACACAAGCCCACATAAGGGGAGAAATACATTGGTCTAAGGCCTTATTAGAGTATATTTATACGTAGGTAGTGATAATTTATATATTTGTATTTTAGTTTATATCAACCTCACTTGAGACCATTAACCCTTACTTTACAAGGTGACATGCCCTAGATTATAAGACCTAGGGTTTTTGAGTAAAAGACTAATTTTAGGAACATGTGCATGCAATATGAACTAATAAATTTCAAGGTGATAGTGAAACCTAACATGTAAAATTAACTATTATATAAAATTATATGTATTTTGATCCATAAATAAGTGTTAAAATCAAGACAAAATCATCAACACTAGTGTCTGAAGTCTAACACTAGTGTCCCTGCTAACAAAAAGCTAATTTCTAGAATCTAAAAAATCAAGATGAATATTAAGAATATATTATTTAACATATATGTTTTTTATATATTATTTCAAATTATTTCATAATATAATTTTTATCTATACTTTCATAATATTGTTTAGTGTTGTACCTTTTTATATTTAGTATATTCTCAAATTCAATATATTTATTAGAATATTATAAATCTAAATTATTTAATTAGCCTAAACTAGAATATATTATTCCATAATTTATTAGGCTATTATAATTTAAATTACATATAAATGGTTAATAATTTTGGTGAACCTGACCTTTAAGTCTTCTTGTGCAACATAACTTGGTCTAGGTGTTCAACATTCTAGATTTTGAGATTGTTGTGATTGATTTTTAGATCTAATTTTTTATTGTTATTGAAATATATTTTATATTTATAAGAAATGGAAAATTTTAATAAAAAATTATAATTTATAATTGAAGAGATAAGGAGGAATTAATTAATCATATAAATAAAAATCAAAGATTAATTGATGCTTTTTTGTATGTTACATGAGATGAAATCAGTAAACATGCTAAGGCTAATGTATCTACATCTAGTGATGGTGAATATTTAGGTGGTAACACTACATATTAAATCCCATTATCCCTCCCCTTGATCACACCATTTATTCCTACTTATTATGTGGGTAAAAAATATGTTTTCAAGCCATTGTTCACAATGAATAAAATTCCTATTACCACATCTTCCATGGGGCTAATCAATGTTTCAACTCAAATACTAATTTCAATGCCTACATAAACAAAAGTAATGTTTTCATCCCATTTGGTAACTTTTAAAACATAAAATATTAATTACATTAGGTCCACTATGAAATCTCTTCTCTAAGTTATTCAAACCTTGGAAGTTAAGGTTACATATATTGATAAAAATGCTTTAAAATCAGCTCATGATATTTATTCAAGAGATGTATTACATAATCATATCACACTTGAGATATATTTACATACTTTGAAAAATAATTATGTATCACCCAATTTCACACTTTATGATGCCAAGGTTGATCTTTAGGATCATCTCTGATATTTTTATGCATGCCTTGATTATGATCTCAATGATAAAGTTTTTAAAAAATTATTTCTAAGAAGCCTAACATAATATGATTTGATATGGTTCTATAATATACCAATATGACCAATAAAATCATTAAAAACTCTAGTGGATTAGTTTCTAACACATTTATCAATCAACATCATTGAAAATATGTCATATGTATAGATTAAAAATATCAATCAAAGAAATAATGATCCTAGTAATGAATATATTTTGAGGTAAAAGATAATGTTGGCCAAAATGACAAATCCAATGAAAAATAAAGATCTTCAAGATATATTTTAGCAAAGTTTGTTTTCCACACTACATGAGTCTATTACCTTCAAAAAGTTTAAATATTTTGATGACTAATGACATATTATTCGAGATAAAGAAATGAAACTTATTACATTGAAAAAGATTAAATATGTAGTAAACACATCAACTACATCTACTAACAAGTTCATATCAAACCAATTTGTAAGTTTAAACCTATATAGGATAAAACTAAAGTAATAAAAATGGTTAATACAATGTCACAATAGCCTAATCGACTCTTCTCATCCAATAAATCTAAGAGACAACTTACATGATTACCTAAGTATCTATATTCACTCCTTAATAAGCTTTTGGAGTATCATCTCATATTTATCCATCCTCCCATAGAGGTTGATACAAGTTGACCTATATAAAAATGATATGATTCAAATGCTTATTGTGACTATCACCAATGTGTTGGGCATTTTACAAAAAGATGTTACAAGTTGAAGCACAAGATAAAAGAACTCATTAATAATGAAAAAATCAACTTTTATGATCCTCCAAAGGATTTAGGGTCACAACTAAGTGATCATAAACACTAGAAGATATTCAACAATACATTACAAGATCATTATAAGGAAACATCAAAAGTGCAAATGGCATATAATATGCATCCCACTCCACCACATTATGAGAAAACATTATATGTTATTATTGTCACAACTACATGAAAAGTACCTCTTATGGATTAGAAGACTTATTTTACATTTGATGGCATCAAAATTGTGAAGGATGGCTCAGATCTTCTCTGATTATTTATTAGAGCACATATTTATCAACCTATAGATAGTGTTATTTTTTATAATGGTCCTAGTGAGATTGTATGTAAAATGAAATAACTTACACATTTTGGATATACACATGATGATTTATACCCTTTAACCAAGGTAGTCAAAGGTGTTTCTCTTAATTTCTATTTATTTTTAGTTGAAGAAGTAAAAAACTAAATATGGGTATGGTAAAAGAACCTATTTGTTTGTGCATGTGTAATCCAAATGATTGCAAAGATATCCTTTTTGTCTTGGAAAGAATGAATTATAGATAAGAAAACATTAATACAAAGGGGTTATTAGATTGATAGTAAGGTGGATTGCCTAACATGAACTAGATCCAAGAAGCATGAGCTTACTAGGAGGATGTCAATCCACACTCTTAAAATATTTAAGTTGAATGAAATACTTACACCAAATGACAAAAAAGATTAAAAGATAATATAAGAAGAAATATATTATTGATAAAGGAAATAGACTAATCATATAAATAAGTAGGTCAATACTAATGCTAAATAGGTCAAGTTCAGTTCAAAAAATAGGTGGGGGATCTGTGAAAAGTTAGGGACACAAAAAATTAGATTTAGTTGAGTGTAGATAGGTATAAATAACTTTATATTATTTCTTACCAAAGTGACTATTGGTGGTTAGGGTAATCATTGATGGTTAAGCTGACTGTCAGTAGTTGAAGGTGATCATCAACAATCAAGGTGACTATTGGTGGTTGTTATGGGTTGTGATAATGTTTAGAAAAGAGGCTATAAAATGGGTCAATAAGTATGATGGAGATATAGGTAATGTTAGGGTCTATAAGAGGTGATGTAGAAGGGTCTAATTTAGGTAGAGATGTCAGAGACCAAATAAACAAAACTTTAAAACCAAAAATGTACTTAACTAATTATTTGATAGGTGGTAGTTTATCTTGGAGTAATTTTGGTAGAGTAATGGTAATTTTCCTAAAGAATAATTTTAGAAAAGTTTCAAGTCTCTATCGTGGTTGCTGACTTGCTAAAGATAATATCTACAAAAAAAAGTTATTAATGTTGGTTGATAGCTTGATTCCCTGATTATATGATGCTTGGATGAATGGATCCTTTTATCACTTCCTAATTCTCTCTTTTATAGGTAAAAAATATGGATGTGGAAGGTTAAATAAGAGGTTTGGTTTTTTATTTTGATGTATTAACTTACCGTCCATATTAAATTTTGATGTGTTAACTTTCACACAACTTGATTTATCTTTATTTAGATGGGGAAAACCTAACTGTTGGTGGTCAAGGTGATCATTGATAGTTGAGGGTTGAAGGTTAAGTGGGGTAAAAGGGTAGGTTAGTGAGTTAGGTTTATCTAGTTAGATAAAATGACTCAGGGTCATGGTCAAAGGTTGGGTAATGGTCTGATCTAGGGGTGTTTTGATATCTATAACCATTGTATGTGGTTTTATAGTGTATACAAAAGCACTTGATGGGAAATCACAAAAGGTTATTAGTGAGACTTATTTACCTTTATAGGTTTGTCTAACACATGTGATCACACTATTTATAGTTATACCACATACATGAGTATTTTATAAGTTGCTAAAATGGCCTTGGATTTCTAATTTCATGTAGTACCTTCCATAGTGAATATATGTCTCAAGTATATTCATGCTAATAGGGTAAGTATAGTTTCAGGGATTCAATTTGAGTATCCACTACAAAAATATAAATTAATTTCATGAAAACTAATTATACAACCTATTAAGGTTAATAATGAGTGAAAGGGTAATAAAAATTCAATCCCATTTCCTAGGTGGTTGATACTTGAGAGTTTGTTGCATTAGAGATACATAATGAACTCCACAGAGCCCTCATTTACACCTATAAAACCCAAAAAATTGTTAAGAAAAGATTGACATGTTTCAAAGAGGATAAAAATACCAATAATTATAGTTTAATTGAAAAAACCATAGAGAAATGAGCATTGGGTTCTATGAACAACTACAAATTCTAATACTACTTCAAAACCATATATTCTTATGAGGCATAGGTAGAGTATCACAAAATTTATAGCTCCATATTTGGCACATATACAAGATATTGGGATTATTGTACCTTATCATAGGTCTTGAGAACCATTTGATAAGCCCTTATATGGGATCATATATTATCCCTCTCTTCCCTAAAATTTAAATATGAAAAAATAAAAAAATCAAATAATCAATAAAATACCAAAACATTTGAATAAAACAAGAATAAAAAAATATTTAGCATACACATGTTTACTAGATTTTACACATATTTTATTTAGTTTATGTAGTCAATATCATATAATTTATTTTATATACACACATATGTTTCATAGTTACTTGAGTGTGATATGTGTATACACTAGATACATGATACATGAGCATACAAATGTTGGACCTTATCCTCTACCTGTATGACACACTACATTATGGGCATCTGATACATTTCATGATTGATACATGTTTCACTATTTTATGATCACTTTACATTATCATGTTACCCTTATATACTAACACTTACACATATCTATAATCATGTTTACATATTACACAATGTGTTAGATATGTTATGTTACATGGCATTTTACTAACACATGCATGCATGAAATAATATGATATGATTATGTTGGTCACTTATATATTAAACTTAATCATCTTATCACATAGATTAATTGAGTGTACTTATTTTCTACTATATTTTGATTATGGAACATTTGAACATGTTTCTTGTTTGTTGGTGATAATTCCATTGAGTGTTGTCTCTTTTGTGTGTAGACATTTGAACATGTCCTCCCCTTGAGTGTCTGACATTCTAACAATCACCTTGTTTGTAGTCTCTTTAGACCCCTTTTTGTGACATTGAGTGCTCTTATGCATGCTTGATTATTTATTGAGCTTAAGTTTGTTAATCAGAGATGTTACCATGATCCATATCACACATCTTAGGGCTTATTAGGATTGGATATTATGAGCTTAATTGATACATATACTTAGATAAGATACCACTATATGATTCATTACGACATGATTATATAGATATGACATGTTATCTTATCATTTTAAGATAATTTGAATACTAGGTTGCATTCTTATCACCTCAAAATTTGGTGGGGGATATTAGTGGGGGATTCCATAAAGACATGAGTCTAAACATATTTTATAGAATTGGTAGAATTTGATATAGTTTATCTGATTTAGATATACACTTGGGGCATAATATTATGCATTTGGCACATATTTTCATAGATTTAGGATATTTTTTTTCAAATTTGAGATATATATTATATATAATTAATAGATTAAAGGTTATATTTTGATATATAATTTAGCTTGAGACACATTAGAGGTGGATATTCCATGAAAACTAACCAAATAATAGATACATATTCATATTACACATCATTTAACACATATCTTATGAGGGGGCATGAATGGGGTTCATTCCTTTCTCACCACACATTGATGCACTTAATTTTATAAGATGCACTGATTGAGCCTTTAATTATCTATAGTAGTTGGATCCCTTGAGTAGTGTGGTCAAGAGTCATCACCCTAGATGGCCTTGGAAATAATCCCATTTTCAAGTTGATATAGTTACACCACTTGACCTTGGATAGATTGTCAAGATTGGCTAGATTATTTATACACTTTAGGTTGTGATATTGATATTTTGTGCTCTCAATGTCCTTGACATAACTCACCCTCACACCATATTGGGGGCATGATAACCATAAAATTACCTTATTCACATATACAAGGTTAATTTATGATCCTCTCTCTCCAATGCTTCAACAAAGAAGCATCATCACCAAATCAAAGTACTAAGGGGAAACATGGTTGCATTGATATACATGTGTCTTACTTCCTTTCTCTCTTTAATTTAGGGAATTTTAATTATTAAAATTTTAAATAATATGAACTAGTTAAACTATAACATGATTTTGGTTTCATGTAATGCACAAACATCAAACTTAAATGGGGCTCAATAAAAATCAAGGTGTGTTGTACACACTAAGTTACACATTTATATCCTTTAACCTAGTAATTTCATCATTATGCATTACTATATTAAAGGATAAGGTAGGGGAATGTAGATACTAAAATATGATTTTATATGACATACTAGTATTGTACATTTGACAAATGCCAATCATGGATCAACCCTTTAGTTTATGACCTTCCATTACTAAAAAGGATTGTGTTCACAATCTCACTATGACTAATTACTTATCCTATAGTATAACCCTATCATTATAATGAAATATAACCCCTATAGCCCATATTTTACATAAAAACCTGATTTCCATCATGCACAGATAGTTTCATATCTTTATTGGTATTTTATCCTACAAGACACTAGTGTTTAGATTAGGACATTAGCATCAATGCTAGTATCCAAATATGATGCTAGTGTTACCTTCCAAATAGTCAAAATTGAAAATATATTGGCATGTACAGGTATACATATTTTTCTTATTTAAGTCTCCCATGAGATTATTAAAAAATGTGTGGTACAAATACAAATCAAGAGTCATTTGTTATCTATCTAGTAAACACCTCTTAAGCTCACACTACACTACTAAAAATCATTTTCACAACTAATCTATATTGACCTATTATTCTTTATTTATAAATAATTCATAAGGGTAGTATTCTTAAAAGTTTAAATCATTTAAAGAATAACCTATGATAAGTATTTGTCAAGTTACAAGCTACTTCACAAATACACTTGCATATAACATATTTCATAATTATTCACACACAAGCCCATATAAGGGGAGAAATACATTAGTCTAAGGCCGTATTTAGATTATATGGCTATGTAGGTAGTGATAATTGATAGAGGGGTATTCGATTTCATATTGAATTTAATTGAGACCACTAACCCTTATTTTTCAAGGCAATATGACCTAAATTAGAGGACCTAGGGTTTTTTAGAAAAAAAAATGATTTTTGGAACCTATGCACATGATCTAAACTGATAATATACAAGGTGAAAATGAAATATAAAATATGTAACTAAATGTTTTAGAAAATAATCTATATTTTGAGTCATAAATATGCTTTGAATCAAGATAGAAGCATTGACAAGTATTTAATTCTGACACTAGTGTTACAACTGACATGAAGCTTATTTCCAAAATATGATGAATCAAGGTCAATATTTAGACTATATTATTTTTCACATATGTTAATATTATATTCCTATGTATCATTTCATAAGCTAATGTTATTTATCCTTCACATTGATACTTTCAAAATAATTGTTTATCATTGTACCTTTTTATATTTAGTATATTCTTAAATTTAGTATTTTATCAAAATATTGTAAATCTAAATTATTTAATTAGATTGCTTTAGAATATATTATTCTATAATTCATTATGCTATCCCCACTACCATTATCATATAAAGGGTGAAATAGTTTCATTATTTATATTATCATAGTTAAAATTGTTAAGTTCATGTTGGAATGTGTTAGGTTAAATTTTTTCCTCAAAGATGAGAATATCAACTTGTGGATTTTTTCAAAGATGGAAATATAATTTTTGAGATACTCATCAAATATGGGAAGATTATTTGAGGCATATTTAACCATGTTAAATTTGTAAAAAATGGAGAGATTATTAGAGGATCTTCAACCATGCAATAGTTTTTAAAAATGGTAAGATGATCTAGAGGATATTTGATTATGTTATTATCATAAAAAATGGGAAGACTAGATAAAGGATATTCAACCATGGAATAATCATAAAAAATGGGAAAATCATCCAAAAGCCATTCAACAATGCTATAATATTAAAAATGGGAAGATCATCTAAGGGATATTTGGTCATGTTATTATCATAAAAAATAGGAAGCTCATATAGAGGACCTTCAATCATGTTATTATATTAAAAATGGGAAGATATTTTAGAGGATATTTAACCATTGGATAAGGAATGGTTTAGATTAAGGATTTTTTTTAAAGGATTAACTCTTAATGGTGTGCATGGAATGGAGAAACAAGAAACTTATATAAAATATAAATGGGTTTAGAATTAGTAGATAAAATCTAAGGGGTGACATGATTAGAAATATAAAATATTTTTAAATTAAGATGTTATAAAAATGGAATGTAATTTATGGTTAAAAATAAGCTCAAGAACTAAAAATAGAAAAATTTGAAAATGACTCAACATATTGGTGGTGTAAGATTAATTATAAATTCACCAAAATATATATGGGATAAAAATATTCAATAATATAATGACCCTATAATATAATAAAATATGAACAATCATTTTTTTAAACACATACATACTTTAATCCATAAAGCAGTGTGTAGTGATATACAAGGATCATGTGCAAAGGAGGTTTTACAAATAAAATAGTAGGCTCAGGGATAATTAGATCCAAAATGACATTAGAATGTAACCAAATGGTTTAAAATAAATTAATAAGAGGATTTAAAATTCCATTAGGAAGTAACCATGATATATCTAAATTAAGGGTTACAAGTGTGTCATTATATGGTAACCACAAGGTGTAAATAAAGAAAAAAATATGAAAATATAAAAATATAATTAAAAAAATCTAATAGAAGCATGGAATAAAAAATATATATTATATCCAATAAATTAATAAAATAAGATTAGACGGTTTGGAATACTTACCTTAGGTTGAATTGTAAGTGCATCAATCACCCCCTTAAATCAAGGGAGATTTTTTGAGGGATGGTTGTAGGTGAAGTCAAAATGAAGACAATAAGACCTAGATGTCCTTATTTTATGACTCCAAAGACTAGGTGTAACTTTTATGTTCAAATTATCTTTGTGATATCTTTAAGTTATTCTGCAAACTAGTCTTTTTCAAGTGTTTACTCCTTATCCCCAATTCATCCTATTCTTAATAGCATTAATTTTTATGTGTAAGAAAATTAGATTTAATGTATCTCTTTATGAGAAATGAAAAATTATAACTATATAAATATGAATAAAAACCCAAAAATCTAAAACTCAAAATTATGCCATCAACCTTGGCTAAGTGGGGGCACTCTAGAATGTCATCAACTAGGTCGATGAATTTAGAAAGAAACACACAATATGAATAAGATGATAAAAAAGGGAAAAATAAACTTAAAGGATAAATTTAGTGATGATATGGCATGAATTAGTGAGGTAATATATATTAGACAATCATATTTAAGGCTCTCATAAAGTACCATGAATTGGGCCACCTCAAGCTCAGTGAATCCTTAGGATCTACATTCAACAAGATTGATGCGATAATAATTTTCATAAGAGAAATTATCAGTGAGAGATAATAAAGTGTATGTAAAATTAATCCTTAACCAAAATAAAAAATATAAGGTGATATGGCATGAATTAATAGGGAAATATATATTAGACAATCATCTTGGAGGCTCTCACAAAGTACCATGAATTGGCCCATGTTAAGCTCAGTGAATCCTTAGGATGTACAATCAACAAGATTGATGTGCTAACAATTATCATAAGATAAATTGTCAGTGAGCGATAATAATGTGTATATAAAATGAATCCTTAACCAAAATAAAAAAGTTAAGGCTCTACTACTAGATGGTTTCTTGGTGGGTTTTTAGTCATTTTGGGATATTTTAGAATAAAAAATAATGGGAGTAATAAAGAGTCTACAAATTAAAATAAAATATTGAAATAACAGAATTTCACCTTATTAATCATATCCCAAAAAACCTTCCACATTCCTTATAGAAGGTAAGTTAAATATCATTTACTCTCACCATTTCTTTATGTTCAACCACTTTGGTCACCATAAGCTCATAAGCATTTCATTTCACCTCCCCATGTCCCTTGAAAACTCTATGATGGCCTATTAGTATGATAAGTGTGATTATGTTCTCCACCAACCTCTCATTCTTCTCCCTTTCCAATCGTGTAAGCTCTTTTTGGAATCAACCTTATCAACTAAGATGATTAAAAAGGGGGAAGGATCAAGAAAGCAAAAAAATTATAGTGGAGGGGAAGATGAGGAGAATTTACCTTAGCTCATAAATAACATCAAAATTTTCCAAGGGTAAATCCATTACTATTGAGGGTAAGAATAAATGCATCCCTAGATGTGTTGGTATTGAAAAGAATTCTAGGAATGTGGTCGAGAATTTCGTAGGGCAATTTTATTGATGATTTAAAGGGATAAATGACCAAAGTTGATGAGAAGTTGAGTCTACAAGAGGGTATGTAGAAGTCAATTGATACATAGATAAAGGAATCCCATTGGGTTTTGAAAGTCCTAAAGTCCATGGTATATGGTATCAACAATAATTAGGTGGGGGATTCAAATGACACTAATATGAGGCAAGGGTTCAATGATAGTCTTGATAAAGTTGATGAGGTAGGAGAGGAAGTAAGGAACCCTCTATAGTATGGTATAAATAACAAAAAAGGTACTAAGGAAATTCTGTGGAAACACATGAGAGGCAAGCTCATGGATAACTTGTATGGATTGAGTAAAATAACTAGGGCCAAGAAGGTGAATTGACAATGGAAGGTTCCTTTTATACTATGGGTGATAAGGACACATTGTTGTTTTTAGTGTTTCAGGTGTAGTTAGTTATTTGTCTATTGTATTCATGTTATTTTGTCTGGTAGAAGGTTGGCTTCCTTTTCACTGAAGTTTAATTTTCATCTTTTCTATGTTAGTTTGTTTATATGCTTCTAGTTTTAGTTGGTTGATTTATCAGTTATTGCACTTTTATGCCTCATCTATCTATATTGTAATGGGTTTTATGGTCCTATTAAAACAAAATATTTTACACTTTATAATAAAAATATCCCAATAAATATAAATCCACATTACTTTGCTAAATTTAGCATTATTTCATTATGAAATATTGTTTACAAAATAATTTCAATTGACATTATAGAAAGGATTAAGATTCCTTTGCTATATATCATTTCCAAAAAATGGGTTTTGTTAATAAAGTCATATTTTGGATGAAATCATCATAAATCATGAGATTTTACATTCAATCAAATATATAAAAGAGAAAGGAATGAGTCTTAAAATTTACATCGTGAAAGCATATGATAAAGTTAATTCATTTTTTTGAGAAAAATATTATGAATTTTTGGTTTTTATAAATAATGATCAAGAGTTGTATCATGTTTCCTTTTTGCTTGATGTGTCTTACATTTATGCTCATGTTCATGATGTTCTATTCATTTCTTTATATGTATTCATATTTATTTTTTACCCAATGTATTTACCAATGCCTGATATGTTTTTTATGTTCCTTGTTATGTGTTTCTAATGTGATTTTAATATTCTTGATATGGATTCTTTTTATTTGATGAAAATTCAAAATATCATGTTTTTTTCCTTGTTCACACAACTTCTAGTATTAGATATATTTTCTCTATGCCTTATCACATATTCGATGTACCTTCTATGCATAGTTAAACATCCTATTAATTATTCATATTCTTATAATATTTTTATATTGTCATTACCATTATTAAGTATAAATTATATTTAATCCTTTATTATGTGACCATGATACATATCATTATTGTAACATCTATTTGGATAAGGCCCACTAATTTTCTTGCAATCATCATCATTATCACACCTTGAGGATTGACAACTCAATGCTATGATTTTATATTTCCCATGTTATTACATTTACATTTAATATATGTATTTTGTAAACATGGGTAAATACACCATTGGTGTATGTTATTAAATTACATATCTTTTTACATTACCATTATATACTTGTCATATCCTAATGCTATTTGTATTTTTTTCTTTTGAGATAGTTTTGTAGATTCACTTCACATCTCAAAATGGGGGCATATACCATAAACTACATTTCTCATTGTCATGCTTATTTATATGGTATTATGGACCCAAGGGGTATTTTGATCCTTCTCAATTTTGGTTAATATAAGTGTTAAGGAGTGTTTTTAAAAATTCTTAGAGAATCAATAAATGGGACTAATTATACCCCTTCTTCATCATAATGGTTGATTTTTTTGGGTAGGTTCCTACAATAAAAAATGTATAAAGTGGTGATCAAAGGTATAAAATCATCTCCTAATTTTAATCCAAACATCCATTTGTATTTTGTAGATGAAAATTTTCTTTTTGGATGTGTGAATATTAGAGAGTAGATGTGATTAAAAAAATCTCTCCTTTCTTATGAAAAGGCATCTAGATAGAACATTAGTTCTAAAAAATAAAAAAATTACTTCTTAAATATATCCTTTAAAAGACAAAAAAAATAATGATATGTTGAGGTTCCTAAACATGTCATATTCCATGTAAATATCTTGGGGGTCCATTTTTCATTGGTGTTATAAAATATAAAAAAATTCACTGAAATGATAGGCAACATGAAAAAATTGATGGCCACATGGAAGTTATGAAACGTAATATAACATGTATTATAAATATTGCATCACCAAAAATAAATAAATGATTTAAAAAATATTTATTCCTTGTTTTTATGAGATGAATTCAATGTTTTGATCTTAGGTTTATCTGACTTAATCTGATTTATTGAACTCGTGGTTTCTGTTTTCATCTAAGATCTCAATTTTTATTCTCAAGATCTTGGGGACTAAGTGAAATGGTTGAAAGAACATATAAAATTTTGGTTCTATATTTTCTCTTGGTATCTCAAATTTATTTAGTTTTATTTATTTCCTCATGGTCATGATAGCATGCCACATGGTGTATCCTTGTGACATATTAAAATAATTTCATTCTATGCATATGTTTTTCATATTAATCTATATAATGAACTTATGCCACTTGTCAGTATATTATACCATTTTTTTATATTTTATTTTTTTATATTGGTTTCTCATTTTCATTTCTCTCAATGAATGCTAAATTTCCAAGTGTTTTCCTATTATGAAATATCACTTGGTTATGATTTATTTTGGTGACCTAGGAATTCAATATGCCCCATGATATGATATGCTTCCACTTTTCATCATATAATGAGATATTTATTGAGATTATATTTATATTTCACCTATGGGTTTCAATATTCTCTATTATATGAGACATAAATGCTTATTTCCTTCTCATGAGATCTCATTTGGTCTCTTTTTATATTTATTTCACCTCTATTTAAAAAAAAAATTGTGACAAGTGTGGAATTATTAGGGACTTATGGTTGTTCAATTTTAATTGAATTATTAAGGCCTTAATAATCTCCATGAAATGAAATTTATCCATATAGAAATATCTCATTAATTTGGCTCATAAAGGGGATCAAATTTATGTTCTAAGTTTTGTTTTGAAAGGTCCTCAATATATTGAAAATATGACAAGTATCACTTTATAGAATTCATTATTTGATGGCCTTTTTCCCATGGTATACAATTAATTTTCCTTCATGTAATAAGATATCAACATATGTTGAAATATCATGACTATAGTAACAAAAGGCTGAGCTCTATTATTTCCCTTAGTTCAAAATTTATATTAGCCCAATGTAAGAGATACTGACATGTGGCTTTAGCTTGTGTTTTATTTATAATGATTTTTCTTCATGTCTTATAACTCAAAATGCCACAAGATCTCTTGGATGCCATGTGTGGTAGGTTAAAATTCTAACACGGGATTAAATTACGGATCTAAAATAAAACTAGGTTTACAGGAACAAAGAAGATTGTTTATACTTATTGATAAATACACTACCTCTAAGGAACATGATAAAATGTATTTTTATCAGGGAGATGAATATTGAGGGAACTAATATTCAATCAGTTTCTAAATTTATTATTTAGGGGGGATTAAATCAATCATATCTAAGATTAAAAAAGGATTTTTTGGATTTATCTGAGTGGTATATAAAAAGAGAGAAAAAACTTAAAGATTTATCATTGTTTGAAAATTGAAATCAAATCCATTATAGATAGAGTTTTGTCAAGAAAAATATAAGTGTATGAATGTGTGAAAGTTAAAACATGTGAAAGAGCTTCATATGAATTAGGGATCACATTTTAATAGGGGTTTAAGTCATTTAGATAAATCATCAAACCCTTGAGAAAAATTCAAAGTCTAAAACAAGAACATAAGTCTCAAAGTTTGAGCTAAATTTTTGATAAAATTTTTGTCTTCAAATTTGTATTATAATAATTAATAAAACTAATAGTAATTATTTTTGGAAGTTTTTCTTAGTAATTTATGCTTGGATAAAATTTTATGGGGATGTTTTAGATTAAGGTAAAAGTAGGTTTTGAAGGGACCTTGAAACCCTATAACATAAATAGAAAGATAAAGCAATAACATCCATCAGGGAGAGCATTCCTAAAACCTACTAAAGATCAGCATCAAAATCAAGTTTTATAGGGACCTGAAACCACAAACCTAAACCATAAAAAAGAGCCTAGGTTTTACAGAGACCTGTAAACTCAAAATAAGTTTTAAAACTAAGAACCAAGTTTCAGAACCAGTTATAACATCTAGCAAAAGGGACCAGAACAAAAAAAATATCAACAAAGAAGACCCTAGTCTTCTAATTCCAAGATCATCTTCACAGCCTCCTTTCTAATCATAGCAGTATCCTGTATGGATATTGTAGCTAAAGTAGTAGGATCTTGCAGGGCTTTCTTCCTCAAACTCTGTCTGGTCCTCTTACATTGACCCTCTAAGGATTTTATTTCTTCATTTGCTCATTTTCTAAGGTTAGCTGCAGTAGCACATATACTTGAAGTTACCTGCTCCATCTTCATTCTACTTTCCTTGATGAGCCTTCTAAGATTATTCTCATAATCTTTAAGTTTAATTGGAATATTTCTCATTTGCATCTCCAAATTATTGATTTTGGTCTGATCAACTTCCTGGTTGTGTTGCATTATTTCCACTTTCTTCTTCAGCCCCATTATTTACTTATACATCCACGAATTAACTTGGAGAATAACATCAACTTTGAATTTAGCTGAATTCATGAAGGATAGCTTAGTGTCCCTCTGTCGAGCATCACAAATGTCTTCTATATTCTCATGTGGAGAGGAATCATCCTTTTCAATTTATTCCTCTCTTTCCATCATTTTCTCATCTTTAGTCTCAACAGGGTCTTCATGCTGGACAAGATCATCCTTTTTTTGTTCCCTAATCTCCATAGCATGATTGGAAACTAGAACCATATGTTCCTTATCTCTTATCAAAGCTGGATCATCAAGTAAAATATTTGTGTCTTTAACACTTCCCCCTAACACAGTCTGATTATCCTCATGATCAGAATTATTCTGTTCTATATTTCCCTCAGTTGTATCCCCATTCATTTCCTTTCTCACTTTTTTCTTTATTTTCCTGATAACCTTCTAGATTAGAACTAAACTCCCCAATATTCATCCCTTCCTCTTCCTCTAGAACATCCTTCTCAGAACTTTTTGTACTTTCCAACTCAAATTCCTCTTCAGCAATTTGTTTTTTAGAACTAGAGGGTTTTGGTTTTACTTTTTCTTTCCCCTTAACTTTTTCATCCTTTTTACACTGTGAATCCTTATTTTTGTTAGAATAAGGAGTCAAAGCTATGGCATTATTTTTTCAAAAACCCTCTATGATAAGAATCAATCCTTCATGTAAAATGGGGCAAGACTCCTTCTTTCTATGGGCAAACAAACTTTGAAGTAGCAAAAAATTCAAATAGAAAGGGAAGGAAATTCTATCTTTATGCCTGAAATGATTAATAAAGACAAAATGAAATTTATGAACTCTTTTGCTCCTATCATCAAGGATAAAGTACTCATGGATGCAGCATAACACATCTCTCCAAATTCCTTTTATTTGCTCCAAATCAAAGAAATCTCCATTCTTTTCCAGTTGCTTCTCCTCTAAATCCATCTTCAGGAATTTTTTGTAGGCTGCATTGGAGATACTGGTCTGTTTAGAGAATTTAATACCACCTGTGGGAAGCCCCGTGACCTCAACAATGAAGTCCTCAGTAAGCTTCACAGTGACACCATGGAGAGTTACTCTGTCATCAACCCAAATTTTGAAGAATGTCATAGTAATGTGGGGTTTAAATCCATGAAACCACTCCAGATAACTTACTACCTTCCCTTTCTAAAGAATCTTCCATACATCCTGTCTAGCCTTCCAATCTTCACAATTTTTTAGCTCTTGCTTTCGTGGTTCACCCTTCATATTGGAAAACAAACAATAGTCCAACAATGCCCGAACACTAAAGGCAGAAGAGTTAAAATGGATCCAATTGTTTTTTACATGAAATGGAAATCACCTATATGTTGACACATGTGGTAACCACATTACATTCTCATGAATGTACCTGTTCAGTAAAGGTAATATGTCCACCATAAGGCCACTCCACCGAATCATTAAATTGCTAATTTTATGGGGATGTTATCCCTTGATAAAATGTATTTTATTTCATATTGAGTAACAAAATAATCATAGTTTGTCTACAAGATCGACTTTAGCATGATTTTGAATGAAGTTGGTTTCTTTCTAAAGGAACAAGGCTATCATTTCCTTGAACCCATAGCCTTGATTGCATAATATGGTAACAAAGTTATTTTGAAACTAATTTGAGGGTTATAAATTTATTACGTAGGATTTTAATGAGAGATATAATAAAATTAGGTTTATATCTTCTTATAAATACAAAAAATGATAATGAGATGGAAACATATTCTAGCAACAGAGTGTTGGGTATAAGGTGTTGAAACAAAGGATAGGTTTTTACCCATATTATATAGATGGGTAGATAATAAATATTTACATGTGTAAACACATAAATTTGGTCAAAGGTACTTGAAAATTATAAATTTTTACACATTCCAAACCTCATGACTTGTGAAGAAATACATGACTCTTATTTGCCATTCCTCTAATCCTATTATTTATATGCAAGTTTGACCCTTTGTTTATTGTTACTAATACATAAAATTCCCAATGTCTAATTCTAAAGCTATGTAAAATCACTTATATATTGTTCATTTCAAAGGAAATTTATCTTGAATCCTCCATAAAAGGTTTGTGTTAAGTGGAAAATAACATAATGTACCAATGTCCACCTAAACCGACTACACGTTACACTAAATAATGACTAGTTTTTAAAAGTTAGAACATATTTTTGGGTCTTCTTGCATATTTAATAAGGTTGGATAAATGAAATCATCAAAATATTAAACTATAAATACAAATCAATATCCACTCATTTTCCTCACTTGGCATTCACTACTCTCAATCTTACACATTTTTGCACATTAAGGAAATTTGTCATATTCGTTCCAAATTATAAATCACTCATAAATATTAGTCATAAGACAAGCCAAGATCTAATAAAATAAAGTCAATTTTTATTTTTTTCAAGTATCAAATCCTTCTTCTATATACATGCATCTAGTAAAAGGAACACAATTTCATAGTCACTCTAGGTGGAAGAACCACATGGAATTAATTTCCATAATTAGAGTATTGGATATGTAGATAGAAATAAATCATAAAGGGGGTGATTAGGGCCAGATTATCCCATGACACTCCCCTATTTTTATTATAATTTTTTAAGCTATCAAAGTGCTTTAAGGGTTTCAAATAAAAGAGAAGACAAATAATGCTTTTTGCATGGAAAAATCCTATATATTCTATCTTATATTACTCAACATTAACATGAACCATAGGTGTAATGATCATTTTAAAAACAATAAACAAGGACAAGTCCATGGTTAATATAATTAGGTGCATTACACATTTATCTCCCTACTACACTCGTGTCTAGAGATACTTTACGTTTCTACCTATGATCTACCATTTCCATTTTTTATTTATTTATCCTTTTCTATTTATCACTTGTCATAGTCAATTAGGATAATTTCATGGTCCATAGAATAGAGTGAACTATCACATGATCCAATTATAGTAGAACTATCTATATTCTATTTTTATTCTTGATTTTGACTCTGTATAATCACCTCTTCTTCTAATTTTCACTTGTACATAGTGAGAATGGTTAATAGAAATCAATGTTCAAGTTAATTATTTTCCTTCTTAGTATTTTACAAAAATATAATTTTATATAATCAACATCTTTGTCAAAATTAGAATAATTAAATATTGTTCATCTTTATCATTTTGATATTATATAATTTTACATCTATAATAAAATACATTTACTTTTGTTTTATCAAAAATAAGGTAAAACATATTGGTAAATCTTAACCTATTTTTTGAGCATTTGATTTTTGATTTCAATTTCAATTTCATTCTTTCTATTTCCATTGTTTTCCTATAAATTATGTTCTAACAGTTTTAAAACTCATAGAAGCTATTGTTCTAGGCAAAGAAACCATCGATTTTACCCAAGCTATGGTGGGAGGGTTATTTGTCCAATACTTAAGACATTAGAAAACATTATGTATGAATTTTAGATTCCATATACTTCAAGTTATATCATAAACACCTAGGTTTTTGTCTTTAGCCATAGAAATCCTTCTTCTATTTGTTGTTGTAGTGCATCAGTAAGTATTTATCCCTAGGAAGTTAATCTCAATATACCCTTAAGATAATATAGTAGGGCTATGGGAATTGTGGAATCCCCCATAGTTAGTCCCTTTGTGGCCATGTTTACTATTTATTACTGGTATTAATACATCTAAGATCCCACAAATCAAATACACCCTATCTAGTTACACCCATTTCCCTTTTTATTTTGTACCTTTCCATGTCATCCAATAAGGTCACTACTTCTTTTCATCTAAGATGTAATGTTATATTAAGTGGAATTCTTATAGAACATATTAAAATTCCTTTAATATATTCTCAAATGGATGATATAGACACTGATGATCTCTAATTGATGCAACCCTTAAAAACTATATACACATTGAAGATAATACTAATAATAACAATGATAATCAAGATTAAAAATATTACAAATATCCAACTTGAGATTCTATTCATCACTACTAGATGTTAAAGGGCATGCATGACTTAGTTTTGTTCATCTTGTTCCTCAACCCCAATGTTATCTTAATAAACTTCTTATTCCTATTATTCTCGTAAGGATCGTATTAGACTCCAATTTACATGTTGTAAACACTATATAAGGGTAAATATCTCATGCATAAATGTAAAATTAATGTGGTCAACATGTTCCTCCATAACCCACATCACCTCCCACAAAAAAATAAAATCAATACAAAGTTTATTATCTCATTTATCAAATCAAAATACCCCTACTAACATTTATATTTTGGAGCTATTAAAAATATTAATGGTTTAAAAGGATATCTTATATGATGATTTATGTGATACAACTCTTCCTGGTAATACACAACCTAGATAATTTTATTCTATCATGAATTCACTCAAGGATGTCAATAATTTCATCACATTTAATAATGAGAATACACCTCCTAAGCATATCATATAGCAAGACCTTCCACTATTCATTTAGGGTCAGATATATGGAAATGTCATCAAGTGTGTTTTGGTTGAAAATGGTTACAATGAACATTTAAAAATCCATTGTATTACATCAATTGGGCATATATATAAGCGATATCCAAAAATCATAACAAATATTAGGGGAATTGATAATATTCATTGTTAGGAAATTAGATCCATCACATTGGATTTAAATATAGGTTAAAAAATAATGCCTAATTTTTTCAAGTCATGCCCAACTTATTCCATTACAATTTAATTTTGGGAAAAACTGGGATCAATGCCATAGATGTTGTACCTTATACATCCCACCAATGTGTTAGATTCATATATTACATATATGCATATTCTTTACCACTAAATGACACACTTTTGTAATGTACCTAGATAGGGGTATAATAGTATAATAGAGAATAATCCCACATGCATTAGAATGAGGAGTGGGGTAAATGAGAAATAGTATAAATAAAGGGGCATATGATGTTGTAGGCATCCAATAAGTCATTTTTAATATAGATTGCTCTTATAGGAGGTTTCCTCCTCGAAGAGGCCCATAATATAGAGTTGTTCCTTCCATAAAAGGAATATATGAGTAATAAGTATTTTGATCAATATATGAGTTGATTATGTTTTCTAGTCGCTATGTGAGTACAAGGTTCCTATCATTGGTATCAAATCACTTTCCTGGGCCAAATTGTTTTTCATTGCCATAAAATTTGAGTTCATTATTTAGTCTTGTGAGGTTTGTAGTAATTTATAATATTTTGATTTTATAAGATTTAGTTAATATTATAGTCAGTAGTGAGTTGTTATTTGTGAGATATCATTATCTAAGTGGTTATTCTTAATCTCAATGTGAGATTTTATGTGGAGCATCAAAACCATATCAAAATATTGTAGTTATAAGTAGGATCATAGATTGCATCTCAGTTATATTATAGTCTATGATATTTAGGTGAATTTAATGTATATGGCCTTAAATCATTAGTTTGAGTTTTGAATCTTGATCGTTATCTTGATCCACCTCCATGGCATAATTTTTCCACCCACATTAGATCGATCATGATCTAGTTTACAATGCTTTGGATCGTCCTAGTTTGCACACCTCCATGATCATCTTGGCCATTCTACACTACATCCACAACATTCAGATGTGTTTTTTGCCTTGAATTTTGCATTAAACAGTCATCATGAGACATCCCACAAACTTAAGATATAGTAACTTGCTTAGCACAACATGACTCAAACTAAACCGATCTCACATTAGATCTATGATTCACCCTTTTATTTATCTTACTCCATAATCTGATCTCTCTCATCTTGGAGTTACTTTGCCTTAGATATGTTTTTGCATTAACCAACTCAACCTCTACCTCACATTTGTTATAGTCTATGTTGCACTTATTTATACACTTAGCTCATATTGATATATCTACATTATCTTAGTGTTGACTCATTAAGATCTACAGTAATTAAATTCTATAGTATTATGGTGCATCTCATGTACAAGGGTTTAGATTTATAATTTAATTTAAAGGTTGTGTATGTGATTTGAATTCACATTTAATGCATTTACATTTGAATCTTTGAGTCAAAATTATCCTAAAGTGTGTGGGCTCGGGAATTAATATCCTACAACATCAATTCACCTCTCAAATGGCCTCATCATCAAAACATCCTTCACCACTCTTCTCTGGCCATATATGAGAGATAGTGTGATCCATCTCCACTTTGTCATCCAACTCACTACCTTTCTAACCACTCCTAGATCTACATTTGTGACTTTACATTGGGTAAGCCCCTTCATCATAAAACCCTATTTGAGCCACATCTTTCCTTCCTCATCTTTTCCCACTACCTCTGAACTACCCATAGTTTTGGCATGAATAGCCACAATTTTCTCTCTTCACTTCATGGTATTTGGTTTAGGTTTAAGTTGGTGTTTTAGGTTTATCTTCCATTTTTCTTATTTATTAGTGTTTAGATTATGATTTAGGTAATTTGGTTTTATTTCTTAGTGGTAAGTGGGTCAAATTCTTAGGTGTGATCATGTCAACTTATTTAGTATTTCATTATATATCTTATGGTTCACATGTTATTAAATACTTTCATTATTTTATTATAGTCATAGGGGTCATTATTTTTAGACTTTTAAATCATCAGCATTTTGTTATTAATTTTAAATATTCCATGTTGTTTTTAGCATCATCTTATGTATTAATGGTTTTAAGTTTGCTACAAGGCTAAATACATTTATAGTGGTATTTTATGGATATCCTATTATTTAATTTTATGTCCTTGAGTTTATGGTTATTTGATAATTTTAAGTCATTATTAATTATATTTATTGTGTAGTCATCTTATTAATGTCAAAAAATCAAAATATTAGTCGTATTGTAAAAGATGAAATTTTAGTTAAAGACAACATCCATTTGATTATAATCATAAAGACTCCTATTTTATTTGGAGGTAATTTAATTATGGCCTTGAATCAAATTTATCAAATAAGGACCATCTAATAATATCAAGCATCATTTGAAGCACTTATCAACTAGACTATAGGCTTCTCTGATGCCTTCTTCTAATGTTGCTTCATCAGTGGTCTTAATGATACAATTTGACATGACATTGAAATGTTCAGTCCTCATGTAATGATAGAAGCTATGGGATTATCCAAGCTCACTAAAGACCACATCAAATGACAACATCTCTAAATAATTCCCCCTCAAACTAAAAAAACATTGGAGTATGAACTTGTAACACTTGAGCTAGACATAGAAATGCCCAACCAAGCCCCAACCAAGCCTGAGATGGCACCTAAAGTACTAGAACAAGCACTATAATTTCCCAAGTGATCCTCTAATGACTCTATTCAGGCATCCACCATGCTTGAGTAGCCCCTAAATGAGCCCAAACTAATAATCATAGATCCTAAGTAGGGACTTGAGGCTTCACATCCATCAAGGAACAATGCTAAGGGGGATGGAATGTACCCTTAGTTGGTTCACAAAGAAAACTATTTTGTGTACCCCTATTCTAGATTTGAGGTAATCATTACCAAGTTTCAACTTTCATTACTCGACTCTCACTACTAGACCTACTTAATTTTAGTTGTGATTATTCCACTCATCCATATTTATGTACATACACCTCCTATTTCAATGATTATGTTCACATTATTAATATACATGCTCCTATCACAACATAGATAGAAGAAGTGGAAGCATAAACAAATTAATGGTCAATTTTTCATATGGTCTTCAACTAATTTTATTGGTTGGGCCTCCATTTGGTCATCCTCCTATTTCTTATCATGTTTTGAGGGTGAAACATTTTAATGGGGATGGAATGTAATGTACCTAGATAGGGGTATAATAGTAAAATAGTGAATAATCCCACATGAATTAGATTGAAGAGTGAGGTAGATGATAAATAGTAAAAATAAAGGGGCATATGAGTATTTAGGCATTCAAGAAGTCATTTTTAATAGAGCTGGCTCTACTAGGAGGTTTCCCCCTCAAAGAGGCCCATGATATGGAATTGTTCTTTCCATATAATGAATATATGAGTCATGAGTATTTTGGTCAATATATGAGTCAATTATATTATTTATTCATTGTGTGAGTATGAGGTTCCTATCAACCTTTCAGATACTAAAGAAAATTCAATCATAATTCAAATATCATTCTTTTATGCCACCCACATAATCAATCACACTTTATCATATGCATATGTAAGAGTTAGCTAAGTCAAGCATATAAAATGAGAAATAACCAATTACAATAATTCGAAGAGATACACAAAAACATTAAGGTCACTATATAAAAAGAAGAATAAAAAACAAATATTACTCTTTTCTCCAACTTAAGAAGATTTAAATTGCATAATTATAGATTGGTATGATAGTGATGACAATGTTAAGGAATATCTACACATGATAAGTTATGTTAAATCAATTTCAATCATGTTGATGCCAAAGATTAATTATCTCATACTCTATTCAAACATGTAAGAGTGGGAACATATTGGTAGGAATTATTAAAAAGGGATAAATTAGATGCTATCATAAAGGCACCATATTCTAAGAATAATAGAAGATCTATAATTTAAGAAAATCAACATAATAAAAATTTCAATACCTCATGTAGTATTGCTTCACAACAAAAATAATAACACATTCAAAATTTATGCCTAAGTGTTACATCACTTGAAGGCAAGATTGAAATTACTCTTAAACTTTAGAATGTTACAATTAATGTCACATCTCTTCAAGAACAATAATAGATTGAATAATAGAATAAATTTGAATAAAAATTAACAAAATAAGAACATGACCGGTTGCTAAAATAAAATATGCAAAAGGAATAGTTTTTAGTTTAAAAAATAAATAAAAAAAGGCTACACATAGAACATGATGAAAAATAGATATCACAAAAATAAATTTCACAAAATCATATTCCAACTAAGCAAAATAATATTTTTAAAAAACAATTCCAACAAAGAACATTCAAAAGAAAGACAAACTACATAAGGTTAGTGTTTCACCCTAAATTGAGATGGGTCAATATAGTATAGGGTTAATAATATAAAAATGAATAAGTAGAAGGGTGATAAATATATCTATAGTATACTAATTAATTTAAAAACTTAGATAAACAATGATATGAATTTATAATACTAAGATATGCTAAAAATAAAAAGTACAACTATTGATTAATATTGAAATGAATTAAAAACAAGAGTATCTAGTTGGTTTACTATGTGCATATAGATATGGGTTGAAACATGATAGAATTAGACTAGATTTCAATTGTATAATAGTCTTTATATTATATTATTTTACATTCTATGGACTTTGATGTTTGCATTGGATTTGGATATTTGCATCGACACTACTATCTAAATTATATAAATGTGTAAAGTATAAAATATCGATTGGATTTGAGTGAAACCACATATAACCTTCTAATTTGTCTATGACCTTTATTATTATGTGTTCAAATCTTAAACATAGGTTGTCACTCTTTATCAAATGATCAAACCCTAGATATTTACCCTTAGAGTGACTATGGGAAAAATGGGTTAGTGGGAACATGGTTTCAAGCTTCCCCAAGGACCCCTATATCAATGGAAACTAGCTACATAGCCAATAATCCAAAGAGGGCCTCATAATTATGTAGTTATCCTTTGTGATAGATTGTGTGTACATAAGGATGCAACATATGATAAGCAATTACATAGAGTGACCTAGCTTTTAAGTTGGAAAGTATGGCTCTCTTTCAGGACTTTAAGCTTGCAAATGGGTTGTGTTGGGTGAATATTTTGTCACTAGATAACTGATGAGCAAAATAGGTCTCTTCAACCACAACATAGGGAGATTGGTCATCCAAATGTGTAGGTTTACCACATCAAAGGTGGACAAATCTCTCCTCTCATCAAGGGGAGGTTCCCTATAAATACGAGGAGCTATATATATATATATATAAGTAGAAAATAACACTCAGGGGTAGGACTACACCATCCATCTCTCTTTTTTTAGAGATGATGTTCACAGACAAAGGAGAAATCTTGGTGATAACACTAAAGGAACTTCTCTTCTTTCATAAGTGGTCTTACAGCAGGGCACAGGAGTTCTTTCTAGTGGGTAACCAATAGGTAACAAGGGCGCAGTAACTAGTAGAATGAGGTGTAGCACAAAGTCTTCACCTCAGCTGCCTAAAGAGTGAAATATGAAGGACAATGGGGGCACAAAGTCATCCCAAGATCCTTTACATAGAAAGAAACTGAAAACACACACACTGAAGACAACTGTGATAGCACAAAGTCTTTCCACAATTGGTTTTAGGACACCTTCCTGATTACATCCACTAGTTCTAATTGTTAAATTAAATAAATAAGAAAGCTCCTAGGAAACAGACATAAGAACAATTTCTTAGAATAACACAAGCTATAACAGCACAAAGTTTACAAGTAACTTGCTTTCTCATTTAGATAAAGTAATATGATACACAATCTAAGCTAAAAGTCTCAGTAGTCGCCTCTCAATTTGGGTAGAGTTTTGCTTCTATAAAGAAGAGATCTCTTTTAAATAAAATAAGAGATTACAATATATGGTATCCAAGGAAGGCTTAGCACTTTCTTCTATAGAATGGCCCATGCTGCATTCAATGCATTGAATGCATTTTTAGTTATGTCGAGGGACCATGCTTAGAATAGTGTATCAGCCTTAACTGTGGCATGCTAATTCATCTCATATGTCTCCTCCAAAGTATAGGTCACCTGGTCTTTTCCTCCTTAGTTACGTAGCTATCCACTTTGCCTTTACTTCATAGAATAAAAATAGGCCTCATCCTTGATTTGGTGTGCTCAGAAGTCTACTTGGTGGACTGTTTCATCTACTGGAAATAACTCCCTCATATTTTTGATCTTTTTGTATTATTCTCTCTTCCCTATAACAATATGAGCTCTCAGGCTCTCTTTTCAGCTGGTCACTTGGTTTATTTTTCAAGTTCTGTGCCATATTTAAAAATTAATAGATATTCCATTACCTTAAATTTGGCATTTGCAGGGACGTCAATGGTTATTGGTTGTTTGAACCATATTGAACCATGAACCTTTGAACCTTTGAAAGTTCATTGGTTTAATAGTTCAACAGTTCAGGTAGTCTTTATCAGTTCCTTAGTTCCATTTCTTTCTTGGTTCAATCACTTTCTTGCTCTTTGGTTGAACCATCCCTTTAAACTAGTCTCTAAAATCATCTATGTTCTTCCTTTTGTTGGGGTCGTCTTTGAACCTTTGAACCATTGAACCATTTTGGTTCAAGGTTCAATGGTTCAATGTCTTTCTCAGAATCCCTTGTTTTTGGCTAAGTCTTTGGAAGCCTTGAAATTCCTTCAGCTCTATGTCTTTGGGACACCCCAAAGGGAAGGTGTCCCTTCGGGCCTTTGAGAAAGGTCCATTTTCTTGGTGCCAAGAGCCCCCCACAAGGGTACCTACCCTTTGGGGTCCTTCGGGTGGTCTTCAGGTTAATTATTTCAAGTTAATTCTTTTAGAAAAAATGTCTGAAGGAATTCCTTCTGACATATTGTCTGAAGGAAACCCTTCCTTTAATTTGTCTACTTTTCTTCAAGTGATTTCCTTCAGACAAAAGTCTAAAGGATTTTCCTTAGTCATTTTTTTGCAAAAAATCTTTCTGAAGGAATTCTTTTGGTTCCTTAGTAATTTCCTCGAACAAAAAATTTGAAGGAAATCTTCCCTTTCAGCCTTAGTCACTTTTTGATCTTTTAACCAATGTTCCCTACCCTCCACAAGGGCACCTACCTTTAGTTCACTACCCTCCACAAGGGCACTTGTTCCTTCAGCTTTGGGGTAGTCCTTTGAACCGATCGATTGAACTGACCAATTGAACCAACTTTGGATCAATAGTTCAATGGTTTAATCTTGTATTTGAAGCCTTCTTTTCTTCTAAGTCTTTTGATCTCTTCAAACCCATTGAACCTATTAAACCCATTGAACCATTTTGGTTCAAGGTTCAATGGTTCAATGGTTCATTCCTTTATTCTTCAAAGCCTTCTTTTCTTCTAAGTCTTTTGAAGCTGTTGAACCCATTGAACTTTAAACTTTTGAAGAAGCACTTAACTCTTTAAGCTTGTCGATGTCATTGAACCTTTGGACCTGTTGAACCATTGAACCTTTTTGGAAGTGAGGTTTAATGGTTCAATGGTTCAATCCTTCCTTTGAAGCTTGCCGATGAACATTTTTGGTTGAACCAAGGCATTGAACCAATCTTGAAGTTGCCTAAGTGCTAGAAACTTGCTCCTTTGAGATACTTCACTTGTTGAAGCCTTTGAACCTGCTAGTCCCTTAATTGAAAAAGCTTCAAGAATGAAGAATTTGAATGCTCAGAACAATTTTTGAAAAGAGAAGAGAGGATTTTGGTCCTGTAGGACAAAAATAGTTCATATGTTGTCCCAAAAATGAGTGATAGATTTTTTGGGAATAACAATTGGCTCCATTTGGGGAACTTCCTTCAGTTGGAAACTTGGAATAGCTGAGGGGAGTAAAAACTAGAATCTTCAGTGCCTTTAAGTATGCCATTGGGCTATGGAGTCATGCTACCCAAAAATAAAGGTGCCAAAAAACAAAAATGAACAACACAAAATAGAACTAAAGACTATACAAATATACATATGTATAGTGAACTTATCTGATACTTTAAGAGTTGAAGTGCTTCAAATGTTGCCCATTGTGAGGCAGAGAAAAAAGCATGCCATCTTGATGCTTCAACAAGAAACTATTTTCACCATTGAGCTAATGGATAATAAATAGGCCTCTCCAAAGGGGATCAAATTTCCCATGCATTCCCTTTGGTTATCTTCTTGTTTCACAACAAGACTTGATCTCTAATCTATAAATCACGGTCTTTTGCTTCCTGGTCGAAGAGCTTCTTCACTAGACTTTGATGTGCTACAATTTGGTCCACCACCATAGTTTTCTAGTCATCCAACTCAGTTAAGCACATGATCCTCTTATTGATAGAGCTTTCATATATCTGATATTCAACTTCCTTATCCAGTTTTAATGCTGATAGTCCCAGGGTGATTAGTATCTCAGCATTAAGACCATAAAGAAGTTGGAAAGGGGACATACCAATTGCCCTCTTGGGTGTAATTCTATCTGCCCACAAAGCATCAACCAATGCTTTATTCCATGTTCATTGGTTGTCATCCACCAGCTTCCTGATGATAGTCACCAGGTTCTTGTTGCTTGATTCAGATTGGCCATTCCCTTATGGAAAATAATCAGAAGAGTGGGAGAGGGTAATCTCATAGTAAAAGTAGAATTGAGTAATCTTCTGGGAAGAGAAACAAACTACATTGTCTATGACAATCTTGGTTTGGACCCCAAACCTAAAAATGATGTTCTCCTTGAGGAAATTGTATACTACTTCTGAAGTAGCATGCTTGGTTGGAATAGCTTCCACCCATTTGGTGAAGTAATCTGTGGCTGTGAGGACATAATCATGTCCAACACTTGAAGATGGGTTTACAATAGCAATAAAATTGATTCCCCATTTTTGAAATGGCTCTTCTATCACCACTAGCTTAAGAGGCAGAGCAACTAATTTGGGTCTTCCAATGAATTGTTGGCATAGTTCACATTTTCATACCCATTTGTATGCATCTTGAAAGAGAGTTGGCTAGTAATACCTAGCTCACAAAATCTTATGGGCAGTTATAGGATTAGAAAAATATCTTCCATAGGCTAGATTATGGAAGGAATTCAAAAGTTGGTTCTGCTAATCTTTATCCACGTAGTGAAGGAAAACTCCATTAAGGCTCCTCTTATATAGGCCATTGTCCTAGAGGAAAAAATTGGCATATTTCAACTTAACAGTCCTCCTTTCTTTATGAGACAGGTGGACATGACACTCACCATAAGTAAGGAAATGACCAATATTTGAATACCACTCATTCATGGTGGAGACAAAGAGGATTGTTGGCGTGTCTTCAATTTCTTCTTCCCCATGCTCTATTTCTTCTAGTCTGTTGTCAGCAATCAATTGGCATAGGCCCTTTTCCTGCACCAGCTTCATTGGTTTGATGACTAGATCAAACTCTTAGATTTTATCAATTTAGTTGCCTCTTTTCATTCTAAACTCTTACTAAGTTAATATGGATTTGATTGTGGTGTCAGGAACTAGGGTAGTAGTGTGTGAATTCAGGATGTAAAAGTGGAAATGCTTCACTACCTTTACCACTGTATAAGCATGCTTCTCTATGTTTGAGTATTTCATCTCATGAGCTTTGAGAGGACAGCTCATGAAAGAAATGGGAGATTCCATACCTTCTTGGTTCTGTTGAACCAAAATTGCTAAAAGTGTGTGTTTGGAAGCATAACTATATATGGTGAAATCCTTGGTATAATTTGGACAAACTAGAATTGGGGCATGGGCAATAGTTGTCTTAATATCTCAAAATGCCAATTTGTCTTCTTCAGTCCAGCTAAAAGTGGCCTTTCCCTTCATCATGTTTATAATATGGTGAGTCTTCTCAATGAACTCAGGGATAAATCTTCATAAAAAAATCACTTTTTTGAAGAAAAAGTGAACTGCAGTCTTACTCATGGGCAGAGTAAACTCTTGGATGGGTTTAACTCTTTCTAAGTCAATCCTTATGCCTTCTCAAGATATAATGTGTCCTAGAATTTTCCATTTTGTTACTCCACAAATAGACTTCTTGGGATTTAAAGAAATGCCATTCTGGTGGTAGCATTCCAACACTTGTTTCAAATGGCACACATGGTCAAGGTGATGCTTGGAAAAGATTATTAAATCATCCAGTTATACTATAATGAACTTACCCATTTCATCTTTAAAAGCAAGGTCTATTGCTCTTTGGAAGGTGGTACCAGCCTTTATCAGGCTAAAGGCATTCTTCGATAGGAAAAGGTTCCCCAAGGTGTGGTGAAGGCAGTCTTATGTTGGTTTGCTTCACCAACTTCAACTTGATTGTATCTTGAGAAGCTGTCTAGCATTGATAACATCTATAAACTAGTCACTGTCTGAAGGACTTGATCCATAATGGGTAGAGGATAGTTATCCTTTAAGGATGACTGATTCAAATTCTTGAAGTCCATGTAGAGGTGAATTTTGCCATTCTTCTTCCTCACATGTACTAGGTTGGTAATCCACGTGGAATGATGGATTGGGAAAATTATCCTATCATTTAGCATTTTTTATATTTTAAATAGAATAGTACTTGATATATTTAGATAAACTGCTTGGATTTTTGCTTGTAAGGAATTGAGTCACTCTTGAGAGGGATTTCATGGTGAATTTCTTTAGGCTTGAGCGACTTCAGATCATCATAGGAGTATGCTAGGACATCCATGTACTGGCTGAGTAGAGTAGTGAATTTGAACTTCTCTTCCTGAGTGCAACACTTCCCAATGTTCACCATCTTGGGATTTTCTTTGGTACCCAAATTTATTTGATCAAACTCTTGGGAGGAGCTTGAATCCATTTTTTGTTGTTTGATGAACCTGTCATGTTTGTCAAATAGCTTCTCAAGGGAAACCAATCCTTTGGGAATTTTATTCCCTTTCAGCTGTAAAAATTCCTCACCCACATCTGAACTGATTCAAGGGTTGGTTCAAGTTGCTGAGGCTCACTGCCTTTGAAATGAAGCTGTTGAAAGCTATCCTTTTGCTCTAGGAAGACAATGATTTGGTTGTCACTATTGAACACTTGCCAATGATTGGCATTGTTAGGTACACTTGATCAAAAGACTAGTTTAATAGTGTACTTGTCTCCTTTAAAATTAGGGTAAGGAACCAATAGAGTTACTAAAATAGCTAGTGCATCAGCCTGGTCATTGAATTCCCTAGGTATGGTAGAAATGATGAAAGCATCAAAACTTTCAATTTGATCCCAAACTAGATTGCGGTAGTGGCACAATCTCTCATTTTTGGTTTGATATAGGTTTCTCACCTAAAAAACCACTAGTTCAACATCTACTTTGGTATGAAGGAGTTTGATGCCTTTGTCTCGAGTAACCTTCAATTCAAGTAATAGAGATTCATACTCAGCTGTGTTATTGGTATTGCTGAGTTGTAACTTGTATGAAGAAGGAAAAATATCTCCTTGAGATATCAACATAATCTTATCTCTTGAATCAGTAGAGGAGTAGCTACCATTGAATTCCAAAATCCATACCTAATTAGATACTGATTTTTCCTTAAATTCTTCTTCATTTAGAGGGGGAGATCCTTCTACACTTGCACTGCATTCCACCAATCCTTCTATTGTTCCATCTGAACTAATTTTTAGGTTGACACATTCAAGAATTTCATCAGATGCCTCATGGACTTCCTCCGTGGATAAAAAGTAGTTACCCATTCCTGAAGACTCAAACAGAATTTGAGCTTCAGGCACTGATGTTTGAGTGACCACATATTTTGCTTCCTTTTTAGGGAGCAATCTCTACATAACACCTTTGACTAGGATCCTCACCTCAGATAGATCCATGCTTAATTTGCCACCAACATCCTTGCAAAAATTTCACCCAAGAAGGATGTCGTATGATGCTAGGACATCGGCCACCAAGACAGTCATCTTGATTCTCTTGTCTGGGAATGCTACAAATGCAAATTGGGCATCCTTAATTTGTCCCAGTAATGGCACTTATTTTTTCTCCATGGAGAATCATCTCCCAAATGTTTTGGTCAGTGTGAAACCAAGAGATTCTACCACTTTGGTAGGCATGACATTGTTAGACACACTTGAGTCTATGATGCAATTATTTAGCTGATGACCATTTATTAGCAGGGAGACATAAAATGGTTTAGTCCTCCTAAGAGCATTAGGAGGAGTAATGACAAGGTTATTCTTGGTGGATGTGTTCTTGGGGGAATCACGAGTTACCTTCAAAGTTTTCTTGTCCTACAGGGATGTTTTGGTTCTTCACACATTGAACCAACTTATCCAACTAATCAGGGTTCGATTGTAGGAATTCAAATTTAGACATTTGAATTTTGGTCTTCTTTATATGGTTAATTATGTCAAATGTTTGAAATGAACTAGGTATAGAGGATGGGAATTCATCCTCTTGGTTTTTGTGAGGAGGAGGACTGGTCTATGAATTTAAAGTAGAAGGTGTAGGGATGTTTGATGTACTTACCTTTCTTGCAATCACCGGGTCCTTTGGTTGGAAAGGCAAAGTGGTTCCATGCTTAGCAATTGAAATTGTTGGATGAGGTTGCTCCTCTATTTTTTCTTTATCAGTTTACTAGGCTGACTAGTTCTTAGATTGGATGAACACAACATATGATCCATCATCTGCTTTACCTTCAATTTTGGGTTCATCCTAGTAATTTAGGAAACCAATGTTGGAGTTGCCAGCTAATTCTTCTTCTTCCTTTGTGAAGAGATTAGTGTCATCTTCTAGGTTCAATCCAAGCTGGAAGGAGGAATCTAATTCTACTTTAAGATATCTAACTTCTAAATTGGTTGGAGGTGCTTCAATGGTAAGGTTTCCTTGTGGGGGAGGAAGATGATTTGTTTACCCTTGATTCTTGGCAACATTACCTTGGTATGATTGATTGGGGAATTTCCTCCTTGGTACATCTCAGTATGAAAGTGCAGATGACATCCCTTGCACCATTTGCTTTCTAAGAGCTAGCAACTCATTTTCCAGTTTCTACACCATTAGATTAGTGGTGACTGTAGGTGAGTATTCAAAAGATGAAGAGGATTTACCTTTGTTAGGATCTCTCCTTATCTTTCCTGCCAAGATAAGGTCATCTTCTACCTCAGTAGCCAAATCTTGAGTAGTATCAAGGTCTATGTGGCCAACTCATCTTAGCAAAAAGCTCACTTTAGGTAGTTATGAGTTGATGAAGAAGCATTTAAGGTTTTCAAGTGTTGGTTGAGTGATTATAAGAATCTAGTTCCTCAGCTTGTCAAACTTGGAAATGAAATCCCTCATAGGTTCATGAGGTTCCTTCTTCATCTATGTGAGCTAGGCTAGCAAGGCATGTGCATCTTTTGTAGGCTTGAAGCTGGCTTCAAATTTAGCTTTAAGAGTGTCTCAGTCAGTCACTGACTAAGCTTGCAGATGGTAGAACTAGTCTGCAACAATGTCTTGTAGTGTTTCCATAAATAGCCTAACTGTTATGTCTTCATATTCCACACCTATCACACCATAGGCTATGCTGAAGGCTACAATATGTTCATCAAGATGAACTCTCCCATCACAAAATAATTTAAGGAAATTCTTCCTTGAACTACATGGTAGCTCATGTAGAGGTGGACTAAGATTGAGTGGACCAAAAGAGTTACCCTAGGGGCCTTGAGCCACCATGATTTGATTATGGATAGTTGGGATGACAAATCTGGGTGGAGTATGTATAGGCAAAGCCCTGCTAATAGTAGAAAAAGAAGTTCTACCTTGTGCTGGTGACTTGGTATGGGTAGGAAGAACACTCTTGGATCATTGAACTTGAAGTTGTGGAGGGAACAAATCCAAATTGCCCTATTGTACCAACTCAAAGACAGGGTCAAAAACACCTTGAAATCTCTAGCTTCTAGTATAGCATGGAGTTGCTAGATTGTAGAATAAAAATGGAAAAGAACTAGTCTTGCTTCAATTTGAAGCTTGAGGCTTCAAACTACTTGTGCTTTCCCCAACGGAGTCACTAAAAAATTATTGAGTGAATATTTTTTCAACAGCGAACTGATGAGTAAAATAGGTCTCTTCAACCACAACATAGGGAGATTGGTTGGCCAAATGTGCAAGTTTACCACATCAGAGGTGGACAAATCTCTCCTCTCATCAAGGGGAGGTTGCCTATAAATATGAGGAGATATATACTATATATATAAGCAAAAAATAACACTCAGGGGTAGGACTACACCATCCATCGCTCTTTTTTTAGAGATGATGTTGAAAGATAAAGGAGAAATCTTGGTGATAATACTGAAGGCACTTCTCTTCTTTCAGAAGTGGTCTTACAATAGGGCACAGGAGTTCTTTTTGGTGGGTAACCAATAGGTAACAAGGGTGTAGTAACTAGCAGAATGAGGTGTAGCACAAAGTCTTCACCTCAGCTACCCAAAGGGTGAAATACGAAGGATAATGGGGGCACAAAGTCATCCCAAGATCCTTTACATAGAAAGAAACTAAAAACACACACACTAAAGATAACTATGATAGCACAAAGTCTTTCCACAATTGGTTTTAGGACACCTTCTTGATTACATCCACTAGTTCTGATTGTTAAATTAAATAAATAAGAAAGCTCCTAGGAAACAGACATAAGAACAATTTCCTAGAATAACACAAGCTATAACATCAAAAAGTCTACAAGTAACTTGCTTTCTCATTTAGATAAAGTAATATGATCAACAGTTTGAGCTCAAAGTCTCAGTAGTCGCCTCTCAATTTGGGCAGAGTTTTGCTTTTATAATGAAGAGATTACAATATATGGTAGCCAAGAAAGGCTTAGCACTTTATTCCATGGAATGACCCATGTATTCAATGCATTGAATGCATTTATAGTTCTATTGAGGGACCATGTTTGGAATAGTGTATCGGCCTTAACTATGGCATGCCAATTCATCTCATATGTCTCCTCTAAAGTATAGGTCTCCTAGTCCTTTCTTCCTTAGTTGTGTAGCTATCCACTTTGCCTTTACTTCATGGAAAAAAAACAGGCTACGTCCTTGATTTGGTGTGCTCAGAAGTCTACTTGGTGGACTTTTTCACCTACTAAAAATAACTCCCTCCTAGATATTTTTGATATTTTTGTATTGTTCTCTCTTCCTTGTAGCAATATGAGCTCTCAGGCTCTCTTTTCATCTGGTCACTTGGTTTATTTTTAAAGTTCTATGCCATGTTCAAAAATTAACAGATATTCCATTACCTTAAATTTGACATCTATGGGGATGTCAATGGTTGTTGGTTGTTTGGCCCATATTGAACCATGAACCTTTAAACCTTTGAAAGTTCATTGGTTCAATAGTTCAATAGTTCAAATGGTCTTTATCAGTTCCTTGGTTCTATTGCTTTCCTAGTTCAATCATTTTTTTGCTCTTTGGTTGAACCATCCCTTTGAACTAGTCTCTGGAATCATCCATGTTCTTCCTTTACTTGGGGCCATCTTTGAACCTTTGAACCTTTGAAACATTTTGGTTCAAGGTTCAACGGTTTAATGTCTTTCTTAGAATCCCTTGTTTTTGGCTAAGTCTTTGGAAGCCTTGAAATTCCTTTGGCTCTATGTCTTTGGGACACCTCGAAGGGAAGGTGTCCCTTAGGGCCTTTCAGAAAGGTCCATTTTCCTGGTGCTGAGAGCCCCCTGCAAGGGTACCTACCCTTCCAAGTCCTTCGAGCGGTCTTCAAGTTAATTCTTTTAGACAAAATGTCCAAAGGAATTCCTTCAGACATTTTGTCTGAAGGAAACCCTTCCTTTGATTTGTCTACTTTTCTTTAGGTGAATTCCTTCGGACAAAAGTTTGAAGGAATTCCTTCAGACAAAATTCTGAAGGAATTCCTTTAGACAAAATTCCAAAGGAATTCCTTTAGACATTTTTTTCGAAGGATTTGCCTCAGTCATTTTTTCATAGAAAATCTTTTTGAAGGAATTATTTCAGTTCCTTTACTTAGTAATTTCCTTAGACAAAAAGTCTAAAGGAAATCTTCCCTTTCGGCCTAAGTCACTTTTTGATCTTTGAACTAATGTTCCCTGCCCTCTGCAAGGGCACCTACCTTTAGTTCGTTGCCCTCTACAAGGGCACCTATCTTTAGTTCACTACCCTCCGCAAGGATACTTATTCCTTTGACTTTGGGGCAGTCCTTTGAACCAATCGATTGAACGAACTTTGGTTCAACGGTTCAATGGTTCAATCTTGTGTTTGAAGCCTTCTTTTCTTCTAAGTATTTTGATCTCTTCAAACCCATTGAACCCATGAAACCCATTGAACCATTTTGGTTCAAGGTTCAATGGTTCAATGGTTCATTCCTTTGTTCTTTGAAGCCTTCTTTTCTTCTATGTCTTTTGAAGCCATTGAACCCGTTGAACTTTGAACTTATAAAGAAGCGCTTAACTCTTTAAGCTTGCCAACGTCATTGAACCTTTGAATCCATTGAACCGTTGAACCTTTTTGGAAGTGGGGTTCAATGGTTCAATGGTTTAATCCTTCCTTTAAAGCTTGTTGATGAACATTTTTGGTTGAACCAAGGCATTGAAATCTTGAAGTTGCCTAAGTGTTGTAAACTTTCTCCTTTGAGAGAGCTCACCTATTGAATCCTTTGAACCTATTGAACCTGCTATTCCCTTAACTAAAAAAGCTTGAATAATGAAGAATCAGAATGCTCAAAACAATTTTTGAAAAGGGAAGAGAGGATTTTGGTCCTGCAAGACCAAAATAGTTCATATGTTGTCCCAAAAATGAGTGACAAATTTATTGGGAACAATAGGTTGTACCTATGACTATATTACAATAGGAGAGAATAGGAAAGTTTTTACCACTTGAATTCTTGATTGGTACCTTTGGTAAGTTACCTTGTGAGTTTTTAGGTCTATACTAGGTGAGAAATGAATACGGGTTATATATATATATATATATATATATATATATATATATATCCCTTTTAGAAATATCTCATTTAAAATCACTTAGGATGACCATAAAGATACATTTCATTTGAAAATTTTATGAATTTATGGCACTAGACACTTGGTTTGTCATAAGACACTAGTGTCAATGTAGGCATCTAAATGAGATGCAAGTGTCTAAGAAGCTATAAAATAGGTATACTTCTAAAACTTATAGAGGATGATAATAAGTAGGTTTAAAGAATTTCGAGCAATAAGAAGGCCTAGTCATCATAATAACATATGGTCATAATAAGAGATAAGTAATAGTCCCAAGAGATAGTAGATGTGAGCATTTTGATAATAAGAATATCTTAGGAAATTAAGGGTACAACCATGAGAATTACTTGCCAAGTTACAAGACTAAGGTGATATATAATTCAGATATAGTGTCTACATCCCCCCTCAATCTAAAATTGAAAAAAAAAAAATGCTTCAAAGTAAAGAGATCAAGTTTAGGAGTACACTTATTTTTTAATGAAACCATCTTAAATTTTGTCAAATTTATTTGAAGATATGATTTATTATTAAACTTTAGAACATGTACACCTCACTAAGTCTAGTATATATACCAAATGAAATTCTAGCATTGGAGATGTATAAAAACATCTTGGATCTAATCACTACAGTTTTCATATGAAGAGATTCTACTATCAAAACTCTAACCTTATCATATGAAGAAGCTATCAATATTGATTGATAGATAAATCCTAAAATACCATGTACCCCTAATATTAATGTTAGTTTCCCAGCCTTAAATCAAATGCTTCATGTTAATCAAAATATTCCTACATTCAACTAGAATCAATTATATGCACTGCTTCCTCTGATGTAATAAATTCCAAATTATTATTATGTCTATATAAATAATTAGGTTTAGATGAATAGTCATTAATAGAACCAACTTTTAATTCCATCCAATACCATAGTTGTACATGATGTTGATTCTACCAAAGTAGAACTAGATTCTATGCAAAAAATGGTATAGAAATTGAGAAATGACTTCTTAAACATGCATAGGAAGACGGGTAATGATACTGGATACAGTAATAACAAAAAAGTTGGGTTTTAAATATATAACAAAAATTTCATTCAGTCTATAGATAACACAAAATAATAGTAGCCCAACAAGTTATCAGAAATCAATATAGTAGAAATATATTTGCCTAATTAGTGTATAGTCCACAATACATCACAGCATGTTGAACTTGAATGTGTGTGATTTTTTTCAATATTTGAGATATTCCAAAGGGAGATGGTGAGGCAATATTTTATGAATAACCCACCAGAGTTCCACTCTAAAGTTGTTTCTTTAAATACTACCATGGTAAATGAAATGCATGAGTATTATTTCCCAAGTGAGGATGATAATGAACCAAAGGATATATATAATGAAATTCATGCCTTCCATTAGTATCAAAAGGGTAATTAAAATATAAGGAATGTGCATCCTTTCACAACATCTACTCCTCCAAACAATACCATTATTCCACTAAATCTAAGTGCCGATAATAATCCACCTCCCTAAAATGGAATGAATATCCATAGAATAAGGAGGAACATAGCAAAGGAGGACATAAAATTGTTGAATACTTGAAGAATATTAAATCCAAATAAATATTCATGAATTGTCTTAGATCACTAAACAAAAGGAGCTCCTATGGAGGTCCATTACAAGGAAGTCAACTACATAAAAGATAAAGGCAACTCATACCAATGTTATATGCAAGAGTAAATAAAAGGTTCCTCCTTTATTATTTACTATCAAAACATTTAGAAAGAAAATTTATAATTATTTATTTGATTCTAGAGCTTTGTCCATGGTGATTTCAACTTCTATTTTCCAAAAGCTTGGGTTGAATTCAAGCCCCTCAAAGAGGATGGTTTCATAGCTGGATAATATGGTGGGCCCTATAGTAGGAGAAATAAATGATATAGACATACAATTAGCATCTAGGACACATGTAAAAATGACTATTAACATAATTTTAATGGATTTACTGGAAATATATAGACTCCTCCTCATTAGATACTAGCCCAATACATTGAATGGGTATGTAGCAATAGGCTTCTTTCATATTTGGTTTCCATGGAGAGGTATTGAAAACCAAATTCAAATTAATCAAGAACCAAGAATGAATCACCCCATCACTAAATAAACCACTAATAATGAAGATGTAAGATAAAATATCCTAACCTTTTGATTTATACTTTTACCAAAAAACATGAGATGCATGAACCAAAAGTCTATGGACCTTCCCATTTATGGGCTCTCCACTTCAACGGTGCAAGATCCAAGCAAGGATCAGGTGTTAGAGTTACATTGGTAGATACACAAGGTAATAGATACCTAATAACATATATATTATATTTCCATTGCACCAAAAATAGAGTGGAGTATGAGTTAAGAAAATTGGGATTGAATTTTGCTCTAAAAAATAATGTCAAATAGCTATTAATCTATGGAGATTTAGAATTGGTAATTAATCAAGTCAAGAACAAATACCAGTGTAAGATATCATACCTAAATATTTACAAACATATACAATGGTATTTAATTTATTCCTTTTAGGCCTTCAATATAATGGCTATTCCATGAAAACATAATCAAGTTATTGACTCACTGGTTGCTTCAACTACCAACTTGGCACAACTACAAGAGTCTAAGGCATAAAGATTCTCCATTGAACTAGTACCTTGTCCATTTATTATTTACAATATGGATAATTTAAAAGTATTCAATGATGACCAAAAAATTATCTAGTTCTTGACTAGCTTAGGAAAATATGAATCTCAAATCATCGATGATAAGGAGATTGGATAAGGAGATTGGTTACCTATGCCAAGAGGAATTGGTAAGAGTCATTTAGTTGAAAAAAAATTGCTTTCCCTTAAGAATAGTTTCCTTGGAAAGGACATTTTATCTAGATACTCAATCAAAATAACAAAGATAACCAAACTTAAATGAATTTGAGTTTAATAGGGAGAACATAGGAGATGATTATGATCAGTTCTACATTAACATTGGTCTCATCTGCACTCCAAAAAAAAGACAAGGGTGAAGGATTTAGTCACCTAGTATAAAGATGTGATTTAATGGACATATGAATACTTAAATTTTTTTAAACCAATGGTCATCACCCATATAATCCTTTGAAAGTTAGAGCATAAATGGTTTAGGAAAAGACAAAGGTTGGTAAATACTATCATAGAGCCTCTTATTCAGAAAGAAGTAGAAAAGTTATTAAATGCAAAAATAGTTTTTCCTATCATAAATTCTAGCTAGGTGGCTAACTTAGTTCCAATCAAATATAAAAATGGGGAGATTAGATTCCATGTTAATTTTATAAATGAGAATAAAGCTTATAATAAATATAATATCATTTTCCTTCCTTAGACAAGGTCATCTAGATAGTAAGTGGTTCAAGAATTATGTCATTCTTGGACAAAGTTTCAAGATATAACTAGGTGTTGGTTTAATCTAAAGATAAAATCAAAACTACATTCACCACAAATTGGGATACTTATGCATACAAGAGGATTCCATTTGACCTAATTAACACAAGAGTTGCCTTTTAGTGAGCCATGAATCATGCATTCAAAGGGCTAATAGGTAAATGTATAATCATCTACATGGACAACCTCACTATTTTCTCAAAAACCAAAAATGATCATGTAGTCTATGTACAATCAATCTTTTAAATATGTAGAAGGTTTGGCATCTCGCTAAACCCCAAGAAGAGTATATTTGGCATCACTAAAGGTAAGCTCTTAGGTCATATCATCACCAAAGAAGGGTTTATAATCAACCCAAATAAAACTCATGGGATATCAAAGATTGCATTCCCAAATAGTAATAAGGAGCTAAAATCTTTCTTTTGGAAGATAAATTTCATGAGAAAGTTTATCCTAGGCTTTACAAAAAAATTTAGACCTCTGAATGCAATGCTCAAGAAATATGCTAAAGTAGAGTAGATAATAAAGGCCTGAAAGTCTTTTTAAGACATGAAAGATGCAATATCTTAGGCCCCTATACTAAAAATCCCAAACTTCACTAAATATTTCTTCTTTTATTCATTCATTTTAGAACATATCATTACCACCGTGCTTACCTGGAATAAAGATGAAAGTGAACATCCTATTGCATTCTTGAGGACAAAATTGAAGGAAGAAGAACTTCATGATAGATAAAAAAATATTTTCCCTTGTCAAAGTAGTAAATAAATTTTGACACTACATATTGAGGAATAATACCATCACCATTGTGTCAAATCTTATCATCAAGATTATTTTTGTGTATAAAAAATTGGGATAACGCAAAGGAAAATTGATGGAAAAATTATAGGAGTTTGACATAGAAATCAAGCCTACCAAGATTGTTAGAGGTCAAGGAATCATTTAGCTTATGACTAAACCCAACCCATGCATTACCATTGAAGAGGTTTATGAAAGACAAGTAGATAGAAGAGATTGTTATACTAATATTATTCAATACTTATTCATAGATACTTGTTCCCCAAAACTCAATAGAGAATAAAGGATAGTTTTGAGGCTCAAAACTACTCATTATATGATTAGAAAGGGGATTATATATAGAATAAATTATGAATTAATCTATCTAATATGTGTATCATGGTAAAAATATCAATAAATTATGAAAAACTTACACTAGAAGATAGGTAGTGGTCATCCATTCAAAAACACCACAACCCATAAAATCCTCAGAATGGGTTATTACTAGCCAATAGTCTTCAAGGATGTACAAATTCATGTAAAAACATTCCATGAATGCCAAGTCTTATAAAAAAGAGAAACACATGCAATAATTCCTTTGCATCATGTTATTAAAGGAAGATCATTCACTCAATGGGGTTTGGACTTCATTGGTGTTATTAACTCTAATTCTTAAGCTAGACACAAGTTTTTAATCACTATCACATATTATTGCACATAATGGAATGAATTAGTAGCTACAAGTCATTCTAGAGCATTATATGTAATCTACTTTATATAAGATAACATCAAAACTAGATTTATAAACCTTATTTATTTATTTTATGATAATGGGTCAGCATTTCAATCAGCTAAATTCACATAATAAGCCCATGATAATCAAATCACCATTTGGTCATATTTCAACCATTAACCATAAGGAAATATATTGTATAAATCAAAAAATAAAAACTTGATTAATGTCATTAAAAATTTAGTAGCAGATAAACCTAGAGATTGACATAATCTACTTAAGTATGCACTATGGGCTGATTAAACAAGATACAAGTAGGCCCTTAAGGATTCAATTTACTTGATGGTGTATGGATGACAATAAATTTTCCAAATCATGCTTAAATTTCCAACATATAAATTTATGTATGAGTATATGGAACCAAGTGAAAAGGTGGAGTCTAGATTAATGAACATAATAGAGATGGAATATTTAAAGACTAAATCATTATAAAATTTTAGTAAACATTAGGGCATAGTGAAAAGGTGGTTTGATAAAAGAGAAAAATTAAAAGCATTTAAAATATTTGACTTGGTGATTTTATTAGATAAATCCCATGAAAATAAAGTATAGCATGATAATTTTACCCCCTCTTGATTGGAATTTATCAGATTTAAAGACCCTGATTAACAATTGTTTCCATTTGAGGGACCTCCAAGGTAATGAGTTAGCGTATCCAGTCAATGGATAATTTTTGAAGCATTACTTCTTGTATGTACCATCTAGAGATGTCCCTAAGTAAAAATATGTGTTGTGTTAAAGGTAGAAGTAGAATATATTTATTGCTTTAATAGTTATATTTATTACTTTCATAGTTAGTTCCCTATTTCCTAGATTAATGTTTCCTATTTTCAACATTTCACTTTCCTTAATTTAGTTCCCTAATTTTTAGATTAGATATATTTTTTATTTTGTATAAATTTGATTGATTTCACCTAATATTCTCAATAAAGTATCTGATCCATTAGACTTCGTATACATGTTCAAAAGCTAAAATTTTAGTCTATGGGAAAGAAATCAAACAAGGCACATGAAACTATTTACTTGAAAGTTTTACACCCTTGTGTTTAAATGTTTTAAAAATTTAGGCATGTAATAATAAAATTAATCATGGTCATGCTACCATTGAATGATTCTACCAGGCATATAAAGGTTTCTCTCATTGATACATAAATTTTTTTTCTCATTTTAACTAGATCAAATACACCTCTCATGTTAATACTTATTTGAGGAAATAACCATTGATATAGATGTAGCTGGCAAGGACAATCTACTAAAAATATGCTTTCATTAATACAAACTCACTATGGTTTCTACTCTCCCTCTTTGAAACACATTCTAAAAATTCATATATATATATATATATATATATATATATGTATGTATATATATATGTGTATATATATGTGTGTGTGTATATATATATATATATGTGTATATATATATATGTGTGTGTGTGTGTATATATATATATATATATATATATATATATATATAGCAAAATAAGGATCAATGCATCCTAAAAAGAGTGATCCATCAAACCTAAAGAAAATCTAAAGGTGACCTTCTAATAAAATATATTTAAAATTGGGGAAGCTCAAGCATCATTCTACTACTAGCTAATCATCCACAGCCCTAACAAAGGTACCTTTGGTTCCTTTTCTTTCATCTTTTTGTATTCTTATATGATGCATAATACATTGATATTATTTCATCATTTAAACCTTTGGTCACCTTTAGATTTTCTTTAGGTTTGATGGATCACTCCTTTTAGGATGCATTGATCCTTATTTTGCTATATATATATATATATATATATATATATATATATATATAGCAAAATAAGGATCAATGCATCCTAAAAGGAGTGATCCATCAAACCTAAAGAAAATCTAAAGGTGACCAAAGGTTTAAATGATGAAATAATATCAATGTATTATGCATCATATAAGAATACAAAAAGATGAAAGAAAAGGAACCAAAGGTACCTTTGTTAGGGCTGTGGATGATTAGCTAGTAGTAGAATGATGCTTGAGCTTCCCCAATTTTAAATATATTTTATTAGAAACCAATATGAAACCTATAGTTATCCAAAGTTTATACTAAAATCTTCACAATAAGTGTAAAAAAATCACTTCCTAACACACAAGTCTAGGTTATGAACAAGAAAAATATGTTGTTTATTCTTCTTAGGAGTCTCGTTTATGTCTATGATTTAATTATTATTTTGTAAAAGGGTTCATGTTTGATTTAGAATTGCTAACTAAAGGTTCTATATTCTCAAATACTCAGGAGTATTTCCATTGTAAGTTTCCATTTCTTTTCCCAACATACCCCCATTATTTTTTTATAATAGGGACCCACTATATTCTAAAAGATTCATGACTATCTTAGAAGTCTTATTTCATAAGAACTTTTATATGTTGGACATAAATTTGCTATTTGGTAAACATAAATGAACATGTTTTGCTTATTCAAACTAACATATTAATAATCTTTGAAAGTTTTATATTTAAATGGGTTTTTAAAACATACACAATTTGTGAAGTCTTATCCTTTAGCAAAATTGGTCTTTCAAAAATTGGTCTTTAAAACTTTTGTTCATAGGTTTTATTTATAACTTTTATTCACAGGTTGGATCCCCATAACTTTAATCACCACATATCAAAGTCTTCAACATTTATGTTCATTTTAAGATCATTCTTTAGGAACCAAGTCTTCAAAAAAAATCATTTTAGAGAAAATGTTTGGAATTTACATTTTAGGATTTTGGTCTTCAAGACTTTTATATTTCAAGATTTTGGTCTTCAAAACTTTTGGATTTTAGAGAAAATGTTTAGAATTTACTCTTCAAAATTTGATCTCTAGAATTTACTCTTTGACATAAATGCTTGGTAAAATTGTTTGGCAAAAGTGTTTGGAGAAAATTTTTAGAACCTTTGAACTTCGGTATTCACATATTTGGTAAAAATACATGATAAAATCTTTTGAAAATAGGTATTTAGAAATTTTGTGTTCAATAAAATTGTTCAAAAATTTTGGTTCAAAAATCTAGCCTTCAGAGCTTATACAAGATCCCCCTCCATAGGTCTTCATAACTTTTGTCTGGAAGATTTGTTCGCTTTGTAATAATTTGGGTTAACATTAGTTTAACATAACATCCAACTCCTGACTACCGATAACCTCTATGGCATAGGTAAACTAAAGTGAAAAGAATGATAGAATGAAACCTAGAAAAAGGCAATGATGTGGCATTCTCTTGAATGTCTATTGTATCTATATGGCATATATGCTAAAATGAAGTGGCAAAGTTTGAATTGATAAACAAAGCAATTTTATATACATTAGACATTACTAACACATGAAATAGAATTTAATGCCAAAGATATATCAATGAATTAAAAATAAACATTGTGCTCATTGATCATAAACAAACTCTGAGCTCACTTGCCTCCTTTAGAACAAGCCCTAGCTACCTACATTTTTATCATGAAGTACATCTAGAAGAGTTGAGTGACTAAATTGAATAACCATAACTTTGTCAGTGATAACTCTAGAATCAAAATAGGTTGAACCTTGTCCCCACTTAGTGCGAGTGCACAAGTATTTTATTAATAATTCAAAAAATCAAGTACATAAGGGTGCCTTTACTCTGTTAACCCTTTTACAATGCAAACATGGATTTATATAGTTTTTACCAATGACCGGTAAAAACAACTAATCCCATAACCAACTAAATATGGGAAAACAACCTATAAAGTAAATCTAATTAATAAATATAAAACATTAAAACTACCCAATAATTAAACTAAGTTTATTTTATGGGGGTGTCTTTATAAAAGATGCATGCCCCATTTACAAATTATTTGTTACCTACCAAAATCTAACCTAATGTTAAGACTTTGGAACAAGTCCTAACAAACCCCCCTATGATCCAAAGTCAGGTCTTTGGACACATACCAAGCATTTTCTAAATTTTTCAAATTTGATTATGTTAAGGGGTTTTGTGAAGATATCCGCTGTCTGATCGGCAGTTGGAAAATATATTGGATCAAGAGTTTTCTTTGCCACCAGCATTCACAAATAATGGTATTTGACATCTATATGTTTTGTTTTGGCATGAAACACTAGATTCTTGGACATCTTGATTGCACTCTGATTATCAATGTATAACTGTGTAGGAGCAAACTAAGAAACCTGAAGATCTTCAAGAATACGATGAAGGTAAAAAATTTCTCTAGAAGCATCCCATGCTGCAATATAATCTAATTCTGCTGATGAATTTGCCCTTGTATCTTGCTTCTTACAACACCAAGCAATGGCAGCTAAACCCATATGCATAGTGTATCCTGTGGTTGACACTCTGTCATCCACACATCCACCAAAATCTGCATCACAATATCCAACAAGTTTAAAGTTATTGTTGTGGTGGTATTCAAGGCCATATGTTTTCATTCCCTAAAGGTAACAAAGTACTCATTTTTCTGCATGCCAATGAATTTATCTAGGCTCATGCATAAACCTAGATAAAATTCCAACTAAAAATGAAATATCGGGCCTGGTAGTCATCAAGTATATCAAACCTCCCACCAATTGTCTATATGTGGTGCCATCAAAAAAGGCACTACTATCATCCTTAGACAATTTCAAGTTACTTTCCATGGGAGTGAGGGTAGGTTTGCAATCACTCATGCCAAACCTCTCTAATAACTCAAAAATATACTTAGTTTGTGAAATGAAAATACTATGCTCTTTCTAAGTTACCTCTATGCCTAGATAGTAGTGAAGAAGTCCAAGATCTATCATCTCAAACCCATCTTTTAATTCCTTCTTCATAGACTTGTTATGGTTTTCATCATTACCTGTAATAAACAAGTCATCAACATAGAGAACTAGTATCACCATTTTCTTACCCTGTACTTGAAAATAGAGAGTATCATCTGATTCACTACGATGAAAACCAATGGATTTCAAGTATGAATCCATTTTCTCATACCAAGCCTTAGGTGCTTGTTTGAGCCCATACAAAGCTTTTGTCAATTTACACACTTTGTGTTCAGCACCCACCTATTCAAAACCCTGAGGTTGTTTCATATAGACTTCTTCCTATAAATCACCATTTAAAAAAGCACTTTTAACATCTAATTGATGTACTTTCCAACCATTTTGTGTTGCTAAGGCAAGTAACATATGAATAGTGTGCCATTTGGCAGTTGGTGCAAATGTTTCCTCATAATCAATACCTTCTTGTTGTGCATATCCTTTTGCAACAAGTCATGCCTTATGTTTATCAATGGAGCCATCTAATTTATACTTAGTCCTATAAACCCATTTACATCTGATGGGTTTAACATGTGGAGGATCAACTAAAACCCATGTATTATTGTTAAGTATGGAATCATACTCACATTTCATTGCATGTTGCCAAACATGTTCAGTAGATGCCTCCTCAAAAGTGGATGGCTTAGTGGAAGAATTAGTAACAACCATAGCATAGTTCACCTATTTTTGAGAATTCTTGGGCCATGTTAAACCAACTTCATCTGCTATCAAGTCAAAAAAAGTACTTTGAGCCCATTTTGGATACTTAGACAAATTATTCAAATCAGGGAATCCAGAATTCTCATTATGTGTATCATTCGATGGGGGACTTAGAGAATTTTCAACAATTTCTAAGTCATCAACCTGTGAACTTGTAGATGAAGGAGAGGAAAGTGAAGGAATTTGAGTCTCAAACCATAACTTCGAAGAGTTATCCCCATTATTCAAACCCTTATCTCTTTTTGTATTTTTCCTCTCTAATCTACCAAGTTGAGAATCAATCTCTGCAGTGTTCATAGTCCCAAACTCATTAAATATTACATCTTGACTCACTATGAATTTTCCTGAATCCTATGTAAGAAAATGAAACCCCTTTTTATCTTCAGAATATCCAAGAAAGATGCATTTTTGACTTCGTGGTTCCTACTTAGTTCTATTTTTAATAGGAACCAAAGCAAAACAAACACATCCAAACACTTTCAAGTGTTTAACTTTGGGTTTAAACCCATACCATGCCTCATATGGAGTTTGTCCCAAAAGTGCAACTATGGGGGACCTGTTTCTCAAATACACTGCAGTACCAATAACTTCGGCCCAAAATTTATCATCAAGCTATTTATAGTGCAACATGTGACGTGCTGTGCCCTCTAAAGTTCTATTCATTCATTTAGATACTCCATTTTGTTGTGGAGTATAAGCATTACTATATTGTCGATGAATTCCATGTTCTTGAAAATAGTCTAAAAATTCATTAGAGGTATACTCACCTCCATTATCTGAATGAAGAGTGGCCAAATGTGAACCTATTTCTTTTTTGACTAAGTGTAACCAATCAACAAACTTAGCGAAAATTTCAGATTTATTTTTCATAAAGAATACCCAAGTCATCCTAGAAAAGTCATCAATAAACAAGACAAAGTATCTACACCCACCAATGGATGACTTTTTCATGTCACATACATCACTATGAACTAACTGTAAACATCTGTTAGCTCTCCAAGATGACTGTTTAGGGAATTTTTCCCAATTTTGTTTGCCCAAAACACATGACTCACAAAGAATACTATCTTTGCAAAAAGTGGGCAACCCATTCACCATACCATATCTCTACAAATCCACTAAAGAGTGGATATTCAAATGTCCATAGCAGAGATGCCATAACCGTTGTGTAGACATAGTACCTGTACCTGTGTCAATAATTGCTGCAAGTTCTATATTGGGAGGAAGCACCTTACAATGCAATCTAACCAAGTTTCCATCTTCATATCCTGTATACATGGTTTTATAATTATCCTTCACTAAATTGATGTGAATGAGCCCATTTTCAAGCACAATTTGATAACCTTTCTTTCGAATAGTTACCAAAGAAAGTAAGTGTTTCTTCAATGTGGGAACATACCAAACATCCTCCAAGTATTTTATAGACCCATTAGGAAGAAGAATTTGAATAGAACCAAGTCCTAGTGGTGTATGCATAGACTTATCTGCTAAGGCAACTGGAGAGAGAGAAGCTTCCTTATAAGACCAAAAGAAATCTCTCCTAAATGTCATGTGTTTGGTTTCTCATGTGTCTAAAACCCATACATCTGTGAGCTCATCTCTAGCCTCATATTCAATATAATCAATGTGCCCCAAAGTAGTGAATGCAAATTCATGGACAACATTACTAGATTCATCATAGTCATGATCGGCATACTAAGTAGAGTTAGTCTTAGTCACTTTTTGTGGCCTTTCAATTTTATCAAAAGGAATCCTACATTGTGAGGCAATGTGACCAAATTTTCCACATCTATGACACTGAATGTCAGATCTACCTTGACCTCTGCCCCTATATGAATTTTGACCATGTCCTCGATCACTTGTTTCATGTGAATTTGATTGATTAGATTGTTGATTATTTGAATGACCCCTACCTCTATTTTGATATCTGCCTCCTCTATAACCTCGACCCCCTCTAGAATTGTTTCCTCTATTGTATTGATGCCTAGATGAATATGAACTAGGCTTTGACTCTAAAACGTGGGTTTCTTTGGTTTTGTTGGATTTCTTAGGTAGAGAGAGGTCATGTTGGATGAGCAACTTAGCCAACTTATCAAAGGTGATGCCTGTGATCTTGTCAAAGACATGCAACATTTCAACAAAATTCTTATAAGACCCTGGTAGTCCTTTCAAAGTAGCAGTAACTATGAGGTCATCATCTAGTTTTCCAAAACCAGCCTTAGTGTACTCAGTAGTGATATTTTTCAACTTAGACATATATTCTCCCATATCCCCATCTTCATCTAATGACAAAGTAAACAACTGCATATGAATATCTATCTTCTTATGCTTAGGTTTGTTATCATACAAATCTAACAATGTTTTCCATGCAGTATAACTATGAGGAGAATTTTCAATATGAGCATACGTATCACAAGTACAACAACATTAAATGAGAGTTAAGGCCTTAAAATCATGAAAATTGAAAATATCTAATTTAGCCTACTTTGTTGGCAATGTGGGATTTTCATTCTTAACAATATCCCATAACTCATTAAACACTAGTGAAGCCTCCATCAATCGTTTCCAATCTAAATAATTAGAAATTGTTAATTTATCACCATCTGAAAGCAAATTTTGAATTTTTGGCATTTTGAAATGAAAGCAAGTGCAGTAGAGAAACATGTGAAAAAATTCAAAAGAAATGAAACAAATATCACACTCACTGCACAAGACACTGCTTCTACGAGGTTTTGCACTTAACCTCCGCGTAGAGCATAAAATAAAAAAATAAGTATTTTTGATGGGTTTTGTGCTTAACCACACCAAAAATTAATGATTACACCCTTATTTCTCCAAATTACAACCTTATTTCACCAATTACACCCTTATCTCACCACAACAACTCAAAAAGAAATATGATTGAATTCTGCCCCTTTTTAAAAAAAATAAATAACACAATACAATAAGTGTGTTTTACAATATTCTAAATTTAAAAAAGAGAATATTCCTTTTTCAAAAAAAGCATATTCCAAAGCAAAAACAATTTTCTCCAAAAAGAATGGATTTGAACCCTTGACCTCCTCCTTTGCAAGCTTCTAACAAAATAGGCTTAACCAATTGCTCTAAGAGCATTTGTAGAACACTACACTCAAAATTTTTTATTTATACCAAAATTTTGTGTATGAGGGAAAAAACAAAATTACATGTGAATAAATTCAAATTCTTTTTCCCTTTTTACAGCCTTCACTTCCCAGCTTCTCCCATGGGACCCAGCCACATCAAAAATTTGAAGCAAAACTTTAGAAACATAAAAAAATAAACTTCTGAATTTTATACTATGCCATGCTCACCTTGGGATGCCATGGCTGCTCCTGGATGTTTTCCTACACCTGCTTTCTTTCCTACAGGTCGTACAAATCTGTACAGGCTGGGTAAAAATGATTTTTTCTATGTTTTTGCAAATTTTTAAGGTATGTTTTGCAGGGAATGGATTTCAAATGAAACCTAGGTGTTGAAAGGATATACAATAGGCCGTACAACTCAGATTTTTCTAGATTTTTCAATTAAAATGCAAAAATAGAGGTTTTAATGCCATTTGCAGATGATTTGGATTTTAAAAAAGCTGAAATGAATGCAAATCATAATGGCAGCCATGAATGAAAACTTTCAGATATTTTTCTCAGACAAAAAGGCTGTACAAATATAGTTTTTGTCAAAAAATAATGAATTTAATAACATTAAATGTTAAAAATTCATTTTTTATGTCAAATGAGGAGATTTAACAGAGGAAAATGGAGTATGAATGATAAAATAAAGATCAGATTGTGGTATATGGAAATATACAGGTTTAAATATAAATAATATTTGAAAAATTAAAATAATTTAATAATTTTTCAAAATATTTAAACCAAGACTATATGGCATACCTTATTTCATGCCAAAAAATATCATGTGAATTGATTTTTCACCTTGTTCCTTCGAATTCACTGTGCTCCCAAAATAACCATGCTCTGATACCACTGATAACTCCAGAATCAAAATAGGTTGAACCTTGTCCCCGCTTAGTGCGAGTGCACAAGTATTTTATTAATAATTAAAAAAATCAAGTACATAAGGGTGCCTTTACTCTGTTAACCCTTTTACAATGCAAACATAGATTTATATAGTTTTTACCAATGATCAGTAAAAACAACTAATCCTATAACCAACTAAATACGGGAAAACAACCCGTAAAGGAAATCTAATTAATAAATATAAAACATTAAAACTACCTAATAATTAAACTAAGTTTATTTTATGGGGGTGTCTTTATAAAAGATGCATGCCCCATTTACAAATTATTTGTTACCTACCAAAATCTAACCTAACAGTAAGACTTTGGAACAAGTCCTAACAGTCAGCTCAATTAATTAACTATGGTGTCCTCATACAAGACATTCAAAGGATACCTATCACCATCTAAATTCTCTATTAAGGATTAAACCAAATAAAAAGACACTATCTTTGATACAATAATATTCAACAATGAATATCTCAATTACTCATCATTATGGGAAGTAATTCATCAAGTGGATGCACACTCATGAATAAAATTTGACACCAACACAAATATAATTGATCATGAATCTCCTCCTTATCAATTTATAGGGATTACATTTTGTAGGATCCAAGCTCAAGGTTATTCCATGCATAGACCTATTATGAGACTTGTTCTTTACTAGTAAAGTGACTTATGGCATGTTTTTACACTATCTATAGCATAAAACCATCATCACCTACATCTTAGGAGATGTATTCTAGAGGTTTTTATCCCTACCTATCACAAATTCTAAATAAGACTTAAATAGGGTGGTTACATGGAAAAAGGAAAACTCAATTGATAAAAAATTGAGCAAATGGATCATTCCTAGGGAGACTATCATCATCAAAGTAAAGAATATGGTGCTTATAACTAAGTTATGTAAGGTATTCCATATTGAGATGGTTATCTTAAATTGGTTATATGTCTACCTAGCATTAAAATACTTCACCTTGAATGGATTACACTATTGGATTTACTAATGACCTCAGAGCTAACATTTACTTTGGGAGAGGTATTCAATTCTAAGCTATGGTTAAAAGTCCTACACAAGGACAAGAGGCCTTCAGAGGGAATTTTTATATGATGTCATACCTCAAAGATGATATTCTATGCATAATGCATATGTATAATAGGTCACTCTAGAGCCCAAATCCATATTTTATTAAGAACCATATATGTGACTCATATTCTTTTATACACATATATGCATATACTAGGAACATAACCCACATTTTAGAGGATGTTTACCATTAGGTTTAGATGTCTATTAATGAATCATCATTGCTTAGGGTATCTAAGAAAATTTATAACACATTGATGGCTAGAGGATACTACTTCTTATATCCCAACTACATCATGATTATGGTTATTGGCCACAAGATTGCACCCATGTATCTCCCCATACATATACTAGATAAACTAGTAGAGTAGGAGATAGCTTACCAGTTATGGTGGTGAATTAATGAAGATTTAAAGAATAAAAATAAGTGTGCATTCCATGTCTCCCATCTAATGATTGGAAAAATGTGTTATATTAATAATAAGCACTTTTAGGAGGATGGTAGATTTAGAGAATATTACTCATTAGCCACCCTACCACATAGAGATTGGGCCCTCATGACAAGTTCAAAATCATATTCAAGGCCTTGGAATTTCTTACTAAAATGAGCCTTATAACCATAAATTATTATTTTTTAATGCCAATAATGATTCCCACATCTTGGAAATAGCATAGACAGTCAGATTGGGTGAGGAACTCTTAAAAATCATCCAAGGGGAGCCCTCCATTTTGATCACAAATGCACATATTAGGCTCCCACCCTCAGGTGGATGGAATGTCATATATTTTTGGATTAATACGACTTCCCAACCACCAATGGAGTAGGGGCAACCTTCCCAAGCATTTCCCATGGTAATCAAAATTATAAAATAATAACCCAAGGTGGCAAAAGCTCCCATTATTTTAAATTCACTTATGAGAGTTGCAGATGAACCAATTTTCATTGATTCTTCAAACCTAGAAGGCCATGAGCATCCTATTGATACTTTATCCTAAGAGACTAAAAGTTTGGAATTTTAAACCATACCCACTCAAGAGGATTCACCCATAGCTAAAATTTTTACTATTTGTTATAAGATAAAGCTAAGAACTTAGATCCCCCTAATGAGTCTAACTATTGAAGAAACATCTACAGAAGGACCATCAATGAATTAATAGCCTACATGAATTGAGTCCATAGATTAAGAGGAATACCTACAAAGATCCAAAGTATTAAACCTCTAAAACACCAAAGGCAAGGCCTCACTACATGGATACCAATCAAGTGAGGGTGTAATCCCTATTATCTCTATAGTTCCTTCAGTTTCTACAACTCTATTTGTACCTTTTATCTCTCCTATGTCTATTGGTTCTTTTAATCCCATTTCTCTCAATCCTAGTGTTTTCCCTTCCTTGGTTATGCCTAAGGTATAAATTATTTCCTTTGAGCCTATTTTCCAAGCATCCTTGGTTATCCCAAAAGAATAAAATGTTTCCTCTACCCTTGTTATCTTCACATCCTTAATAGTTTATACTTCTCCAATTATGTCCTCAACATCCTTCCCCCACTTCTATTATGGTTACCTCCAACACAACCATAATAGCTAATAAGACCAAAAAAACATCATATAAGAACGATAAGGGAGAATTAGTAAGTCCACAGCTACATGTATCATCTACATAGTTATGCTTTCCAATGCCTTCTTCCATTTCTTCCCAAGCTAACACTATTATTTCATCAAATAAGGTTGGGAAGAATAAAAAAGTGTATATATTCAACCCATTTCCCAAATATGGTGTTATGTATTGGTCTAATCTAATTTGGACTTCCCTTCCTAACCTATTACTTGAAGAGGCCTCAAAACAATCTTTAAGAGATTTGTTGGTTGATACTACAACCCAAGACACTCAACTAACTGACTCAACCCAACTGGTTATCCCATAATGAAAAATGGATTTTGAATCATAAGCTTCTCAAAGGCCAAACCTTAAAACCATATATCTATGCACAATAAGCTCCATTTTTGATAAATCCACAAGGGGTATCTAGAAGGCAAAAAAAGAAAAATTAAAGATGATGCTGGAAGGGGGATAATTTTGGAGTAAAGATAAATTATGTTTTCCATGTCAAAGAGGAAGAAAATTAAATTTGGGCCATTTCCTTATATCAAATATCTCAAATCCTATTTTGAGACACATAAGGATGTCCTAATCAAGCTCTACTAAGGAGTATAACTAGTAAGGAAGGAGCTTGGACAAGATCTAGAGTAGGTCAAGGAACAATAATAAACCATCTATACTTTTATATAGATTAAAATAGATATGCAAAGTGAAACTTTAAGATTATACAACATTTTGGAGGCCATAAATTCAATGAGGGATGAATTAGCCCCTCAAATCATTGAATCTACTAAATTATTTAAAATATTTAAAGGAAGATGAGATTAAGCCAAAATTCCTCATTCTTTACACAAATAATAAGGCATATAGCCATCTAAATTTGAATACACCATTAGAGGCTTCAAATGACCTCAACTTGGTTATCATTTAGACACAAGAAACAAGAGAATGGGTCACAATAATAGAAATAATGATGCCTAATTATACAAAAATGAGAGCCTCATTTTGTAAATTTTAGAAGAGTTGAAGCTCTCAGAAGTGAGTGAGTCTAAAGGTAAGATAATAAGTAGAGCTTATTTCAACCAATTCTCTAAAAATCCTCATACAAATTTAAGTAAAATCTAAAGGAATTAACATTAGAGGAGATTGAAGCTGAGTTAAATTTTACATAGAATAAAGTCACATAAGTGAAGATTTTTTGAATCAATTTTAGGAGCACTAAATCTAAACATGAACTAATGGAGCAGATAATCAGGATACATAGACCCTCAATTTTGAATATGTACATCATAAAATACCAACATGATGTTGAATTTAAATATTTTTAAGCATTGAAGGCTAAGAATAAAGCTAACACTCTAGCCACCACTTCAGTACCTACCACGATGATAAGCATAGCCATGAAGTCACCAAGAATAAACAAGTTTTAGTTGTTAAAGGTTTATTTTGTGTGTATTAATGTATATAGGATTAATCTATGTAACTATATTTTACTTACACTTTATGTATGAATACAAAAGTTATCCTAGGCAATCTGTAAGCATGCACATGCTGCATGACATTAAGTAGAAAAACATATTTTAACATAATTATAATTAACTATAAGTATTCATGTAGTTGTGGGATTAAAATTAGAATTGAAGTTATAATTACTATATGTAACATTGAGTTTTTAGGAACTTGGAGGATGAGGAGACCCCAACCCAAGTCTATTTATACATGTAATCCCTTATTTCAAAGGGTCAAAAAATTATCAATACAAGAAGAAATCATTTTAATTGTCATGTAAATGTGTGGATGTAATTTCATTCCATTTATGTTTAATTAATGTTTTGTTTCTTTTGGTTGACTTAATTCATTAATTTGAAGTGTGTAAAAGCTACAAAGAATTCCTTTTATTATCATCGATATCTACTAATTTTAGTTGCTCAAAATCAATTGTATAGTTAGCAAGTATAATTGATTTTAAAAAATTAGTTGATTATTTTAATTTTCTAAGTGTGAATATGTGTTTCCCCTTTATATATTATTCTATATGTGAGCCATAGTTTCCCTAGATACCATTCTAGTCTGAGATGTAATCTCCTGAGTAAAGGTGTGTAATAACTACTCTAAAAGGAGTAACCTTCAATTTAGACCCTTGAGTTTTTTATAACATTTCATCCTAGACTTCCTAAATGTGTTTACTTATGAGTTTGAAATAGTTGTGTAATAATAAAACATTAGTTTTATAAATACTTTTCCACAAAGGAACCAACCCAAGAAGTAATCCTTTGAAACTATAGAGTCTTATTTTCTACTTTGCCCTTCCCTCCTTTTGAATTTTCTTTGGCTAAGACTTACCCACTTTAAAGTATTTTAATATATCCATCCAACATAAATAAGTCTTAATTTATTCACTATAATTTATTTCAGTACAAGCACACCTAAATAACAACTTGCATGCTCAGTCTACCATTCCACTAGTAGGTTGTTTAAACCATACCTTCAACTTATGCCCTAGAGTGTAGCTTACCTCCACTAAGATCCTAAAATGTTATAGGCTATCTCATTAAATTTGGGTATGTGTAGAAGACCCACATAAATAATCATTACATCAATTTTATCCCTAGATCCCCTCTTTAGAATAACCCTATATCACAAATTAGTTTGGGAGAATGATTAAATATGGTTCTTGAAATAAGAGCTCCTTGATTAGGGCAAGATCAATCCTAGCACTTTGCCTTGTGGGAGTTTGATAGTCATATAACCCAATAAGGATTGGTCCTAATGAATCTAAATATATTATCATGTACTTAACAAGATAATGATGAAGAATCAATACCCACTATCACACATTAATGACTTTCTAGACCAGATCTTAGGCACTCAATACTTCACTAAGATTAACTTGAATTTAGGTTACCATCAGGCTCATGTCCATCTTGAAGATGCTTATAATACAACATTAAATACATTGGAAGGTTTGTACAAATGGTTGGTCATGATTTTGGGGCTAACCAATGTGCCAAACACATTCATGTGCTTGATGGATGATCTATGCAAGCCTTTTATCGACTCCATTTCATCATCTACTTGGATGACATTATAATCTTCAGTAAGATTTGGGAATAACATATGAAAAACATCTCACACATGTTCAACACCTTGTATCAACATAAGTTGTAAGCCAAATTATCAAAATGTACATTCAGTACTATATAGATTTAACACCTAAACTACATCATTGATCACACAAATATCCATGTATATCTAGAGAATATCAAGTTTATCTAATAATGGCCCACTCTATGCAATCTCATAGAATTGAGGAGTTTTTTTAGACTTGTTAAATTATATCTTAGGTTCATCCTTGGGTTCTTTCACATTCCTTGGGATCCTAACTAGATAACACCTAGAAAATCTAAGTTTCATTAGATTAATGTGTGATAGCATGTTTTTGAGGCATTAAAGCAATGACTTTATGCAATGTATATTATCACAATGCCTGACATTATACATTCATTTGAAATTTGTATTGATGTTCTAACTATGAACTTGGTGAAGTGCTCATGTAACATGGACATCCAGTCACATACCATTTAGATACATTCTATGACATGGTACAAAGGTACTCCACCTATGATAAATAATTGCATTCTATTGTTCAAGCAATTAAGTAATGGAAACACTATATTTTGGGGAGGAGATATTTATTTATATCATAGGCCACTTTAGTTCCTACATACATATAACAAGTTGGAGAATGAACAACACATGAAATTGATGACTTATTTGTAGTAGTTCCATATCATGAAGAATTTGAATATACTATCACGCAATTAATAAGATAACAATGAAGAATCAATACCCACTACCACACATTAATGATCTTCTCCACCATATCTTAGGCACTCAATACTTCATGAAGATCAACTTAAATTCAAGTTACCATCAGGCTTTCATCCATCTTGAAGACATTTGGAAGACAACATTCAAGACATGGGAAGGATTGTATGAATGGTTGGTCATGCCTTTTGGCCTAACCAATATGTTAGATGCATTCATATACATGATGGATGGTCTACTCAATCTTTTTCTCAACTACTTTGTCATCATCTACTTGGATGACATTCTAATATTTAGTAAGACTTGGGAAGAACATCTAGAACACATCTTGCACATACTCAACACCTTGTGTCAACAAAATTTGTAAGCCAAACTAGAAAAGTATACATTTGGTGTTGCACAAATATAATACCTAGGCTACATCATTGATCACACAAACATCCATGTAGATCCATAGAATATCAAGGTGATCTAAGAATGGACCAATATGTACAATCTCATAGAATTGAGGAGTTTTCTTAGACTTGATAACTTCTATCGAAGGTTCATTATCACACATTTATTGGGATCCTATCTAGATAACACATGCAAAATCTAAATTTGATTAGATTCATGTGTTATAACATGATTTTGAGGCACTAAATCAATGAATTTAAGCAAGGTATATTCTCACAATTCTCAACATTATTCATTCATTTTAAATTCACACTGATGCATCTGATTATGCACTTGGTGAAGTGCTCATGCAACATGGACATCCATTTACATACCATTCAGAGACATTCAATGACATGGTTCAAAGGCAATCCACCTATGAGAAATAACTATATGATATTGTCCAAACAATTAAGTAGTGGAAGCACTACATTTTGGGGAAGGAGATAGTTTTTCATTTAGATCAGTCACTTTATTTCCTGCAGACACAAAATAAGTTAGAGAATGCAAAACACATGAAATGGATGAATTATTTATAGCAGCTCCATGTCATGATCAAAAAAAATAAAGGGAAGGAAAAAAGTTATCATATTGTTTTATCTAACCACCAATTCATGCACTCATCATGGTGATATATACACATAGCCATAACTTTATAAACTGGTTATCCTTCTACTCAACTGACTAAGACTTCATAGTGACTTACACCAGCCTAACACAAGGTAAACAAGTTCATTATTTATACTTGTTTTACTATATTATCTATAAGCTCATAAATCTCTATGTTCTTAATGGTGCACCTCACCAATGACTCATTTAAGAGGTGTACTACACCAAGGCCTCAAGACACTTCAACATGATAAAGAATTTATCCATATTATAGTCACACTTCTATTAGATGCAATTCACATAGACATGGAATGCCACATCAAGTTTTACATTTTTTATTATATCACTAAGCCCATGAATAAGAAACTAGGACTTTATACACCTATATCTATTCCATCTAGACCATGGGAATTTATCAGCATGGATTTCATGACTAGGTTACTTATGATGAGAAGTAAACATGGAAATGTGTTTGTTGTTGTCGATAGTTTTTTTAGATAGATATCATGGTCGATTTCAATAAATACATTAACATAATTGGCAATGTGTAAGCCTTATTCAACTATGTGGGTTCATTTTGGGCTTCTAACATCCATCATTTCCAATCAATATTTGTGCTTTGTAAGTCACTTTTGGTAAGCATTATGTTACTTGATGGGTATGCAGCTAGATTGGGTAACAACTTTCATCCATAGATAAATGGGTAAACTAAAGTGGTCAATTGCACACTTGTTCATCTTATATGAATGTACAACCATGCACATGTTCACACTTGGGATGAAAATATCTTATACATTCAACATGCACACAATATATCCCTTTGTAGATAGTCTTAGTTCATTCAAAGAATGTCTTGGGTTTCAACCTTTAAAACTTCTAGACATATCCTACCATGCACCAGTTAGAATTGAGTCATACACATAGGAAGAAGAAGTGGACAAAGCCAAGAATTTTCTACAACACATCCAGTCTATTCATTATCAGGTTCAACATATCCTCTCTCACATCACACACCTCATGCATTCTAAGTTGGCAATAAATTTTGGTTTTACCTTTAGAAGGAATACTTCAAAGGTCCACACCAAAATATCAAGACTATATTATGGTCCGTATACCATTTTGCATGTACTTGGTGAGAATACCTTTGTTCTTAATCTACCTCCGTGCTTGGGCATACACCCAATATTCATTATGGAACTTCTCAAGCTTTACACTCCACCACTTCTTGAGCCAATAATGACACAACATATTTTTTATTTGGATCAGAAACACTTGCACCCTATAAATAAGGACTAGATTACCAAAGTGACATATACATGCACCTACTATGGCACACATCAATTTTTTGAGTGGTCAAGGTTGGAAAATATGTTGATAAAACTAAGTGGTACAATTCTTAACAACTTTGAGTGTAGTTTCCTCACTTTCACACCAATGCAATGGAGACCATTGATCTTCAAGAAAGGGTGAATTATTTGCATGCAACCCTTACACATCTAAACACACTCCTAATTTATTATTTATGTAGATCTCATAATTTTCACACACTCTTATGAATTATTTTTCCATAATATTTCTCACAACCTTACATATAAGTCCTATGCCTATTCATAGACTTTCATGAAATGATCACCTAATATTATAACCTACATATTTCACTATGCATTCCTCATTATGTAGCTCCACATACTTTGCTCACATCTACTCACAAACTCTCTAACTCCTTTGGTCCCCATTTCAACACAACCACATGTCATCTCACCCTAATCATCCAACACAAAAATGGTCCAACTATTTATTAGCTAAAAAATAAGGATCATGGGATTGGAAATAATTAGAGATAACCTATACATTAACTATTCAAAATATTTCCAACTACCACATCTAATAGGAAGATTCAAACACCCTCTTTGGTATCTATGTAAAATTTAATATTAATCTTGTATTATACATGTTAAATATGTAATACACGTATCTAGCCTTGATAGATAATAACAAATACAACTAAGATAGTTATTTAGGTCAATGCCATTACATAATTATAACAAAGATAGCTTATTCAACTCATTTACTCTATATATACTCACATTGTAGATATTGTAATTTATTCCCATATTCTTTCATTTATGAATAGAATTTGCATTTCCTACAAGTAAGAATTTTGATCCAATAAATTTGTGTTTGATTTTTTAGTCTGAATATATCTCCATGTATTCACTCTACATGACCAAACTTGGTTATCCCCTACACACCTGGTCTTGGGCCCCATGGTACAGATTATATTAAAACTAATAATTAGGTTAAAGTACACATTTCTCCCATGTAAGATGTAAAAATATTAGTTTTAGGGAACAAAAGAGTGAATACATATCCCATGCCCCCATTATAATTATGAAGTGGTGATGTGCCCAAGGGGATGGTATTTGGTACAGTAAAACATAAGTATTCACTATCATTAGGTGAGGGAGCCTTAGGCTTAGCATGCTTCTTGATTCCATCTCTTTTAATGTAAAACATCATCTAATAAAACTTTTTGGTTATTATGATTAGTAACTAATGCTTCTTTATTTTCCATTTGAATACGATTTTTTATTAACATTTTCTATTACTTATAAATGAAAGATTTAGAATTTGAAAAAAATTAAAGCAATCAAAAAAATAGGAAACCCTAAGCCAAATTAGGGTTTTTAATTCAAATACATAGAGGTTAGGTTCACAAAATATTTAAGCCTAAATTGAGATGGGTCAATATAATACATGGTTAAGAATATATAAATGAATAACCATAAGGGTAATAAATAGATCTATAATAGGCCAATTAATTTGAAAATTTAGATAAACAATGTTCTAAATTTATAATAATCATATATGCTAAAATATAAAGTATAATTATTGATTGATATTGCAATTAATTAAAAACAATATTACTTAGATAGTCTACTATTCACATACAAATCTGGTTTTAAGCAAGATGGAAGTGGACTAGATTTATATTTTGGAACAGTCATAAAATTCTAGAGTTTTTCATTTTGTGGCCTTAGATCTATACAGTTGAATCAATGTTATGATCTGAATTATACATAGATGTCTATTATGTAATATCTATTGGATTTTAATTTGACCACCTATAACCTTCTAGGTTTTCTATTACCTCTATTTATGTGTTCATATCTTGTGCACATGTTTCTCTTTGTCAAATGATCAAACCCTATTTTTTCACCCTTGGAGTGATTATGGTAAAAATGGGTTAGTAAGAAAATGGTTTCAATATTCCCCAAGGAAACCTTTATTAATTGGAACTACCTACATATCCAAAACTTTATATAGGGATTCAGACTTATGTAGTTCTCCTTTACATGTTAGATTGTGTGTGCATACAGATGTAATGCATGATAAACAAACACATAGAGGGACATAGCCTAAAGGATAACTTCAAACCTATATATGGGATATACCTATGACTAATATTATAATAGGAGATAATATATAATATTTGATCACTTGAATTCCTTATTGGGTACTTTGGTAAGTTGCCTATAGAGTTGTTAGGTTTGTGCTAGGTGAGGAATGAATGAGGATTGATCTTGTATATATCAATCCCTTTTAGATATATCTCATGTAAAATTACTTATGATGACTATAGGGATATGTTTCATTTGAAAATTTGATGAATTTAGGTCACTAGACACTTAGTTTGGCACATGACACTAGCATCTATGTAGGCATCCAACTGGGATGCAAGTGTTTAGGAAGCTAGAAAATATGTACACATCCAAAAATTGTAAATGATGATAATAATAAATTTTAAAGCATTTTGATCCATAAAAAAGGCTTGGTCATTATAATAACATATGTTTAGACTAAGATATAAGTAATAGGCATAAGATATAATGGATGCATGGCTTGCAACAACAAGAAGGTCTTTGGACTAGAGGGTATAGCCATGAAAAGTATTTATCAAGTATACAATACTAAGGTGATATATATTTTAGACTTAGTGTCTATAAATAATATGATTCCAAAAAAGGTATCTAAAAATCATTCATCATATCTATATCCTTTGAATCTTAGTATTCATATCAATGGAAATAAATATACTGACATTAACATTTCCTCTCTTCATGAGGCCAATATATGTAGCATGCCACTTCTTCAATATCTAGGGTATGGTAAACAACATTTGGGTAATGTTAATGGACCTAAATTCTATAATGGATCTAATGATCTACCTATAATTATTGGTCTAATAACATGTTTAGTAAAATTTCACATTCACCCTACCTTAGGTAGATGCAGTGCCAAATTTGGAAAATCATGGATGAGAGCAATGGAGGAAATATTAGGCAAGGATTATGACTAGTTCACATTCAAGAATAAATTTGTAATGGTAAAAATATAAGAATGAGTATAAAAACTAAGATAAAACAAACTAAAAAATATATTCAACTATAATTATAGCAAATACAAATAATAAAAATACAGTAGAGGCAAATGATATGACACATTTAGAAAAGTAAGTGATATTAAAAAAATTCAAAAACAGACTATGGTTCAATTGGATTTAGATATACATATATGAAAAATATTAGAGTAATAATCCATAGTTAACAAACTAAGAATATGATTACAATATTGATTACACAAACTTACATAGTGGAAACATATCCCCATTGGTTGTTTAACATAAAATTCATAAGGTAATTACATATATTATGTAGGAACTCCATGGTAACATCATGTGGACCAAATTATCAGTTCAAGTTTCCATAATTTGTATTGTGCATATCTTCATCATATCTTCTTATCCATTTCTCTTATCTCATTTTAGTCTTTTAAAACTCAAAAGAATTCAAAAAAAAAAAAATCAAATATTTCAAAAAAAAAAAAATACAAAATTACAAAAATATAAAAACATTCAAAAAAATTTCAAATAAAAAACCAAGACATGAGAAATGACATGTGATGCTATTTATTTATTTAGATATGTTATTTATCACATATTTTGGTAAATAACATATTAGTTTTCTATACACATTCATTTCATGAGGTATGTGAATGTGATGCAAGATTTACATATTGCATGCATTTTTAAATGGTAGACTCCCCTCTACCTAGTGGCTAGGCCTATTCTTGGGGTATTTTAATTATAGGTTACACAAAAAATAGTTTATAGTTCATATTTTACATTGTGCTACATGGATATGTTACTTTTATATAGTATGACATGGATATATATGGATGGAGTAGACTAGTTATCACTTATTATGTGCTCATTAAATGTTGTTTGATTTATTGCATGATAGGCTAGACATTGTTTGATTATTATGTGTGGCACTTGGCACTTACGTGAAAATTTATTGAGCATATTTATGATATTTATTCTTAACATGTGTGGCATTTAAACATGTCCATTGCATGTGACCCTTGGCCTTGTGTGTGCAATATTTACTTATGTGACATTTGAACATGTCCCTTGTATGTGACCCATGGCCTTATTGTGTGACATTACATGACCTTATTATGTGTTGTGTTTGTGTGATTGTTGATCTAAATTAGTGGTGCCATGATACATATCATGAAATTTTACTATGTTTAGTTCATTTCATGCCTCAATGACATATCTATCTAGACATGGCAATTGTGTGAATTAAATTCAATATAGTAATTGCATGCTTTAATGAATATTATATTTTAGATGATGACATAATTGGTACAGGATTATATTTTATCATATGATATAATTAACTCTTCTTTTGAGATGAGTGAATTGCAGGTTAGGTCCCTCATATCAAAATGGGGGAATCAAGTGGGCTTTTCTTAGTGATCCAAGATTTCATGAAGAGAAAAAAATTATATTTGGTACATATTACATGTTTAAAATATATATAATATAGGTTTTCAAAGATTCAAAGTAATAAAAATCAAATTATATACAAAATTACAAGTTTTCAAAGATTTAAAGAGATTAAAAATTAAAAATATGATGGATATTGGCACATTGATTGTTACATCTCATCCTAATCTTTATAAACTAAATTAGTATTAGGCAATGGAATAGACTAAAGATTAGTTATTTTTTTGGTTTTGATGGTATATGTGGATATATGGTATTTGAGTAGACAAATATTCTATTTTCTATCATGGTCTATTATGATTTGAGGACATTTTTACATATATCTAGGTATATTATACTTTTGTGTTTGGAGTCTTATATTGATATGATTTAATTTATATATTTGACTTTCCATATAGTGATTTACTTAATGTATATACATTTTAAGTATTTTTTATCTTATTGTTATCTCAAACTAACTACTATTTTGTTTGACTGAGGTGCTTGCAGGACTGCCTCACCCTCAGTGAGTGGAATAGAGGAATGAAATCATAAGGGAGGAGGATATTTTTTTTGGCAATGGGGATAGAAAGAAAAAAACATAATCCTGCACATACACATACACATTGCATGTTGATATGTTGTTATTTTTGATATTTTGTAAAGGTGTTGTGTGATTATTATTAGCTAATTGTTATTATGTTTATTATTGCATTGTTTATATATTGGTTACAAGTAATATAATTTATACATTATGGAAAAAATAGTTTGAACATAGATTATCCTATTTTTGTTATTTATTAACTGTGTTATGAAAAATTATTGAGTGAATTTATGAAAATGGTGTGTAAGATAAATGGTGGTTTATTGAGTTATGATTGAATATGGGTCTAATTTAGTCATATTAAATATATTAAGGTTCAAGATGTTATTTAATCCATTTTCTATGTATCTAAATATGCACATGTTTGTTTGGAATTACTTAACCCCTTTTTGGTGGCCTAGGGGATATAGGACAAAAGACACTCAAACAAGTTTCATTTTTTCAAAGTATTAAAAACATAATGAAATGGTTTTTTATGTAAAAAGGAATGGAAGGTTCTAGTTTAGATAATAATTGGGATTTAGCATGAATTATGTTCATGTTTTTTCTTGATGTTGAATCATAGGTTGTGATTTGAAATGCATAGAGCAAAAAGAGAACACACAGTTATACCCAAAAATATACACTACTCAAATATTTTGTCATCATGAGGGTTTTAGACTTTGTCATACAAAAGAGAATATAATGCATGGAATTTACATTTAACCATCATGCCAAATGTTCTAAGCTAAACTTAGAACTAACTACAATAATATGGTTATGCATTTATAGAATTCAAGTTCTATGTGGGATAACTTCCAAAGATTTAGGAGAAATTCTATAGCATGAAAAACATGGGAAAGAAAAGAAATGAAAATAAGGGAGAGAGAATAGAGGAGTTATAGACACAAGAAAAAGAGATAAGTGGTACAGATTATTAATAAAAAAGGATCGACTACCATTCTATGCATTCAATAATTAGTGGCCATTATTTTCTTCAGTACCCAGGCAAGTGGTTTATTACAATTTTAAAGCCATATAATATTGTGGGTTTTGATTGAATATGTATAAACTTGTTATTTCATTCATTTAACTCTATAAATAATATTTGGAACCCTATTTTACCTAGCTTTAGATATAGGTAGATGTTTTATTGCATATAATGGTACCCCCTCAACCAATTATGACCATCACATTTAGATGAATAGTGAAATAATATATAAAGTTTCATTTTAGTTTTGATATTGTGAATAAAATACCATCTATGGATTTAAATCTAGGTCACTAGTATGGACCTAGTGATGGAATTCAATTCCATCCATAGCCCCATAAGAATGAGGGTAAATTGGTCATATAAACTCAGAAATCTTTGTGAAGAAACAAATTTGGTATTTTGATGTCTATAATTAAATTCATTGCTCATCAAATCACTTATGAAAAAGTGTGAAAATGAAATTATTCATTTTGGTTATGATGAGTTGCAAACAAGAAAAGAGGATAATCGTATTATCTTTTTAATGTTTCTTTTTCATAGTGATACACACTTGTAGTAACTTTAGTGATATCTTATTATAGACTTACATTCACTATAGAAACTAAATCTAGACAAGATCTTAAACCTCTAAAAAAGTTAGAGTCACGTTTTAAACTATATTTATTTACTTTGTTGAATGGGTATAAATCATAGTTATTTATTTAGAATAGATAATTGAACCTTTTAGGCGAGCTATATACAAATAGTTGTTAATAGTTTTTATATCTTTTTATTAAATTAATAAATTTTCAAACAAGGTTATTGTAGGTTCACTTCTAGAAATTGGTGAAGTTGTGTGCGACCATACATATTTATATAGGTAGTTGTAAGTTCATATTTTGTCAAATTGGTGAAGTTTTCTAGAACCATACATATTTATATAGGTAGTTGTAGGTTCACATTTTGTGAAATTAGTGAAGTTGTCTACAACCATAAATATTTATATATGGAGCTATAGGTATACATTTTGATTAAGTTATTGATAGTTATGTATACATATACGAGCTATAGGAATGTTTGTGGATCAAATTTGTATGCCTCCATATATATAGCTATTGTGTTGTATTTGAATGTAATTGTTTGAAATACCATATACAACCCCCCCCCCCCCCCCCCCCCCCCCCAACACACACACACACACACACGAACTATAGACAATCATTCATTTATTTAAGTTGTAGATATAATTTTTATCAAAATTTTATAGTGTTTTGGAATAAAAAAGAGAAAACCATTAAATAGATTAAAAGAGGTCTTCTTGACATATCTTAGTTGTGATATATATATATATATATATATATATATATATATATATATATATATATATATGTATATATATATATATATATGTATGTATATATATATGTATATATGTATATATATATGTATATATGTATATATATATGTATATATGTATATATATATGTATATATGTATATATATATATATATATACATATATATATATACACACACACACATACACACACACACACACACACACCTCCTTAGAAGAGAGAACCATTAAATAGATTAAAAGAGGTCTTGTTGACAAATCTTAGTTATGATACACACACACACACATATGTATATGTATATGTATATATATATATATATATATATATATATATATATATATATATGTATGTATGTATGTATGTATGTATATATATTTATGTATATGTACACACACACACACACACACACACACACACACACACACACACACACACACACACACACACACACACACACACCTCCTTAGAAGAGGCCTAAGAAGATGATTGTTTACTTAGTCCTCTTATTTAGATAATTGATTTGTTGGATAGAGTATATATATTTAAACACTTTGCATATTGTGGATTTAGATAAATATTATAAGGAGTAATAATCAATAAGATAGAATTATATATAATAGAGTTTTAAGATGAGATAATTTTATTGGGTTAAAGGAGAATAGTTTATTTTATATAAGTAATTGGGTGGATTGTCCAACTTAAATATAGTAAATAAAGCTTGGTTAATATGCATATGATATTATGATAAGCTTGATTAAGTCTTGTTGAACCATTTCTCAATCTATAAAGTGATAGAGAAATATAATGATTGAAAGGTTATTAGTATTATACAACACTTTGAGATGTGCATCATGCAAGTAATTGATAATAAACCTATTTTTACTCGAGATTCATTGATATGATGAATATTTACATTAGACAAGCTTATTATTGGAAATGATTATGCATATTGATAGATATTAATCTATATTGATTGGAATTGTTAGATGTGATAATGATAGTATGTTTTATTGGAAAAAAAAATCTATTTTTCATGAGTGAATGATGTTTTTGAACTTGTAATAAATGGTTAAGTGAAATTTCTCATAAATGACTAATTGATTTTATGCTATAAATTTTTGAATAAAATTTATTTAGAACTATTTTATGAGTTTATATAGTTGCATGATCCTTTGTGTTAAGGGATGATATGTATTTTAGGATGAGGCCATGAAATATACATACCTATCATCTAGTAACACAAAGGAGATAATGTTTCATTGGCAAAGAGTATGAGTGTGTGTGGATTTGAATAAGATTTATGAGAGATCTGAAATCTATAATGAAAAACTTTGAACAAAGTAATGTTATAGATGAAAACATTGTCAATCCACTATATTGTCTAGTTTACATATGTATGTGTGATGTCATATTAGATAGAAAAAAAAATTCCATGGTCTTTATGAATGTTGTATGTATTAATAACTATAATACGCATGGTTATATTTTATTTCTTGATATCCACACTCCCATTATATACCCTTATATGAAGGGAAGGGTCACTCTTAGTGGGGAGTTGTGTAAGAAATTGATGGTTTATGGTTAGAGGAAAAAGACCCAGATGATGCTCTCCCTCTTTTTAACCAATCAACCACTTTAGATACATAATCATAGGTATTATATTGATTTCAGGTTATCATATGAAGCTTTGATGTACTATAGTACTTTTCATTATGTATTATTGTGACATTTAATAAAATTGTAATGATTTCACATTCAATATTATTCTAATATTGACAGTAGTGGCTCTATATGTGTACATGATTCTGAGAACAATAGTGGTTATGTATTATTTTTTAGGTATAAGAATGAGTTATTTTGGTGTACGATAGTACCATTCATTATATATATATGATTTACAACATGGATTCTTATCTTTTGCACTATTTAAACATTGTTTGTAAGATAAATAGAACATGACTTAATGAATGGGTTAATAATATTTTATGTACATACTATATTCATTATATTTAGCTCTCAAAAATATAACATTCATGTTAATTAGTGCAAATTATTATATTTTTAAGTATGTTGAACTAAAAAAAATACATGGTTTTTAAGTGAATCCTAGTAGAGATATAATAATAGGTATTAGAGCATAGGTTTAAATTATTAAACCTAATGATTCCACTAAAATTAAATTATATCTCTATTTTATTAAGGATAATGGTACGTGGAAGATCAAATGCTAAGGGTAATTCTAATGAGAAACCTCAAGCTAATCCTAATTAGCTGACAACCGAGCAAGTTGAAAATCTTGATTAAATCCTTGCATTAATAAATGAATCAATGGATAAATTATTAGCCCTAGAGTAGGAATTTCATGGGTAGGATGAGAAAAATGAGAAATAAGATCTAGTGAAGCAACTAGTTGGTTAAGAAGAACCCTAGGATTAAGGGAATACTGAGGAACAATAACTAGCAAGAGTGTAAGTAGATGTGGAACTTACACTAGACGTGAATAAAGTAAATCCATCTAGGTTTAATGGTATAATTTTGCTTGATGGAGCTGAATAATAGCCTATAGAGATGGAAAATATTTTAAAATTCAAATTTATTCCAAGGTAACAAAGGCTATTTGGGGATCCTATCAACTTGCTAGTAAAGTAATGACTTGGTAGGCTAATAAGAAGAAAAATATGGATCTTGAGTTCACCAACATCACTTTGGATTATTTTTTATCCTTATTTAAGGATTGATGGCTACCAAAACTATATTTTTATAATAAATTAACATATTTATAAAATCTAAAACAAGGAAACCTATGAGTAAATGATTACTAGGAATAATTTACAAATATATATATATATATATATATATATATATATAGATGTGTGTGTGTGTGTGTGTGTGTGTGTGTGTGTGTGTGTGTGTGTGTGTCTGTGTGTGTCTGTGTGTCTGTGTGTGTGTGCGCGCCTCATTACTAAAATGATGAACATTTTTATATCAATAAGTTCATCATAGGTTTAAATAGATAAATTGGATGTGAATTGGATGTTCATGGAACATCCACCATGGACCAAGTATTTGAGAAAGTGGATAAGAAATGACATAAGTTGAAATCACTTATAGTGGTTAGAGACAAATTTAAAAATAAATTTAGAAGGACTTCAAGAAAAATATTTGGAAAAGGAATGGGAATTCCAAGAATAGGTTCAATAAGTAGAATTAAAGGTTTTAATAATACTTTGGGGAACAATAAACCAAGAAATGGTTTCAAATAAGGGTTCAAGGGAGGTAATAAATTGAGAGGAAGGGACCACCTAGCAGATATTTTACATGTGGTTGAGATCACTATGATAAGGAATATCCTCTATGGAATACATAAGACAAACATAAGAATTAATCTACCTCTACATCACAATAGGGAACCTTCCAGTAGTGAATTCATGCAACTATTGATAATTATCATGCTAAATTTCAAGCCTCTCCCATCAAATTATTAGGTAACTTATTTGGGCATCCTATTTATATTTTGATATATAGGAGCTACTGAATGTTTTATTTCTCTTGGTACTATAAATAAATGATCTAATAAGGTTATTTTCATGTAAAATGCTTGGTTACTATAGTATAAGAATGAATATAAAGTCAAGGTAGATAGGTGTCTTGTTGAGGTTGAGGAGAAGTTACCAAAATTCACCATGATATTTGATCTATATGTATTACTTCTAGGATCATATGACATGATTCTATGAGTGAATTGGCTCCCTAGGCATAAATCTAAGGTTGAATACTTTTTAAATAAGGTTGAATGCTTTGATGATTTGTGGCATCAAACCCAAATTTAAGGAGAAAAGATAGAGTTACAACTAAGACATATTTCATCCATTTAATTAAATAAGGCTTAATGGAAGGGATTCCAAGTTTTTTTGGTTAAATTTAATGAAATTTAAGAAACCAAAGAGCCCACTATTAAATACTACCCCTTTCTATAAGAGTTATGAGATATTTTTTCCAAAAGAGTTACCTACTTGACCTCATAAAAAGGGAATTTGAATTCACTATTAATATCATTCCAAGATCAAAACATCAGTATAAGGATCCATATATAATGACACCAACTAAATTAATTGATTTAAAATCCTAAATTTAGGAGATATTGGCCAAAGGGTTGATTTGGCCAAGTGTTTCACTATAGGGTAAATCCATAGTAGTCATGAAGAATAAGGATGGAACCATTCATCTTTGTATAGATTAAATGATGTTGAATAAATCAACCATTAAGAATAGATATCTATTACCTTGTATTAATGATCTTTTTGATCAAATTTTAGTTGAAATGGTCTTTTCTAAGAAAGACGTACAAGAAGTGAACTATCAATTAAGGATAAGGGAGGAAGACATTCCAAAAAAAACTTTCAAGATAAGATAAAGGCACTATGAGTTCACAATGCTTCCATTTGGGCTAATGAATGAGCCTACATTATTTATGAATCTCATGAATAGTGTATTCATGGATTACCTTGATCAATTTATTCTTGATTTTATCAATGACATCCTCATCTAATATAAATGTGAAGAGGAACATATAGAGCATTTGCATTTTATTTTAAAACAATTATGAAACAATAATCTCTATGGTAAATAGATTAAGTGTGCCTTATTTAATAATAGTAAAACACCTAGGGTAAATTGTATTTATAGAAGGAATATTAGTAAATCTAGATAAGATAAGAGTCATCATGGAATAGCCAACACCTAGGACTGTGCATGAGGTTTTTAGCTTTATAGGTTTAGAAATATATTATAAGAAATTTGTGCCAAAATTTTCTAAGATAGATAACTCAATCACCTCTCTGAAATGAAAGGAAAAACATTTTGGCTCCAAATGGTCATTTTTCACTGATAACTGATGCTTCTCAGATGGTTTAGGATGCTTTATTATGAAATATGGTATAGTTATATCATATGAATCAAGGAAATTGAATCCTTATGAGGCTAACTATGACCCACATGACTTGGATTTGGCCACTAAAGTGCATGTTTTATAAGTATGGAGGCAATACTTGTTAGGAAAATATTTAGAGCTCAAAATAGACAATTTGGGGATCAAATGCATATTTAACCACCCAACCTAAATAATTAGGAAAGATGATGGCTTGAATTTCTATCAAATTATTAATTTAACATTAGTTACATTAAGGGCAAGGGAAATAGGGTTGTAGATGCCCTTTATCGTATAACTTACATTTCAACATTGGCTACTATTAAGAGTACTTTATGAGATCAGGTATTGAATTACTCACAAGGAGATGAATTATTTGAGTAGGTTTAGAAATATATATCAGAAAATCCTCAAGAACTTAAGTATAAAGGATCCTAATTTGAGAATGATTCAATTTTAAGATACAATGGAAGTATATATGTTTATGATAAATAAAATTTTAGGGTGACTATGTTAAAGGAAATACATAATGCTCCATATTATGGAAAACCTAGTGCAAATAATATATTACATAGATAAAGTAATGTATTTATATAAAGGAATCAATAAATATGTAAAGGATCCTATGTCAAGATGCTTAAAATATCAACAAGTCAAGGTTGAACATGTGTATCCTGATGGGTTGTTGTACCCATAATCCATACCAGAATAGAAATGGAAATTCATTAGTATGGACTTTGTCTAAGATGTGTCTATGTCAAGGAATCAACATGATATGATTTTTGTGGTTGTTGATAAACTCACCAAAGTAGTACACTTAATTCTAGGTAGTTTTATTGATGATGCATCAATGATTGCAACGAGGTTTGTAAAGGAAGTATATAGATTACATGGGTATATAGAAAATATTATCTTAGATAGGGACCCTAGGATGAACTCAAGGTTTTTTAAAACTATTAATGTAGCAGTGGGCACACAACTAAACTTTTGTACAACTTACCTGTCAAAAATGGATGAACATAAAGAAAGAGTGAATTAGATCTTGGAATATATTTTAAGGATGTATTTCATGGACTAATAATAAAAAATGAAGAATATGTCCCATTAGTTGAGTTCGCTTATAAAAAATCATTTCAATAAGCATTGAAGATGGATCCTTTTGAAGTATTATATGGTAGGAGGTGTAGAACACCTATCAACTAGGACAAATTAAAGGATAGAGTGGTCTTTAGACCTGATATGCTCACTAAAATGGAAGAGTAAGTGAAGATAATAAGGTAAAGATTGGTTGAATCCAATGATAGGTAGAAAATATATGTTGATCTAAAAATGACAACAAGACATTTCTTAGTTGGAGATAAGTTTTTCTCACAAGTCAAACCCCAAAATATTTATATTAAGTTTTGAAAATCAACAAAACTATCACCTAAATATGTGGGACACTTTTGAGGCTCTATAAGTGATAAATCATATAGAATATAGCCTTGCTTTGTTGTTAGCTTTTTAAAAAATGCATAATATTTTTCATGTATCTTATCTTTAAAAGTATATAGTTGATCTTTCACATGTTTTGGACTAGAATGCATTACATGTTCTAGATCCAAGGGTGGTAACTATAGAACCAATAAAAATGCTTGATACACATAAGCTTAGCCTACAAAATAGAGAATTATCTCAATACAAGGTCTAGTGGGACCAGTATTATAAATATTTTTCCACATAGGAGGATTATGAGAAATTTTATAGGTCATTTCCTTATTTATTTAAATAATTTTCTACTAAGCTTTATTTTATTTTTAAAACTCTTGGTTAAAAATAAAAATTCATTAGGATGATAACCTATTTTAGGGGGGTGGATGTTACATCCCTTCCTACTCTTTACAAACTAAATTAGTATTATACAATGGAAAGAATTAATGATTAGTTATTTTTTTGATTTTGATGGTATATGTGGATGTATGATACTTGAGTAGACAACTATTTTATCTTCTATCATAGTCTATTATGATTTGAGGACATTTTTACATATATCTAGGTATAATATATAGATGTGTTTATAATATTATGTTGATAGGATTTATTTTATTTTCCATATAGAATTTTACTTGATGTATATACATTTTGAGTATTTTTGTTATCTTATTGTAAGCTCAAACTAACTACTATTTTATTTGACCGATCTAATTATAGGAATGTTTCACCCTTAATGAGTGGAACATAGGGAGGGAATCATTGGGGAAGAGGATGTATATTTTATAAATATGAATATAAATAACAAAACATGAACCCACACACACACTTACATATTACATGTGGAGATGTTGGTGTTTTGGTATCTTGTAAATATGATGTGTGATTGATTTTAACTAGTTGTTTTTTATAATATAAGGTGGATAAACCAAGGGCCAAAACCTTACAATAGCAGAAAAGCTATAGAGGTGACCATCACAAAAGGTGCCTTAAAATAGAAAAATCACTGCCCAAGAACTAGCAGACACAAAAAAAGTTGCAACTGAAAACAAAGATAGAGTATCAAAATGAAAGCCAAAAATGAAGGAGGTAAGACATCTCCTTACTTAAACATGGATTTAATAAGGTTATCCAAGTTTGCAGAGTTCTCCTCATTGTCAACAGTAATAGTAACACCTAGGTCCTGCAACACAAACATGTTAAGTAAATTAGAATTATGTAGCATAGTAGAAAAGTTCTAGTCCAATTTCTGAATGTGACCCCTCAGGACTACAATTTTAGATCTCAACCCAGCCTCAATTTTGGTTTCATCATCAGATTCTTCCATAACCATCTTTCCCACTTTGCCAACATTTTCCACAAAGTCAATAGCATCCTCAGCAGTAGCCTCTAATTCTTTAGTCTCCTATTTACCCTTAGTATCCGTAGAGATTTCTTGAACATCCATGTCCTTAGCCTCATCTTCCTGAGTGTCTTCATCTGAGGTGCTCTCAGAATAGTTGATAAGCCTAGACTTGGGAGTAGGTTTGCCATTAATTCACCCTGATTGTCTGACTCCTAATGAGGATACCTCTTTAATAGACTTAGTATGCGTGAGACTTACCACCTTGGCCCCAAGGGGTCCTACATGGATTTTTTGGGGTCCCCACAGCAGTCCCCATAGTGCCCACTTCACCAGCATATGTCTTCCTCTTCTTTCCTTTCATACTCACAAAAGAGCCTAAAGTGTCTATGGGAATCTCCTTGGGAGTAGAGAAGGAAACTTATTTAGTCTTAGTAGAGATAGGGGAAGGGCACAACTCTTCAACAACATCAGTAGCAATAGGGTTAGAAGAAATTTCCCCACTATCAATTTGAATGGACTTGGAAGGCTCGAGGGAATGATGGAAATTTTAAAGACAAAAAATAAGTCCCTGATGAAGGGGGATAGGATTCTTATTAGGTTTCTTGGCCAATTTAGCTATAACCCTAAGAACAGAATGCTCAAGGGAAGAAAGCAGATAAAAAGGAAAGCTAATGTGCACATTTTACCTGAAGTGGTTCAAAAGAGGAAGATGATAGTTGTAAAACCTAGTAAAGCACCCCTCTAGAGTGAAATACTTCATGAGGATAAACCACACACTATCCCAAGGCTCAGGTAACTTGGCCGAATCAAATCCCCCTTGGTAAGGTGCTAGTTCTTCACCTTCTCTAAGAAAGAGCTTCTGACTGGATAAGTCTACAGTTTTAGTTTTCCATTGTAGTTTAATCCCCTGAGTAGACATGTTAGTGGCCATAGAAATCACATTCTCTAAAATATCAAAGCTAATTCCCCCAATAGAGACTCACCAGTTTAGCCATGACCTAGTGAATTATTTAGAAAGGTTCTCATCAAACCCATTGAGCCTCTCCAGGTAGGGGCTAATCCCTCCCTGTTTGCAATAGTGCCAGACTATCAAGTTATCTTTGAACTCACAACAAGAAATGGGTTCCATTCATATTCTATCACCACCCATGTTGGAATTACAGAGTATACCAACAAAGTCCCAAATCTTCACCATCGTATTTGCAGTATCTTCAATCCGTTGATTATGGATATTGAAAATGGTGATGAAACGACACATAATTAGGAACATCATGCAAATATGACACTTACTCATCCCATTCTTAAACATAATTTTGTGGTGATCTCCATAATGATTAAGAAGTCTGTTTGCCTTATCAAGGAGGCCTAATAAATCAAAAATGATGATCAAAAAAGTATAAAAGGACCCATACTCCAAGATACACATCAGTACCCTCTGAAAGGACTGAATAGGTGAGCTGACTCTCCCATGTATTTGAATCATCCTTAACACATCACCTCTTTTTAAATGAGATCCCTAATATTTAAAGGGATGTGATCAATTTGGCACCAACATCGCTAATTTGAATATTGTTGGCCAAGATTGGCATAGGAATCGGCAACACCATTACCCTCTTGATAGATATGTGAGATGTCTACCCTGGTAAATTTCTATAGGAGAATTTGTATATCCCTAATAATGTCTTTCAGCTTATTACCAACAATAAATTCATTGTTTACCACATAAAAAACCATGAGTCCCCTTAGATACTCAAATTCTTGATACCAAGGGATATAGCCAGTTTAATCCCCCATAGAAGAGCAGTTGCTTCAACATAATTATTACTCTGATAGCCCATTCCACCAGCATAGATAGCAATCATCCACCCTTTGTCATCTCTTATAATCCCTCCCCCACTAGCTTTACCATCAGCCTTAGAGGCCCCATCAGCCTTAACTAGTTGTTATTATGATTATTATTGCATGTTTTGTATTGGTTATGATTAATATACTTGATATGTTATGGATAAACTAGTTTGAACATATATTCTCCTATTAGTGTAATTTATTAACTGTGCTATGTAAAATTACTAAGTGTATTTATGAAAATGGTGTGAGAGCTAAATGGTGGTTTATGTGTTATGATTGAATAATAGTCTAATTTAGTAATTTTAAACATATTAAGATTTAGGATGTTATTTAATCCATTTTCCTTGTATATAAATATTCAAAGGTTTGTCTAGATTTAATTAACCCCTTTTTGGTGGCCTAGGGGATATAGGATAAAAAACACTCAAGCAAGTTTCATTTTCACAAAGTCTTAAAAACACAAGGAAATGGTTTTATGTAAAAATGAATGGAAGGTTCTAGTTTGCATAATAATTGGTTATTTGTCATGAATTATCACCATACACAAATTCAAACAAAAAATTAGGGTTATCTTGAAGTCTTGGTAAGAAATTAGGTCTTTTGTTATCATGAGGGTTTTTGACTTGCCATATAGTGGAGAGCATAGTGCATTAAATTTGCATGAAGCCATCATGATAAATGGTCTAAGATAAAATTCAATCTAATTACAATAATATGGTTATGCATTTATGGAATTTGAGTTCTATTCAGGATAACTTTCAAATATTTAAGAGAAATTTGAGGATGTGAAAAATGTGGGAAAGAAAAAATATAATAAAAGAGATAGAATAGAGTTACAAGCATGGGAAAAAGAGATAAGAAGTGGTAAGGATTATTAATAAAAAATAATTTTTGGCTATCATTCTTTGCATTCAATAAGCAAAGGCCATTTTTTTATTCAGTACCCAGGCAAGTGGCATTATAAAATTTTGAATCCATATAGTTTTGTGGGTTTCACTTTAATATGTATATACTATGCTATTTCATTCATTTTAGTCTATAAATAATATTTATAACCCTATTTTACTCGGGTTACATGTAGGTAGTTGTTTGAATGCATATAATGGTATCCCATCAACTATTTATGGCTATCACATTCAACCAAACAAAGAAACAATATATAGAGTTTCATTTTGGTTTTGATATTGTGAATAAAATACCATTTATGTATTTAAATGTAGGTCACTTTTATAGACCTAGGGATGGAACTCACTTCTATCTATAGGCCCATAATATTGAGGGTAAATTGGTCATATAAACTCTGAAATATCTGTGAAAAAACAAATTTAGTATTTTCATGTCTATGGTTGAATATCCTTGTTAGTTGACTCACTTATGTGAAAGTGTGAAAATAAAATTATTCATTTTGGTTATGATGAGTTAGAATTGGGAAAATAAAACAATTTCATTCTATTTGTATAGCTTCTTTATCATAGTGATACTCATTTATAGTACTTTTAGTGATATCTTATTTTAGACTTACATTCACTATAGAAACTAAGCCTAGACAAGCTCTTGAACCTATAAAATAAGTTAGAATCACATTTTAAACTATTTTTTTTCTTTGTTAAATGTATATAAGGCATAGTTAATTATTTAGAATAATTAATTGAATCTTGTAGGTGAGATGAATACAAATATTTGTTAAAAAAATTTATATATTTTTCTTGAATTAATAAATTTAAAAATAAGTTAGCTATAGGTTCACATTTTGTGAAATAAGTGAAGTTGTGTACAACCATACATATTTATATAGGTATCTATAGGTTCACATTTTTTGAAATTGGTGAAGTTGTCTACAACCATACATATTTATATAGGGAGATGTAGGTATGCATTTTCAATAAGTTATTGACAATTATGTATACATATTTGAGCTATAGGAATGCTTGTGGATCAAAGTTGTATACCTCCATTTATATTTATTGAGCTATTGGGTCTTATTTGAATTTAATTATTTTAAATACCATATACAACCATATATATGTATGGTTGTATGTATGTATGAACTATACATAGTCATTCATTAAATTAAGTTGTAGATATAATTTGTATTGAAATTTTTTAGTGTTTAGGAATTAAAATGAGAAAATCATTAAATATATTAGAAGATGTTTTTTTAATAAATATAAGTTGTGATAATATATATATATATATATATATATATATATATATATATATATATATATATATATATATAGTTTTGAAATATATATACTTTGTCCAACAAATATATTATCCAAATAAGAGTATTAAGTAACCAATCGTCTTCTAGAACTCTTCTAAAGAGGTCTTCTTAGAGTCCTAAGAAGATGAATGTTTACTTAATCCTCTTATTTGGATAATTATTTTTTTGGATAGAGTATATATTTAAACACTTTACACATATAGTGGATTTAGATAAAGCTTATACGGAACAATAATAACTAAGATATAATTATATACAATAGAGTTTTAAGATGAGACAAGTTTTCTAGGTTAAAAGAGAATAGTTTCTTGAATGGATTTTCCAACTTAAGTATAATAAATAAAGTGATAGGGAAATATAATGATTGAAATGTTATTAGTAATATATATATATATATATATATATACTTTTTCCAACAAATCAATTATCCAAATAAGAGTATTAAGTAACCAATCATCTTCTACGACTCTTCTAAGGAGGTCTTCTTAGAGTCCTAGGAAGATGAATGTTTACTTAATCCTCTTATTTGGATAATTGTATTTTTGGACAGAGTATATATTTAAACACTTTATGGATATAGTGGATTTAGATAAAGCTTGTAAGGAACAATAATAAATAAGAAATAATTATATACAATAGAGTTTTAAGATGAGACAATTTTTGTAGGTTAAAGGAGAATAGTTTCTTGAATGGATTGTCCAACTTAAGTATAATAAATAAATCTTGGTTAATATGCTTATGATATTATGATAAGCCTTCTTGACTCCTATTGAACCATTGCTCAATCTATAAAGTGATAAGGAAATATAATGATTGAAATTTTATTAGTATTATAGAACACTTTGAAATGTGCATCAAGCAAGTTGATGATAATAAACCTATTTTTACTTGAGATTTATTGATATGATAAATATTTACATTAGGAAAGCTCATTTTTGGAAATGAATATGCAAATTTATAGATATTAATCTGTATTGCTTGGAATTATTGGATATGACAATGATATTATGATTTATTGGAAAATCAAATTTATTTTCTATGAGTGAGAGTTGTTTTTTAACTTGTAAGAAATGTTTAAGTGAAATCTACCATAAATGACTAGTTAATTTTATGCTGCAAATTTTTGAATAAACTCTCTTTAGAACTATTTTATGAGTTTATACAATTGCATGCTCCCTTGTATAAAGGGATTGTATTTATTTTAGGATGAGGCCATGAAATGTATGTACCTATCATCTGGTAACATAAATGAGACCAAGTTTCATTAGAAAAGAGTATGAATGTGTGTGGATTTGACTTAGATTCATGAGAGATCTGAAATCTATAAAGAAAAACATTTTCCAAAGTAAAATTATAGATGAAAACATTTTCAATACACTATATTGTCTAGTTTACATGTGTATGCATGATGTCATATTATATAGAGGATTATTTTCCATGGTTTGTATGATTATTGCATGTACTACTGACTATATTACACATGGTTCTAGTTGAGTTATTGATATCTAAATTGTTGTTATCTACCCCTATATGAAGGGAAGTGCCACTCTTAATAGGGAGGTATGTGGGAGACCAATGGTTTATGGTTAGAGGAAAAACACCCAGATGATACTCTCCCTCTCTTCAAATCATCAACCACTTTGGATACATACTCATGGATATTGTATTTATTTTGAGATATCATATGAATCTTTGATGCACTATTGTACTTTTCATTATGTATTATTATGAATTTTAGTAAAATTTTAATAATTACACATTCAATATTATTTGACAGTTTACAGATGTGTATTTGTACATGATTCATAATAAATGAGAACAATAGTGGATGTGTATTCTTGTTTAACTATAATAATGATTTATTTAGGTGTATAGTAGTACCATTTATTTTGTATATCTTTAACAACATAGATTTTTATCTTATACACTATTGAAACATTGTTTGTAAGCTAAATAGAGCATGAATTAACCATTGGGATAATAATATTTTATGTACATGCTATGTTCATTGTATTTAGCTCTCAAAAAATATAAAAATCATGTTAATTAATGTAGAAGATTATATTTTAAAGTATGCTAAAGTAAAAATTTTAAAAAAATACATATTTTTTAAGTGAATCCCAACGGGGATGTAACATTAATACAAATTATGGGGTTATATCACATGGATATAATTTTTAAAGACTCAAAATGAAAAATCATACACACTTGAATTCATATACATGGGAATATGTGAAAAAGTTAAAAAATCAAAGATACATGTTGCAAATACAATTAACATTGAGCATATAGATGCATAGAATTATTTATCAATTGACATAAAATTAAGGGGGCATTATACTCATTCATGATCATTACTTATTAAAAGTTGAAAGTATCAAAGTTAAAATTTACATAGTTAAAAGTGTCAAAGTCAAAATCTAAAAATAAATCCAAGTTCAAAGTTTAAAAATTAAAATTCTCAATGTTCAAAGTTTCAAATTCAAAGGAAAAATATTAATTTGAAATCAAATTGTATGAGCAATACAGTCATGATGGGGGCTTGAATAATGTTCATTCTCTTTTTATCATGATTGGGGATTTAATAAGCATGTAAAATCACCTCTTATTTTGATTTCCACATATAGATAGTTAATACAATCAACAAAATTTAGTTTATAAGTTAAGTATATTACTTCTTAGTACTTTCTAAAATAGTAGTTTTTATATTTAACATCTTTGTCAAAATTATAATAGTTGAATATTATACATCTTTAGCATTAAAATATTATCTAGTTTTACACCTATAATCAAATACATTTATTTTTATTTTATCAAAAATATGGTAAAAAAGAGTGGTCTATGAAAAAATAACATATGCACATTTTGAAGTGACATGCCTGAGTGTTCAATATGAGTCAAGATGCTTCCAATAAGAGGATAAGTCACTGTTGACAGGGAAAGAAGATTAAAATAAGTGATAATTTAATGAGAACCATGAAAATGTTGAGGAATAAAAAATAAAAGGTTTGTTAGTAATAGGATATTCATGATGTTGAGGAAAAAGGACCAATATAATATCCCCATCTTATTTTTACCACTTTCCATTTAATTCATATGTTAAATCAATTCATGTCTTGTTATTGGGGCCTAAATTTTCATATTATTACACTTTTGGTTTTATGTTAGAGATTTTATTGGTTCTAATCTTGTGATTTATTCATGAGACATACATTCTAAATCATATGACCATGACAAGGCTTATGGGTTGGTATAAAATTATTTTAGATGCTCATAGGAACAAAACCAGTAAAATCTCTAGCATTATTATGGTAGAATTATACCCATATATCAAGTATATACCCATGTACTTAAAAAATGATTATATGTAGAAAGTAAATATGGGAAATATGACTCATAACAGGATACCTATCTTATAGAGAAAACATATGTTTTTTAACATATGATTCCAAAAATTACTTCAAAAAAACCAAAGGAACCAAGAAATACAACTCATATTAGTATACCCATATACTAGAGGAATTTTTTTATTTAAATTCTAAATTTTTTATTTAAATTCTAATTTTTTTATGAACCTGTGATATCTCTTCTCTTTAATTTGTTAGTATAGTAGTTTCTATATATGCATATGCTTTGTAAGTCATCCTGTGAGCATTTTATTTTATCCCACATTCATGGGAAGTAGTAGTTGCTTATATTAGAATTCATATATAATTAAGTGTTGATGCCAATTAAGGCATCCATGAAATTATTTTATTGAGCTTGCTCAAAGGAGGTTTCCCCCTCAATGTGTTCTATGATCAATTAAATCTTATCAAGTGTTATGTTAGATTTAATTTATGCTATTAATTCTTGTTATTTTGTGCATTTTTATTAATTGTTGCAGGAAGATCCTCTCATTTGGTATCAAATTACTTTCTAGGGCAATTTTTTCTTCAAAAAATCTTAACTCTATTTTGTTGCATACTTTTTTTCAATAATTTTCCAAAAAATATTAAATCTATTCTATTGCATAACTCAATTAAGTAATTTTTTGTAATCTATTTTAGATCAGGGTAAAAACCTAACTGCATAACTATGGAAAGTGCTTGGGTGAAATCCATAAAACTCATCCTGAGGAGTACCATAGGAACCCTAAAGTAGCTGGTCCATTGAGAGGACCTGTTAGGAAAAGGGGTAATGACCCCTTTCTGATTGATTAGTTCCCATCTATGAGGAAAACCAAGAGCTATCACTTAGAGGTAAATCTGTGTCCATAATTGTTTTGGAGAGTGGTACTCACTTAGATGACATTGGTGGCCAGAGTGATATTTTTAAAACCCTTAGGTAGATATTTAAACTTGGGGCCTATTTCTATCAATTTTAGAATATTTCCAATAGACTCAAAAAAAAATCACTCGACTGAGTATTCGCAGACTGTTAGAGAACTTGTAGGCAAATAGAAAAGAGAAATCAGAAAAAATAAAATATATATATATTTTTTTCATTTTTGTAATTTATCTCCATTTTTAGCCTTGTTTATCCTCAAAATTTATCTAGACACCTAAAATTCCATTCCCTACATTTTATTATTTGAGGTCCCATATCCCAATTCCACTCCTATTTCTCATAAATCTCAATTTTTCATTTTTTGGGTTTTACCATAACTTCTATTTTTGTCCATTTTTCTCAAAAAATTTCCACACTGTTCATTGTCTCTTTCTACTCCTTTGTTCCTCTTTGAAAAATTTACCAATTTTTCCATTTTCACTCCTAAAATTTCCCTCACCTTCATCAATCATACTCTCACTATACAAAAAAATTATTAAAAACCCCTTTACCCCTTCCATTTTTACCCAAATTCAAAACTTTATTTAATAAATGTGTCTTAACTCTAGTTTTCCTATCCATTACCAAAAAAAAATAAAAATTATTCACATCATGGTAGTACCCCAAATAGGAGGAAAAAACATGGATGATGAAATTGTCACCCTCAGGACCCACATCAAAGATCTTGATGAAAAAAATTAGACTTATTTTTCAACATACCACCATGAACAACAAACGACATCCAAAGTCTTCTTCAGACACTAAGTTTTCTTCTTATAGTAATTATCATGGTCCAAATCTTAATTTTCCTTAATTCAATGTTGTAGATCTAACTAGATGGATCTATCAAGAAGAACAATATTTTAGTCTACATAATAATTTTGATGACAACAAGGTCCCACTTTTATCCTTTCACTTAGAACTTAAATCCCTTCAATGGTATCTTTGGTATACCAAGGCTCATGATGAAACCATATGGACCAAATTTTTCACCCTCATTTTAAATGATTTAGCCCTACTAATTTTGATGACTTCACTGGAGCACTCACTAAACTTTGTCAAATAAGAATTGTGAGAGAATATCAAATAGAATTTGAAAAACTGGCCAATCACATAGAGAGATTATTGGATGAATTATTTAGGAGTTGTTTTTTTAGTGAACTAAAGGATGAAATTTGATTTGAGGTCAAAATTTTCTATCCCAACATGATTATGGAAGCCTTAGGGTTGGCTAGGTTGGTAGAAGACAAGATCATAACTCAGTAATTACTCAAATCCAAATTTTGTCCATTCAAAAATATAGCTCCACAAATATCTCAAATAATGCCATACCTTAGAACCACTCCTATCAATCAGTTGATTGAAGCAAAGATTCAAGCCCATAGATAAAAAATACCATGATGATATATTCACTTGAGGACATTGATGTGTCAAGCTAAATCTCTACCTATTAGATATGAACTCTCCACCTAAAATTGAAGATTGGGAAGATGTTCAAGATATAACAGATGATATGGAAGAAGGTTAGCTAATTTTGGAACCTACTTCTTAGGAAGACCAACAAGAGATCTATCTCTATGCCTTAATAGGAGTCACTACCCCATAAACCATGCAGGTTAGGAATTACTTCAAGAATATCCCTCTCACAATACTCATTGATTCAGGCAACACTCATAACTTTATTGACCCTAAAATTTCCAAATAGGTTGATTATTTTATCCATCCTTGCTCCAACTTTGAAGTCATGATTACCAATGGGGGCACATTACCTTAGAAAGGGAAGTGTCATAATGTGTGTATTAATATTAGATATTATAACTTGTGCTCCAACATGTTTACCTTACCCTTAGGTATATGTGATGTTGTTTTGGGAGCCTAGTGGTTATGTACACTTAGACACATCTTATGGGATTTTACTAAACTTTGTATGTAGTTTTTAGATAATAGATAAAAACACACATTGAAAGGCTTAAGAATAGGATCTCTTAGCATCATAAATTCACATCACATTGAAAATATTCTTAAGAATAATTCACATGATGTCATTGCCCAGATCCATTCCATTTAAATGTAACCATCAATAATCTCCACTCCTTTTGATCTATAGATTTTTCTACATAGGTATGCATGTGTCTTTACCAAACTAGTGGGATTACCGCCTTCATAGCTATAGGACCACCATATTTAGCTCCTTCCTAGAAGTGTTTCTCCCAACATCAGGCCTTATCATCACCCATTTTAGTAAAAGACCAAGATCAATATGCTCATTTGAGACTTACTGAAGTAAGGCATTATTCACCCTAGTACCAACCCATATTATTCCTTAATTATCCTTGTTTAGAAAAAAATATGGATCATGGTGCCTCTACATTGGTTTTCATGTACTTAATCACCTCTTAATAAAGGATGAGTTCTCAATCCCTATTATTGATGAGATTCATGGAACTCATTTTTTATTCAAGTTATATCTCTGCTTTGGACATCACCAAATCTGGCTTCATGAGGATGATATCCCTAAGATAGATTTTCACATGCATGATAGCCACTATAAGTTTTTAGTCATGCCCTTTGGCCTCACTAATGCTCCTTCAACATTCCAGGTATTGATGAATAAAATATTCCATCCCTACCTATGTAAATTCATTCTAGTCTTCTTTGATGATATCCTCATTTATAGTAAAACATGGTCTGAGCATATCCAACATCTAGAGCTTACACTGCAACTTCTCTTTGACTATCATATTTATGAAAAATAGTCCAAATGTACTTTTTAGCTTGGATGAATTGGAGTATCTTTGGCATATTATTTTATCCCAAGGGGTTTGGGTGGATCCTAAAAAAATAGCTACCACTTAATTGATTTTCATCATGTCTTTAGAAAAGTTTTCATAATGTGGAATTGAGTCATGTTTTGCTCTAATTAAGTTTTAGGGTGTGTTGTAATTCTTGCTTGTATTATGATGCATGTGTTGTTTTTTCATCCTTTTGATGTGTTGGGGTGATATCAAACTATCATTGGAGGATTTACTATGATTTATGTTTCCTTTAAGGAATGCCATGTTTGAGTTTGGGTTATGAAATAAACTTACATTGTGATCTTGTATAATAACTAGTATTTAATATTTATTTAACATGCATAATTATTATGAGAAAATTTCTCTCAAAATGTGCCTTAAATTATTAAATTGAGAAATGACCTCTCCTTATTAACTAAATTGTGTGTTTCATAATCCTTGATTTGGATAGTGAAAATAGTCATATTTAATGTGAAATTTGAGTGGAGCTAGTAGGTCATAGGGAAAAGTTGCTCAAGTTTTTATTGATATGTCATTTATAAGCTAAATATTTTATCAAACTTGTATAATTTATATCCACTATGTAAACTAAAATTACAATATATATGAAAAAATCAATATTCCTAAGAATCATAAAAAATGAATGTGTAATTTTATTAGTGCCTTTTGACCTCAATAATTTTGTTATCCTTGTGATAAATATAGGATTATGATTTTATAATGGTAAAATGATGCAATTCCACTCTAATTTTTTAGAGGCCTTATTTGGGAAGCTTGGCTTAATCATTATGTTTAACAAAATTTAAACTCAAAATGTGAATAAGAGGGATCTCTAACCCTAGTGGTAGCTAGACATTATGGTCTTCCAAATGCCATTTTGTCATGTCAAGTGATTGAATAGTTTTATGATTAATAATGTGTGTGTAGTATGGGTTAGGAATAAGATAACCTAAAGTAAAAAAGGTGGATTTTCAAGAAAAACCAAGGAAAATATCAATATTTAAATAATACTCTACCTAAAGTGCAGGTTTTGTGTGATTGATTTTTACAAAGTTGTCAAGGAATGAATATTTTGAGAATACCTAGTGGATAAAATCATTTTTTCATTCTTATTTGAGTATATTAAGACATTTTTTGGATCTATATGTTTTAGGAAGAATATAGTGCATGTTGAGAGAACTCTGTTTAGACTAAGTCAAGAAGGTAGAGTTGGTATTTTAAATCTAATACAAGTGCTTTAAAGTTGAGAAGTATTGTAAAGGGTTTCCACTTGAAAATATTAATCCATTTCAAATAATTTTATACCATTTATAAATGTTATATTATTAGTCAAGTTTCATTGGACTTCACATAGTCCCTTTTGTGAATCATTTTATGATAATTCAGTTTAGAATGGTAAGTGAATTTGAATTATAAATAATTGTATCAGGGTTTATTAATTGATTTGATCATAATATTGTTATGAGTTTATATTTTATGTTTTAATTCTCTTTTAAAATCTTAGTAATCTATTTGAAATATAAGAAACCAATAAAACCTTCTCATACAACCCCTTAAGGGCCCTTTTACAATACATAGTCAAAGAGTGGCAAGTAGGTGAAGTATGGATGATCATTCAAGGATTTTAGAATTTTTTTGAAACAAAAACATAATAAAGAGTGAATTTATAATAAAATTAATCCATTGGATATCTTATAGATCCATTTAAAAGTTTAAGAATCTATAAAACCTTCACACAGTCCCCTATTACAATCAAAATTTGGTAATATTGCTTAATAAAGTCTTTTCAAGATTGACCATCCTAAAATAAATGTTGGAGAAGTATAATAGATTTTTGGGAATTTAAGTGTCTCAACCTTGAAAAGTTAGTACACTATTCATGAGATACTATTCATGAGACACTATTTATGATACACTATTCAGGAGACACTATTCATGTGATAAGATGGTAGTGGTGAGTTGGAAATGATTGTGCATGTGATGTGGCAAGTGATGTAGGTGGTGATGTAGGTTTTTATGTGGATTGTAATGAGTTTTAATGGCCCATGGAGCAATCTACATGATGTAAGTGCATATGAGTGGAATTGGTACGTACCATTCCACTAAAGAGATAAGTTGTTGTCTTTTGAGATGCACATGATTTTAATTTAGGTATAAAAGGATAAATGAATGAATATGGGGTGAATTTATAAGTGGCCTCATGATATTGAGTGGAATGATAGGTCAAAATTTAATGTAGAGTCTTGTGGAAGCATGTGAAATCACATGGGATAGTGGGGAACAAGTTACTATTCTAGTTTGGAGGCACATGTGAGAGTGGGTGCAATTTTAGAGGCTTGTGAGAGTGGAGGATGATGTACCATAAGTGGAGGATCCATTTTTGACTAAATAATAAGCCTACAAACATTATACTATTACTAAATAGTGGTACCACTAAAAGGTGGTGAATTTATTTCCTTGCCCATTAAGTTTATTCATCATGTAGTCTATAAGTAGAAAGCATTCTGCTTTGTAATTGTAAGAAGCATGAAGATTGTATGCATGTAGCTAATATTTGTAAGCTTATAATATAGAGAATTGTGCAAAGGCACTAAAGCTTTGTGTAACCAGTTCTTCTCCTATGTGTAGTATACTAGTAATGCTCCTAGAAGGTTGCTCTACAAGTGTATGGTGCAATCTATTGATTTGATTAATACATTGGGATACTTTAGAGTGTAGTTTTTTTTTTCCTAAAAGGGTTTTACCTAGGTAAATCACTTGTTATGGTATGTTATTACTTTAATTTGTATGTTTTTATTTTAATTGTATAACAAGAATCAAATTTGTTTACCTATTCTCCTCTCTTGGTTAGTGTAAGGAATTGTTTCCATTATCTTTATATTCCTTTCAAGTGGTATCATAGCCTAGCCAGTTTTAGTTTTAGTTTTAGTTGTCGATGTGTTATATTTTTTGAAATAATCCAATTTGAGTGGGAGCTTATGTAAAGAGAAATTTGGAGTTTTTTGTTATAGGATTTTTAAGATGGTAAGCACATCAGGGATAATGTAGGTTAAAAAGTTTTAGGCAATAATTTTGATATGTGAAAGTTTAAGATGGAAGATATGTTCATTGACCATGATTTATGGGATGCTATTGATGAGAATGTTCAAAAACCTATATATCTAGCTAAAGAATCTAAGTATCATGTGATGAACCAGAAAATCAAACATCTCATTAAATTTTGCCTAGCAGATTAATTATTGATTAATGTCCAGGGAGATACTACAACAAAGAAGTTGTGTAAGAAACTAGGTGAGATCTACCAAGCTAAGTCTCTTTTTAATAAAATTTTGTTGAGAAATAAATTATATTCTTTAAGAATGGAAGAAGGTGGACAAATTACAAACCATCTAACATTACTAGCCTCTTTTAAGTGTCTGAGGTATGTGTATTGCATCCTCCCAATTATCATATGGGAGCTATGGAAGGTACTTTTATTTATCTTGGTTAGGTAATCATCTATCCCATTCCATATTTTGAAGGTAATTTATTGGTCAAATTTTTTTTTAGATAATTTAGGGAGATGAAGAGGGTCAACCTTGTGTCTAATAACCATGATAATAGTATAGTCTAGGTATAGCCAATAATCACCCAAACTCATGAGTGTATTGGAGATGCTATTGGATATCCTGGATAGAGGTTCCCCATGAATTTCCATTTTGACTTGAGGATATAAATCCTCTACAATTATCGATATGTTTCTCACACATGCATAGATGTGGATGATTGAGTATAAGTCAAAGATTCTATTCTTGATAGTTTTGATGTTTGGATTCCACAAATTCCCTTTGTGTTATTAAATAGTCCCCATGATCACATTCAAAAGATATGAAATCATATATAAGTTCCAACTTATGACCTTTTTTCTTTATGCAACATCAAATCTTGTAGGTGGGCACTAATAATATCCCCTAGGGCATAGATTTGCTTTGAGGTGATCAATAAATCAATTAGTGGTACCTAATCCAAATAAGGAAATGGATGCTTAGGTGGATAAATAAAAATTTTATCAATTCCATGCCAGTGAAAATTCCCATCCAAAATTTGGCAATGCACATAGGGTTCTTTGTGGTTTATTTGAGTATGAAGGTCTCTCCCAAGAGAAGCCACTTCCTCACTACTTATTCTACATTATTTTTAGTCTTCCAACTAACCACACTATGAAAATAAAAGGTAGTGTATGGAATGGGTAAACATAAATACATCATTAATGCATCACCTAATATGTATACGATGACGGTGTTATTGTTGACATAATGTAGGAAACTACCTTAGTAATTTTTCCTTTGAAAAATATGTCTCACAATAATTTAATGCATGGCATAAATTTTGGATTAACAACTACATAATGGAGTGCTTATTATTTTAAGGGTATTAATTCAAATGTAACTTGTTTTCCTTATGTGGATATGTCTTCCTTGCAAGTGAACAATTTAAAATTCTCTATGACCTCTCATAGAGCTGAGTAATTAGTGTAAAGACCCCCAAACACTATTGCATCAAAAGTTGTATCTAGGTAGTTTGTGGAATCCTTGATGGAGAATCTGTATGGTGCTTAATCTCCTCTATATGATTTGGATGAAAATGCCATCATTGGTTCTTAATTTTAGTAGGATTCAAAATTTTGGTGATGGTGTATTGACACTTTGTTATGCAAATTGTATCTTATTTGAACGTAACTGGGGCTTTAAAGTTGTAGAAACCAATATACACTCAATTTCAATGATAATCAATGGGTATGATATTGGTTAGTGGCTTGAGGTTATAGATTTTTGGTATTCATTTTTAGTTCATGCACTATTAATCACTAATATTTATGAGCTCATCACCTTCATTCAATTCAAACTTGACCACCTAGGCCTAATGAGCATGCCATGTAGGATGCTTGCTCATTCGAGGGCATCATATAATTATTATTTTTGACACTTGTCACTATATGGTTTAGTCAGGAGTCAAAAATTACATTCAAGTTAAATCATCTAACTTTGTGAGCCTAGAGTTCTGAAAGAAAGTCTCCAAATACTTAAATTTTCTTTGGGAAGATTCATGAAACTTCTCCCAAAAGAAAAGGCTTTGAATAATTTTCCCTAAAGACCAAATTGTTGTTTAGGAGGATTTGTCGAAGAAAGTTATTGTAAGTTAGATTTATAACCAAAAAGATCTCAAATGAAAGTTTCCCAAGAGAAAGTTCCTAAAGACCAAAATTTACCAAATAAAATCACTGCATAAGAGGTGCCAAAAAAAAAAACCTAAAGGAAATATCTTGAAAGTTAAAAAGTTGCCAACTAGAACAATGCCCAAAAGAAAGTTCCCAATTGAAAGTTCTTAAAGACCAAATGTATTCTAAAGATTAAAGTTTGAATAGAATATCCTAAACAAAGCTTCAAAAAACCACAGTGTTGAAGACCAAAAATTTCTTGAAAACAAAAATGTCAAAGACCCAAAAAAAATTCCATAATGCCGAATAAGTAAGCCCAAATAATAAACCCAAATAAGTGAGTCTAAATACCTGTCATACATAGAAAACTTCCAAAATTTCCATTAATATATTAGTTTCAATAATTCCTTCTAATAAAAACACCTTGCAAGAGGAAAAGACATGTAACAAAGATAAATTAATACCAAAAGGGGGTCCCTACTTTTCCATAGAAAATTCAAGGTGGGGTGTGTTAAATACAACAAATGTCAACTCACATGAGTGAATAATATTAATTTTTAAGAACCCAAAATCTACATATTTTTAATCCCAATATCAATCATGAAACATATTATAAAAGAAATGATTAGATCATAAATATGAAAGAGACTCCTGATAACTCAATACAACATACTTACTTTACCCATATCTTAGACCAATGTGTATAAAAGTGATATATTTTACTCATCAAAATATTTTATCAAAGACATGGGATGAGTTGTAAGTTTCATTCTGATCGAGTGTTAAGTTCACATAAATTTGGGGTAGCTCAAGCATTACTCTACTACCAGCTAGGCATTTATAGCCTTGATAGAGATACTGTTGATCACTCTTTGTTCCTTCCATCATATATTTTTGTGATGCATGATACATTGATCTTATTTCATCATGTAGGGTTTTAATCCCCTTTGATTTTATTTTTAAACTTTTGGATTATATCTCTTTTGTTTTCTTTTTTGAATAGAGGAAAGAAAATGTGAGCACCTTGAGCTGGTGTTGGTATAATTGGGTTCATCAAAACATCGCTATCAACTTTAATCACATCAATGGTTATTACCTCAAACAAGTATCAATATTTAATGTGCATTTTATCTAAGGAGATAAGAAAATATTTTTAATTTTTCATGAAACTATGGGAGAATATTTTATATACCTAGTGAAATCATTTGCTTCATAACATCATCATGATTAACTCTCTCATTACTTACCTAGATTAGGAATTCTAATGTACAAGGTGTAACACCTATCGATTCAATTTGGATTTAAAACACATAAGACATTATTTGATTATACCAAGAGAGATCAATTAGATTGCCACAAAATAAAAAGGAAAACTATTCTATAAAGTTGGAATCTACCTAAAACAAACCACTAGACTAAGAAAAATAAAATGTCTAAATAAATAACAAGTAATCTATAAAGTGTGAATTATTCTAATGAAAATAAATGACTTAAATCATGAGACTAACTAATAAATAAAATCTAGCCTACCCCTACCTCTACCAAAACATCTATTATTACTCAGAGACATCTCCAGATGGAGTAGCCATGAATTAATGTTTCAAAAACTATCCATTGGATAGATATGTCAATTCATTACCTTAGAGGTCCTTCAATGGAAAGCATTCTTACCCAAGATCTCAAAGATATAATAAGGTCCTATCCATAATAGAATGAAATTTTCATGCTATGCTTTATTTTCATGGGTTTTGTCCCATAGTAGCACTAGGTCAGAGACCTGAATGCTTTAGATTTTACTCCCTTATCAAACCATAGTTTAACTATGGCTTGATGCCTTTTAAAGTTTTTAAGGGATTTATTCCTAGAATACTCCATCTCTATGAGATCCATAAATCTAGACTTAATCTTCTTGCTAGGTTGTATATATTCTTTCATGATATGATATGTTGGGAACTTCAACATGATTAGGAACATTAGCTATCTCCCATAGACCAATAGATATGGTGAGGCTTTAATCATTTACTTATATCGAGTTTAATTTTACTAGAGCATTTATTTCAATAAGAGATGCCACTCTCTGGGCTTATCCATAGTAGATTTATTGATAACATCAATGAGGTTCTTATTGATTCATTCAACTAATCCATTTCCTTGAGATTAATGATTGGATGGTGATCTAATTGTGATTTGATTATCATGGGCCCATTATGTAAACTCAAATTATTAAAATGTTGGCCTATTATCACAAACCAATGAAATAGGTGTTCCAAACTAGTTTTGATATGCTCTTCAAGGAAACTAATCACATCTTGTGCTTTTGAATTCCTGGTGGCTATTGCCTAGCCCATCTAGTGCAATAATATTTAGTGGTGAGAAAAAATTTGTGCCTAGATAAATATTTTAGGTTAATAACACCAATGAAATATAATTCCTATTATGAGAATGACATTCCCTTAATTATAGGCTTTAGGGGCATCATTATGCACATTTTTTTTGCTAAAACGTGAAACTCATAGCATATCCTTACATGGGAATGAGTGTCCTTGAATACTATTGTCCAATAATATCCCATTATGAGTATTCTATGGGACGTGGTATTTCTATATGGGTGGTCATTTGCAATCTTTTGATGCATATTTTAAAAAATCTTGTAGGCCTCATGTGACACACATCTTAAATAGATGCCTTCATAGTTATTTTTATATAGAATTCTCTTCCTAATCATATAATGATTAAATTTGAGCCTCAAGTCTCTATTTTTATCTCTCTTGAGTTCTTGGGGACATGTTACAATGAGTACGAATTAAATTATACCTTAATACCATTCCTTTTGGGAAACTTGCATTTGGTAGACTTCTTCAATGGTGATGCATGGGTCTAGTTTAGTCATTAACTAAACAATATCTTATCCTTTGATGATCCTAGTAGGTTTAATATCAATATTAAACTCTTTAAATTTTACCATCCATTTACCCCTATGCTCCCCTAACTCATTCTATCTTAGCATAAGCTTGATGCAAGATCTAGTGCAATGGTAATGGTCTTGTTCTTGAGGATGTAGTGTCTAAAATTATTAACTACTTTGAAAATGGAAAAGATCTATTTATCAATTATGGAGTATTTGAGTTCTACATCCTTTAATTTAGTTCTCGTAAAAGTGATAGTATGTTCACTTTCTTCCCTCTTTTGCATAAGTACAATAATAAAGGTATGCTTTAAAGAAAATGAGTATAATAATAAATACTTAGTGAAATATGGGCTTACTAGTATTAGGGCATGTGATATAGAATTATTAATGTCTTGGAAGGACTTCTTAGCTTTAGGTTTCCATTCCATTTTGGCATCCTATTTGAGCATTGTGTTTAGGGATCTAACAATTTCAACAAACCCTGATATGAATTTTCTCACAAAATTAATCTTCCCAAAGAAGGACTTGAGCTCCTTTTTATTGTTTGGGAACATTATTTTTCAAATTCCATGAATTTTATCTAAGACAATGGTTATCCCATATTTAGTGATAATGTGACCTAGTAACTTGCCTTTAGTAACTCCAAATATACTCTTTTTGGGGTTCACTGAGATTCCAAAATTCCTACATCTTTCAAAAATGGATTAGATATGATCACTATGATCAACCTTGTTCTTAGAGAAGATAGTGAGGCCATCCATGTATATAATTATGCATTTACATATTAGTACTTGGAATGTGTGATCCATTGTTCTTTGAAAAATAGCTCTAGTGTTGATCAACCCAAATGACATTCACTTATATTTATAGGTTCCCCATTTTATAGTAAATGCAATCTTCATTATATCTTATAATTTCACCAATATTTGATTATATCCCAAAAATCCATCTAAGAAAGACATTATTCTATAACCACTCATATTTTTTATCACCTCATCTAATGAGGGAAAACAATAGTTATCTTTCTCAAAAGCTTTGTTAAGTTTTTTGAAGTTGACACACAGCTTGATTTTACTAATTTTCTTCCTGATTGGAACTAAATTAGCCACCCAAGTTGAATTCTTGATAGGAAAGACTATCTAGGCACTTATCACCTTCTCTACTTCCTTCTAAATCAAAGGTTCCAAAATAGGATTAACCCATCTTTGCCTCTACCTAAACGGTTTATGATCTAGTTTGAGTGGAATTATACGAGTGATGACTTTAGGATTGAATATCCTCAAGTCATCATATGTCCATGAAATTAAATTTTTATATCTGATGATCAATTCTTTAACTCTTTTCCTTTCATATGGATTACAACTTAAATGTATATTTATGATATGTGAGTTTCTTTCATCACCCACATTTTTTGAGTTGAACTCAGGCTCATTGACCTTGACTTGTGTTTGTTAATACACTTGAAGATCCATATAAAAAACTCTTTCCAAGGAAACCATCCCCAATGGGATATTATTTTACTTTAGTTGGATGACATCCTCTTCATCTAATTCTTCATGACACCTATGGCTTCTTTCCTCAGCATCAATTATCTAGGAATTAAATTTTCCTAAATTGGTTAAAAATAGATGATGTGTTGGTCATCATCAAATACTTGAAAATTTTCAATATTGTCTGGCACTGATGGACAAGGTACCAATTTGATATAAAAATTCTATACTTTTGACTCTTGTAGGGGTGTTAAATTCACTACTAAAGCCCCCAGTGGGTGAGCAACATGGTTTTGTTCCCTTAGAATAGCCACTATTGAAATCCTCAAACAAATCAATTAAATCTAAGGCTATATGCTTGTACTTATTTAAATATGAATATTTACATTGATACTTATTCTTGACCTAGTTGATCATAAGTTTTGAGTATCTATATACCAACAATTTCTTGATGTTATTTTTTAGAGCAAACCACAATCCCACAATCAGGGCCTCATACTCTACTCTATTACTGGTGCATGGAAATTGGATCCTATATGCTACTAAGTATTTGTTTCTTTGTGTATCGACCAACTTGATACCAACACCTGATCCTTTCTTGGATCTCACTATGTCAAAATGGAGGGTTTATAATTGGGAAGGGCTATTCAACTCTTCCTATGTTTCATACTTCATAGTAAATATATAAATTTCAAGACTAGGAGATTTATAACTTGCTTATTTTTTAGTGGTGTTGTAATCTATAATAGGTTTCTTCATCCTTGGCTCTCTATCATTCTTGATTTGGTTGGTAATGCCTCTTCATGATAGTTAAATATGAAAGAAATCTATGGAAAGATATCCATTAAGCATCTTTAACCAATTTGTGCTCAACAATAGCCCATATCCCTTAAGAATATCTACTACCAGTAAATTGATAGTCATATGTACTTGAGGTTTTTATGTAACCTAGATTATTACATCATTAAGTTCTTCTATAATAGGCACTACTATTTTATCCAGTTGTGAAATAGTCATCTTAGATGGACTTTGGGTCAAACCAAGATTTTAGCAAATAGAGGTTGGCGTCATAGTTAAAGCTCTAAAATACACCAAACAATTTTGTATGTTCTTTCCAAGTGCTTTAATGTTTAGTAAGAAAGGAGGGACCTCAACCTTGCTTTTGTATATAACATTTGTGTTAGCTATTTTGGACTTTTCTATAATATACATCCCCATGATAGACTTACATAAGATCTCCTTTTAATCTATGGTTTGTGTTAGTTCATGAAGAGTGATATTAGCCTTGATCTTATTCATATCCTTAAGCATATTATATTCTTCCTTATTTTGGTCCTCTCTATGCTGAGGTTGATCATTCCCTTTTGGGGAAGGAGGATTATTATCAGCCTTAGGATTTAAGGGAATAACTATATTTTTGGGAGGAGTAGAAGAGGTGAGAGGCTATCTATTACTTAGATTGTAATTATTCCTATTAAACTACTAAAATGCTTGAATTTCATTATAATTATCCTCAAGAAGGTTGTCATCCTCACTGGGGAAGGAAAACTCATAAGTTTCAAAGACCAAGGCTGAACTTGAGGGGCCATATTCATGAGGAAGACATAGAAGATTCATCATTTGATATTTTATCATCATTTATCTTTGAAATATTTCAAAATATAGATAGAACTCTACATAGTCCAACTCCTCATGATGTGATGTGTTATGGACTCTACACTAACTAGATAAAGTTGTCTACATGATATTGACTTCTGGAAACTTAATTTACTGTTGTTGTTCTATAGTATTGGTAGGCATTTTGAAAACCCTGTTGTATCTTGAAAAGCTAAAATTTTGGTTATAATAATGGTTTTTGGTATTACCCATCCTTTTATACATAGTTAAGAAGTCATTTTTCAACTTTTAGACCATTATTTGTATATAATCCAATTCAACTTTGGTGGAGTCATCTCCCTCAGTGACTAATATGTTGGTGTGAGCCAGATGTTGAATCTATTGGTTTTGTTGATGATCATTCCTTTGTGCTTGATTATACAAGAACCCATAATTCTTATTTTTTGCTTGTTGTGTCATGGGAGGCATAGTGTACAACTAATTTTGGTTGAATGTAGGGAAATTTTGACTGGCATGTGGTATTGGATTAAAATATGAAAAACTAGTATTAAACATTTGGACCCATGAATTTTGAGTATTGAGATGATGATTGAGCTACTTATCAATGTTAATAGATTCTTGATATGCCAAATCTAATGTATTGGTTATCGTAACTCTTCATGAAAACACTATAGTAATGGGGTATTAATCATTCTTGTATATCTTGAGTGATCTATCTACATCTAGATTGTACATGGCATTCAATCAAGTGTAATCTTCTAAAATATTCCATTTAAGGCCCAAATTGACTCATTGGGATCCCTCTTCATGTTGTTGAAATGTTGATACACTAGACTTGGATTAGTAACCTACCTGAATTGTGCAAAAAAATTATTTTGACATTCATTCCATGAAAATTTAGATACTAATCATAAGTAGATTATTTCAGAATGAATGGGAAAATAATGCAATGCAATATCCTCATAGGTGACATTCATTAATCTTAGAGAAGATTTGAAATATTTTATATGCTCTTCTATCATCCTCCCATTTAAAGGGGACAAGGTATTCTCCATATTCCTTGGTAGATCATGATGATCTTTGGGAATAGAAATAGTAGATCCAACTAACCAAGGTTGAGTTGTAAGATGATTGATAAGTGGGATGTTTCTTATTGGGTAAGGTGTCCTATCTCAGTGTACCTCAGGGATGGTCATTACTCATCTAGGCCTCATATGATTTGACAAAGGTGAAACCAAAAGGATAGCTTGAGCTCTAGACCTTGTTAGTCTACTAGGTGTCTCTAGTGTAACTCTACATAATGGCTAACCTATACTATTTAGAAAACACACAAGTGTTCCCTCCTTCTAGTGATAGCTTTCTTACTTTCTATTAATGTGGATTTTATGCACACTACATAAGAATAAATGAGGTAGCCTCTAATATTTTATAATCTCTATGGAAAAAATTTCCACTCTAGGGCACTAGTTGTAGGTATACGGTTAAAACAACCATGTGGTGGAATAGAAGGTTGAGCTTGCAGGTTGTTTGACCAAGTTTTATGGATGAATATGTGAAATATAAAATAAATTAAACACTAAATGAGTTTTATGGGTGGAGAGTTACTCTTTGGTGGGTATATCTTAAATAAATTCAAAAATGAGGTAAAAGAAAGGTAAAAAAGAAGGATCTATGTTCTTGAAAGGTCACTTCTAAGACTATTTATTTGGTAGACAAGTATTTCCAAGACCAATGTTTGTCTCTTGTATCTATTACACACTCATGAATAAAAATAGTTAGCAATTTGAGAAACAAGTATAGCAAGCTTGGTGATCTCAATTGAAGGTTTATCTCTTTAGAATTGTTGTTTCACATCTTTATCTAAGAGATTATAGCTCATACTAGGAAGTTATCTAGAGTAGCTAGAGCACATGCTTAGAAGACTATACCAGAAGGAAATACTCATACACACCTCTGATTACACACCTCTGATTATCATCTCAATCTATATTAATTACTTAAACTAATGAAATTTACAAATCTTTAATATTTTTTGCACATCTAGGATCATCATTCATCAATTAAAATAACCTGATTCATCTGTAACATTAGCATACTTCAAAATTACTAAATTAATGTAGACAAAGAAGCTAAAATTTCAATAACATAGAAAATGAAGAAGAGAGAACAAACATAGTTACATGATAATTAATGAATTTATTTATTCCTATATATTGATATAAAAAAATCCAACCCTTTGAAATAGGTATTTACATGTATTTAAAAGACTTGGGTAAAAGGTCACCTCATCATCCAAGTGTAGCAATTTTTTTTATTACATTATAATAACTAGAACCTAAGTTCTAGTTTGATATAAAATTGTATGTTATAACACATAGATTAAAAAAGTCATGCAATGTATGTATGTTGTAAAAAACAATTTTGTTAATTATAACATAAATATAATAGGGCTTAACTAGTCATGATTAGCTGACTAATCATTACATGCAAAATTTTATGAAAATCAGTCTTCAACTAAGGCGAGTTCAGCTTCTATTTGTCACTACTCATTATTGTGAATGGAACTGAAGTTGTCATTGGAGTTGAACTAGTTAAACTAGAAGGAACTAAAGTAGTAGGCAGTGTTGAAACTAGCACATTATGTGGAGTCTAGGCTACTAAACTAGTAGATGGTGTTGAAGTAGACTTCTTCTTGGCCTCCAACCCTTGATAATGTTTGTATCCACTATAATGTTGTGCTTGTACTATGATCATGTCTATAAGAGAAATTTTTTTCACCCTATCTACTAATGTCATCAACCTTGCATGCTTAATTTTGGTATCTCAGAATCCTACTTGAAAGACTTCCACTTTAGTGGCCTTTTTCCTTGCCAAAATTAAATTTTCTTCAATACCTTCTAAAGTTAAACCTTGTAAGATCTACTTGAAATAATATGAATCTTGTTGTAACATTTGGTCAAAAATACACATGGCCACAAACCTCCTAGTGGTATCCCATGCACATGTCAGTTCTATTTCATTCAAAATTTTCATTGTGTTCTCTTATTCTATGATCTTAATAACTAAAGCATCAGCAACATTAACCCATTCTCAAGCTTCTTGGGTCCTAATGACCACTAGATTTAGTGAATTTTTTACCTCTAGATGGTTCATCAAATCCAAATGGATTAATTCCTTATTATTAGTATACAATACCAAAAAATTTAATTCATTCTCATCTTCCTTGAAAACCTTAAACAATTCAATTATTATGGTTGTATGGGGAGCCAATTATGCTTTCAAAGAATGAATAGTATCTAGTATCTTGTATAATATTAATGCTATACTCTAAACATCTTATTATATCCAAGAGGGAACATGGATTACCTATTATTTTTCCTTAAGGGTATCCATCTCTTGTTTTAATTATTTTATTACCTGATGTGTTACCTCATGAATGGTTACCATTGATTCAATGTGGATCTCCATGTATGACTTAAATTTTTCAATATAAGGGGACTAACCCTTCTTCCTTTCTTGTCTCATTAAAAGAGAGTAAATATCTTCTTTTTCTTCTATAATTAAACTTTTCCCCATGTTGTCTTCTACCTTCCTCTTCCTCACCTTTTACGTGGATCTAATTGATTTATCAAAGAGTGAGCTCACAGTGGGTAGTTTGGTGATCTTCAAGTTTGGCCTCATAGAAGCTAACATTATTAATTCCTTGGCATAATATAAAATATTTAACTTTGATGTATTTAGTATTTTTGCCTCTATTTGGGCATCTTTTTTAGGTTCAATCTCAGGGGTAGGCTTAGGCATTGAAGGCCATATCATTTTGGACCAATCTACATTCCCTAGATGTAGCATGGGATGAACAACATAAACAAGTTTCTTCTTTTGAGATCTCTTGGTGTACACCACTATTGTGGCCTTCACTAATCCTAATTAGGGCATGGGTGAGCTCAATTAGGTAAAACAATCTAACATTTGAGTGTTGGGCTGACTAGTGATATTAAAAGCAAAAGTGGAGTAGTTGTAAAAGTAATTGTGAAAATAGGTCCAAAAGGAGATGATGACACATGAGGAAAATAAAAAATAATTGGAAATGATAAAGAAGACACAAATTTTATTGAAATGATAGGAGGATGGCCTAAGGGAGTAGTATTAGAAACACCCTTACCTTAATCATCACCACTAAGGCGTGTATTTATTTTTAATCTTAGAACCTTGGCTTGTTGCATTTCTTCCTTTTCTACTTCATGGATTGGATCCTTTATAGATGGTGTTTGAGACCTTCCTACCCTAGTTTTTATCTTATAAAAAATGTTGTCCTCTCATCCTAATAAGTAGTCACTTATTGGGTAGGAAGGGCAAGAGTTATACTAGATGTTGTGGTTGTTAAAACCACCACGGTAGGTGTAATCTCTTCCTTATAAGAGGATTATAGACAAATTATTTCTTCTTATCCCCTAAAAGAGTTTTCCTTCACTGGAATTGATTATTTTTCTATTTCTTATTTCACCTTCTCTAATTTGATAGTGGACATTTTAACTTAAGGAGTCTCTTCCTCTTGCACACCAGCAACTGATGTATCCCCTACACCTTGCTCTTTTTATTTATTTCTTCATCATCTTTTGCATTGAGGAATAATAATTCATAATCAAAAGGCTCATGATTTTAGGGGACTCCCACATTATAAAATTTCTATTATACTTTCCCATGGGGTCCCAATCCCTATGGGGTAGAGTAGCTAAGGCATAAACCTTTCTAGCATTAATAGCCTCTTTGAAGTGTCTATGGTATGTGTATTGCATCCTCCCAATTGTGAGATGGGATCCATAGAAGGTACTCTTCTTGCTATTGGTCATGTCCTCATCTATCCCATTCCATAATTGAAAGATAATTTCTTGCTCAACAAATCTACATAGCCAATAATCACCCAAAGTCATGAGCATGTTGGTGATGCCCTTGGATGTCTTGGCCAGTGGTTCCCCATGAATTTCCATTTAGACTTTAGTATATAAGTCCTTTACAATTATTGATATGTTCCTCACATATGCATAGATGTGGATGAATGAGTAGAAGTCACATATTCTATTCATGATGTACTCAAGTTTTAGATTCTAAAAATCCCCATTGTGTCGATAAATAATTCCATTAACCACATCAAAATATATGACATCATATAAAAATTTCCACCTTATAACCTCCTTTCATTGTGCAACATAAAATCTTGTAGGTAGGTGTTGATAATCTCCCCTAGTGCATAGGTGTGCCCTGAGGTGATCAATAAATTGAGAAATATTACCCACTCTAAATGGAAGAAGTGGATGCTCAGGTGGACAAACAAATGGTTTATAAATGCCATGCCAATGCATATTCCCATACATAATATGGTAATGGGAATAGGGTTCTTGGTGATTTATTTTAGTGTGAAGGTCTTTCTTAGGAAAATCCACTTCTTCACTACTTGTTTTATGTTATTTTTCTTCTTACAAGTAACCACACTATACAAGTTAAAGGTAGCATCTGGAATGGGTAAACATAAATACCTCATGAATGCATCACTTGATATATATTGGATGATGGTCCTATTTCTGACATAATGTAGGAAAACACCATTAGTAATTCTCCCTTCAAAGAAGAGGTCTTGCAATAAGTCAATACATGGTTTGACTTCTGGCTTAGCTGATACATAATGGAGTGTTTGACATTTTAAGGGAAATAAGTCAGTGACAACTTGTTTTTATTTTGTGGATATGTCTTCCTCATAAGATAATGGGTCAACATTCTTTATGACCTCCCATAGAGTTGAGTAATTGGTGTAAAGACCCCCAAACATTGTTGTATAAAAAATTGTATCCAAGTATTCCATTGAATCATTGATGGAGAACATAGATGGTGCTTGAGCTCCTCTATATGCTCTATATTAAGATGTCATCATTGGCTCTCAATGATAGTAGGATTCAAGCTTTTAGCGATGGTTTTTGGTACTTTATTATGCAAATTTTAGCTTAATTGAATGAATTTATGGATTTGAAATTGTATAAAGGAGTATACGTTCAAGTTTGATGGCAATTAATGGATGTGATCTTGGTTAATGGCTCAATGTTATAGATTTTTTTTAATCATTTTTAGTTCATATAGCATTAATCACCAACATCTACAATATCATGACCTTAATTTAATTCTAACTTGACCATCTAGGCCTAATGATCATGCCACATAGGATGTTTACTCTTTCAAGAATGCACGGTGCAATTATATTTGACACTTATCACTATATGGTTTAGTCAGGAGTCACCATTTAAATTCAAGTTGAATCATCTAATTTTGTGATCCCATAGTTATGAAAGAAAGTCTATTAGACCTAAATGTTCTTTGAGAAGATTCATGAATCTTATGTTGAAATAAAAGGTGCCAAATAATTTTACCTAAAGAACAAATTGTCATTCAGGAGGATTTATCAAATAAATTTCCCAAAAGTTAGAGTTATGACTGAAAATCTCTTGAACAAAAGTTTCCAAAGAAAAAGTTCCTGAAGACCAAATGTTTTGAAATAAAGTCATCAAATAAGAGGTGTCGAACAGAATAATCTATAGGAAAGTTCTTGAATGTCAAAAAGTTTCCAACTAGAATAATACCTAACTAAAATTTCTTGAGACCAAATGTATTCTGAAGACTAAAGTGCCGAACATAATTTCCCTAACAATAAAAACCATATTGATGAAGATCGAAAAGTTCTAGGAAGTTAAAATGCCAAAGACCTAGAAAATGTGCATAATGCCTAATAAGTAAGCCCAAATAACAAACCTAAATAATTAAATTTGAATACATTAATACATTGTAAAATTCTAAAATTTATAATAATAGATAAGTATCAATAATTCTTTATAATAAAAACACCTTGTAAGAGGAAAAAACATACAACAAATATGATTTAATACCAAAGGGAGTCCCCACTTTTCCATATAAAATGCAAGGTTGGATGTGTTAAATACAATAAATGGATACTTGGATGAATACTCTTGAGTTTCAAGAACCCATAATTTATGATTTTGCAATCCCAATATAAATCATGAACCATAATATAAAATAAATGATTAGATTAGAAATATGAAAGAGACTCCTAATAGCTCAATATAACATACTTAATTTACCCATACCTTGGACTAGTGTGTGTCAAAAAGATATATTTTACTACTTGTCAAAGAATTTTAGAAAAGACATGGGATGAGCTATAGGTTTTATTTTGATTGGGCATTAATTTATCACAAATTTGGGGGATCTCAGGCATTACTTTACTTCTAACTAGGCATCCATAGCCCCATTAGAGATACCTTTGATCACCCTTACTTCCTTATGTCATATATTTCCATGATGCATGATACATTGATCTTATTTCATCATGTAGGATTTTAATCCACTTTAATTTTATTTTTAAGCTTTTGTATTATACCTCTCTTTTTTTAAAATGGAAGAAATAAATGGTGACCACCTTGAGATATAGTTGGTATAATTGGGTTCCTCAGATTGTCCCTGCCAACTTTAATCACATCAATTATTATTAACTTAAACAAGTATTATAATTTAATGTGTATTTGATCTAAGGAGATAAGAAAATATTTATAATTTTTCATGGATTTGTGGGAACATATTTTATATACTTGGTGAAATCGTCTACTTCATAACATCATCATGATTAACTCTCTCATTGCTTACCTAGATTAGAAATTCTAATGTACAAGGTGTAACACCTATTGATTCAATTTGGATTGAAAATAAATAGGCTATTATTTGAGTACACTAGGAGTGATAAATCATATTTATATGAAATCAAAAGGAAAACTATTATATAAAGTAAGAAACTACTTAAAACAAACCACTAGACTAAGTAAAGCAAAATGCAAAAATTAAGAACAACCAATATATAAAGCATGAATTATTCTAATGAAAATAAATGACTAAAATAAAGAAACTAACTAATAAGTCAAATCTAACCTACCCCTACCTCTATCTAAACATTTGTTATTACTCAGAGACATTTCTACATGCAGTAGCCATGAATTAATGTTTCAAAAACTATCCATTTATTGGATATGTCAATTCATTATGTTGGAGCTCCTTTAAATGGAAATCATTATTACCCAAGATCTTAGAGATATAATAAGGTCCTATATATAGTGGGGTGACTTTGTCATGTTGTCTTTTATTTTCATGAGATTTGTCCTATATTAGCACTAGGTTAGAGATCCTAAATGTTTTAGATTTCACTCTCTTATCAAACTATCTCTTGACAACATATTGATGCCTATTGATGTTTTTTAGGGCTTCAATCCTAGAATCCTCCATCTCTATGATATCTATAAATATAGACTCAATCCTCTCACTAGTTTCCATATATTATTTCATGAAATTATATTTTGGCAACTTCATCATGATTTAGAACATTGACTTTCTCCCATAAACTAGTAGATATGGTGAAGCTTTAAGGGACTACTTATATTGAGTTCAATCTGTATAGAGTGCATATTTCAATAAGAGATGACACTCTCTTGGATTATCCATAGTATATTTCTTAATAACACCAATGAGGTTCTTGTTGGTTGATTCAAACAATCCATTCCATTATAGGTAGTGATTAAAGGATGATCTAATTGTGATCTGATTATCATGGGCATATTCTATAAACTTAATTAATTGAAATACTATCCCATTGCCACAAGCCAATGAAATAGGTGTACCAAACATGGTTGTGATATTCTCTTCAAAGAAACTAATCACATATTATGCTCTTAAATTATTTGTGGTTGTTACCTCAATCCATATAGTGTAATAATATGTATTAGAGACCAAAACTTTATGTCCAACTAAAGAGTTTAGGTTGATAACACTAATGAAATGAAAACCCCATTAGGTGAAATGATTACCCTCAATCACAAGTTGTAGGGGCATTATTGCATGAACTTATATTTTTGCCAAGATATGGAATTCATGGCACATCCTTACATGGGAGTGAGTATCCTTGAATAATTTTGGTTAATAATAGCCCATTCTGAGTATTCCATGGGTTATGGTATTTCTAGATGGGTAGCCACTACCAATATTTTGATGTAGATTTTCTAGAATATCATGTGAAACAAATATTAAATAAATGAATTCATAGTTATTTGTGTAGATAATTCCATTCTTGTTCATATAATTAGCATCTTTGATCCTCAAGGCTCTCTTTTGGGGACATGTTCTAGTGAGTAAGAATTGAATAATACTTGAATATCATTCCTCTTAGGAAACCTACATTTGGTAGACTTCTTTGATGGTGATGTGTGGGTTTAATTCAATCATTAACTAAATAATATCTTATCCTCTAATGAGCTTAATAGTTTTAATCTCAATATCAAACTCTTACAATTTTTCCATCCATTTGCCCCTACGCTCTTCCAACTCATTTTGTCCTAGCATAAGCTTGATGTAGGATTTGGTATGATAGTAATGGTCTTATTCCTAAAGATGTAGTGTTTGAACTTCTTAAATATTTTGACAAATAAAAATATCTATTTATCAATCAGAGAGTATTTTAGATTTATTTCCTTTAAGTTAGTGCTCATATAAGCGATATTATGTTCACTTTCTTCCTTCTTTTGCATAAGTACATCAACAATGGTATGCTCTAAACCAAATGAGTATAGGAATAAATCCTTAGTGTAATATGGGCTTACCAATACTAGGGCTTATGATATAGCCTTATTAATGTCTTAGAAGGAGTTATTATCTTTAGGTTTTCATTCTACTTTGACATTCTATTTGAGCATTGCATTCAAGGATTTGACAATTTTAGCAAATCCTTATATGAATTTTATCACAAAATCTATCTTCCAAAAGAAGGACTTGATCTCCTTTTTACTATTTGGGACCATTATTTTTGAAATTACTTGAATTATATCTAGGTCAATGGTGATCCCATCTTTGGTGATAATGTGACCCAACAACTTGCCTTCAGTAACACCAAATATACTCTTTTTTGGGTTTAGTGAGATACCAAACTTCCTGCATCTTTAAAAAATGGACTAGAGATGAATGATATGATCACCCCTATTATTATAGAAGATAGTGAGGTCATCCATGTATATTATTAATTTTTCTATTAGTCCCCATAATGTGTGATCTATCACTCTTTCAAAATTAGCTCTAGCATTAATCAATCCAAATGGCATTTACTTATATGCATAAGTTCCCCATTTTGTAGTAAACATGGTCTTCATTATATCCTCTAATTCCACTAATACTTGATTATATCCTAAAAAATCCATCTTAAAAAAACATCATTTTAGAACCACTCATAGTTTGTATCACCTCATCTAATGAGGGTAAACAATAGTTATCTTTCTCAGAAGCTTTGTTAAGGTATTTGAAGTTGACACATGACCTGATTTCACTACTTTTCTTCCTAAATAGAACTAGATTAGACACTAAATTTGAATGATTGATAGGAAAGACTATCTAGGCACTTAGCAGCTTCTCTACTTCCTTCTAAATCAATGGTTCTAAAATAGGATTAACCGGTCTTTGCCTCTACCTAAATAGATTATGATTTGGCTTGAGTGGAATTGTATGGGTGATGACTTTAGAATTGAATATCCTCATGTCATCATACATCTATGCAATTACATATTTATATATGATGATAAATTCCTTGACCCTTTGCATTTCACATAGAATGTAGCTTAAACTAATATTTATGAGGTGTGAGTTTCTTTCATCACCCACATTTTTTGAGCTGAACTCAGACTCATTGATGTTGAGTTACCTTTGTTGTTGCACTTAAATATCCATGTAAAAATATCTTTCTAAGGAAATAATCCCCAATGGGAGATGATTTTCCTTTAGTTTGATGACATCCTCTTCATTTAATTATTCATGACACCCATGGATTTTTTCCTCATAATTAGTTATCTAGGACTTGAACTATACTGAATTAATCATAAACTAGATGATTTGTTGGTCATCATCAAACACTTGAAAATTTTCAATATTGTCTATCACTGATGGATAAGGTACCAATTCGATAGATGAATTCTATACTTTTGACTCCTACAAGGGTGCTAAGTTCATTACTAAAGTCACTAGTGAGTCAGCAACTTGATTGTGTTCCCTTAGAATGGACACTATAATGAAATCCTAAAATGAATCTATTAAATCCCAAGATCTATGCCTTTACTTATTTAAATATGAAAATTTGCATTGATACTTATTTTTGGCCTAGTTGATCAAAATTAATGAGTCTCTATATACCAACAGTTTATTGGCATTGCTTTCGACGGCAAACTACAATCCCAAAATCAAGGCCTCATATTCTACTCTATTATTGGTGAATAAAAATAGGATCTTATACACTTCTAATTATTTATTTCCTTTTAGATCAACCAACTTGATACAAACACCTGATCCTTGTTTGGATCTTGTTCCATCAAAATAGAGAGTCCATAATTACGAAGGGCCCTGTAAATCTTCCTATGTTTCATGCTTCGTAGTAAATGTATAAATTCCAAGACTAAGATATTTATAACTTAATTATTTGTTAGCAATGTTGTACTCTATAATATAGTGCTTCATCCTTGGTTCTTATTTGATCCTAATTTGGTTGGTGATGCCTCTCCATGGTAACCATATATGAGAGATGTCTATAAAAATATATCCAGTAAGCATCTTAAACCAATCTCTACTCAAAAGTAGCCCATATCCCTTAGGAATATATACTACTAGTATGTTGATAGTCATTTTTACTCAAGGTTCTGATGTATCCTAGATTATTACATCATTAATTTATCCTATAACAACCATTACTATTTTATCTAGATGTGAAATAGTCATCTTAAATAGACTTGGGGTCTAAGCAATTTTTTGGAAAATGAAGGTTGGCATCACAGTAGCTTAGGCTTTAGAATCCACCAAAAAATTATGTATGTTCTTTCCAAATGCCCAAATGGTTAGTAATATAGGAGGGACCTAAAGCTTACTTTAGTATATAACATTTGTGTTAGCTATTCTAAAAATTTTTACAATAGACTTTCCTATGATAAACTTCCATAAGAGCTCCTTCTACTCTATGATTTGTACTAGTTCATGAAGAGTGATATTATCATTGATCTTTTTCATATCCTCAATAATATTATATCATCCCTTGCTCTGTTCCTCTATATGCTAAGGTTGATCATTCCCTTTTAGGGGAGGAGGATTATTGTCAGCCTTAGGATTTAGGGGAATAGTTATATTTTTGGGAGGAGTAGAAGTGGTGATAGGTTATATGTTACTTAGAATGTAATTAATCCTATTGAATTAATGGGATGCTTGCACTTCATAGGAATTATCCTCAATAACATTTTCATCCTTACTAGGGAAGTGAAACTCATAAGTTTCAAAGACTATAGCTAAACTTGAGGGGATATATTCATGAGGAAGATCTAGAGGATTCATCATTTGATCTTGTCTAATCATTTCTATTTGAAATATTTCAAAGGTTGCATAGAACTATACACAACCCAATTCCCCATGTTATAATGTGTATGAATTTACATCAATTAGATAAAGTTGTCTCTATGATAGTGATTTCTAAAAAACAAGTGTTATATTTTTGTTTTGAAGTATTGTTGGGCCTATTGAAAGGCTTGTTGTATCTTAGAAATCTATAATTTTGGTTATAATTCTAGTTGGTGGTATTACCCATCCTTTTCTATATATTTAAGAATTCATTTCTCAACTTTTGGACCATTCTTTGTATAGAATCCAATTCAACTTTAGTGGAGTTATCACCTTGAGCAAATTTTGTGTTGGTATTAGCCAAATGTTGATTTTATTGATTTTTTTGATGGCCATTCCTTTGTGCATGATTATTCAAGAACTCATAACTTTTCTTTATTTCTTGTTATGTCATAGAAGGTAGAGTGTACATCTAATTTTGGTTGAATGTAAGAACATTTTAATTATCATGCAGTATTATATTCAAAGATGGAAATAAATTATTGAATGTTTATCCCCCTAAATTTTAAGGATTAAGTTGCTTGTCGATGTTAATAGTTTCTTGATATGCCAAAGTTAAAGTATTGGTTGTGGCAACTCTCTACAAAAACACTGTAGTGATGGGGTATAGAGAATTCTTATATATATTGATTGCTAGATTTACGTATAACTTATAAATGACATTCAAATGGGTGTACATCTTCTAAAATATTACATTTCAGGCCTTGATTAACTCATTAGAATCCCTCTTCAATCTGGTAAAATGGTGATACACTAGACTTGGATTATTAACTTGCCTAAATTTTGTAACAAATGTATTTTAATACTCATTCCATGAGGTGATAGAAATTTCCTATAAATTGAGATACCAATAATAATTATATTCTTATAGATTAAATGGGAAAAGCTTGCATGCAACTTCCTCATGGGTGACATTCGTTAATCTCAAATCAGCTTTGAAAGATTTGATATGCTCTTTTGCCATCCTCCCATTTGAGGTGGAGAAGGTAGGCAAGTATTTATTTGGATTCTTTGGTAGATCATGTTGATATCCAAGAATATAAATAATGAATCCAACTAATGAGGGTTAATCCATAGGATTATTGATAAGTGGGATGTTTCTTATTGGGGAAGGTGTCCTAGCTCAGTGTACCTCAAGGATGGTTAGTACTAGTATAGGCCTCCTATTATTTGACAAAGGTGAAACTAAAAGGATAGATTAGACTCTAAACCTTGTTACTATCTTAGGTGTCTCTAGTGAAACTCTATATAGTGACTAACCTCTACTATTGAGAAAACACATAAGTGTGCCCTACTTCTAGCACCATCTTTCTTGCTTTTTGTTATTGTGGGTTTTATACACACTATAGAATAATGATTGAGTTAACCTTTAATATTTTTATATATCTATGGAATAAAGTTCCATTCTATAGCATGAGTTTTAAGTATGAGTTTAAAACAAACAAGTGGTAGAATAACAGGTTGAGCTTGCAGGTTGTTAAACTAGGTTTTATGGATGGATGTGTGAAATCTAAATGAAAGTAAACACTAAATGAGTTAGATGAGTGGAGAGGTACTCTATGGTGGGTATATTTTAAATAAATTCATAAAGGAGGGAAAGGTAAAGTATAAAATAAGGCTCTATGTTTTTGAATGGTCACTTCTAAGATTATTTCTTTGGTGGACAAGTATCTCCAAGACTAATGTTTTTCACTTGTAGCTATTACACACTCTTGACCAAACATGGTTAGTAGTCTACGAAATAAGTATAGGAAGCTTGGTGACCTCAAATTAAGGTTATTCTCTATAGAGTTGTTATTTCACACCCTTATATGAGAGATTAGAGCTTCAACCAAGAAGTTATCTAGAGTAGCTAGAGCACATGCCTAAAATACTATACTAGAAGGAAATACTCCTAAACACCTTAAATTATCAAATCAATCTATACTAATTAATTAAACTAATGAAATTTATCAATATTTAATAGTTATTGCAATATAGGATCAACATTCATTAATTAAAAAAACTCAATTAATTTATAGCATGAACACACTTCAAAACTATTGAATTGATGTAGACAAAGAAGCTAAAATTTCAATAACACAAAAAATAAAGAAGAGATAAAAAACATAGTTTCATGATGATCAATGAATTGATTTCTTTCTATATATTGATAAAAAAAACTCCAACCCTTTCAAAGAGGATTTTACATGTATTTAAAACACTTGGGGAGGGGTCACCTCGTCCTCCAAGTGTAGAAAAACTTTTAGATTACATCATAATAACTAGAACTTAAGTTCTGGTTTGATACAAAATTATATGTTATAACTCATAGATTATAATAGTCATGTAATGTGTGCATGTTATAAAAAAATAATTTGGTTAATTGTAACATAAATATAATAAGGCTTAACTATCCATGATTATCTAAATAATCATTACATGTAAAACTGTATAAAAATTAGCCTTTGACTAAGGCTAGCTTGACTCCTATTTAGCACTTCTCATCATTGTGGATGGAACTAAATTTGTAACTGTAGTTGAACTAGTTGAACTAGAAGGAACTAAAGTAGTAGGCATTGTTGAAACTAGAAAATTAGGTGGAGTCTGGGATGCTAGACTAGTAGATTGTGTTGAAGCAAACTTCTTCTTTGTCTCTAGCTCCTAATAGTGTTTGAATCTACTATCATGTTGTTCATGTACTATGCTCATGTCTAGAAGAGAAGCTCTATTCACCCTATCCAATTATTCCATTATCCTTTTGTTATCAATTTTGGTATCTCAAAATGCTACCCAAAAGACTTCCACTTTAGTGGCATTCTTCCTCATCAAACTCAACTTTGCTTTAATATCTTCTAAAGTTAAACCTTGTAAATGCTACTTAAAATTATGTAAAGATTATTGTAACATTTGGTCAAAAATAAACATGGCCACTAACCTCCTAGTGGTACCACATACACGTGTCAATTCTAGTTCATTCAAAATTTGCATTATGTGCTTCTCTTATTTTATGATCTTAGTAACTAAAGCATCGACAACATTTACCCATTCTCAAAATTCTTGGGTGCTAATAACCACTAGATTTAGTGCATTTTATACATCTAGAGGGGTCATCAAATTCAAATTAATGAGTTCCTTATTAGTATTATACAAGACCAAAAAAATAAATTTGTTCTCATATTCCTTGATAACCTTAAATAATTTAGTTAGTGTGGTTGCATTAGGAGCCAATTGTGCTTTTAAATGATGAATAGTGTTTATTATCTCATATAATCTTAATGTTGCACTCTGAATATCATGTTATATCCTAGAGGGAACATGGATTACCTATTGTTGTTCCCTCATGGTCTCCATTTATTGTTCTAATTATTTTCTTCCCTACTCTAATCTCTCATGAATGGATAACATTGCTCTAGTTTAGGTCTCCATGTAGGACTTAAAGCCCTTGATATAAGGGTACTGACCCTTCTTCCTATCCTTTATCTTTGAAAGAGAGTAAATCTCATTTTTCTTTCATAATTAAACTCTCCCATATGTTGTATTCTACCTTCTTCTTCCTCACCCTTTACATGAAGCTAGTTTATTTATCAAAGAGTGAGCTCACTATGGGTAGCTTGGTGATCTTCAAGTTTGGCATCTTAGAAGCTGACACTCCTAATTCCTTGGCCCAATCTAGAAGAGTTAGATTTTATGGATCTAGTGGTTGTGTCTTTATTTAGGTGTCTTCTATAGGTTCAGTATTAAGGGAAAGATTAGGTATTAAAGGCCATATTATTTTGGACCAGTCTACTAGAGAAATGTTAGCCATTCATGAGAGATTAGAGTAAGTCTAGATGAAGATGCCATCATTGGATCTCACTACTGGTAGGATTTGAGCTCTTGGTGATGGTGGGTTATTAATTTACTACACAAATTAGAGCTTGTTTTAATGTATCTAGGGATTTAAAATCATATAAAGCAATACATGCTTGATTTTAATGGAAATTAATGGATGTGAGCTTGGTTAGTAGCTTGATGTTATAGATTTTTGGCATTCATGTTTAGTTCATGCACCATTAATCACCAAAGCCTATAAGCTCATCACATTCATTCAATTAGAAATTGACCACCTAGGCCTAGTGAGAATGCCACATAGGATGATTACTCATTTTTGTGTGGAAATGGTGTTATTCTTATTGAACTTGACACTATGTGGTTTAGTCAAGAGTCAAAATTAATATTTAGGTTGAATCATCTAAATTTTAAATCCTAGAGTTGATAAATAAAGTATTTTAAGACCTAAATGGTTTTCAAGGAGATTCATGAAACTTTTCCTTAAAAAAAATGTGTTGACTACTTTTCCTTGAAGATCAAATTGCCATTTGGGTGGATTTTTCAAAGAAAGTTCTTGAAAGTCAAAGTTATAACTAAAAATCTCTCGAATGAATTTTTTCAAAGAGAAATTTCCCAAAGACCAAAACTTCCCAAAGATGTTTTTTTTAAAAAATAAAGTCATTGTGCAAGAGGTACCAAAAAAAATGATCTAAAGGAGAGTTATCGAAAGTCAAAAAGTTTCCAACCTTAATAATGCCCTAAAGAAATTCTTTGACTGAAAGTTACTAAATGAAAAATGTGTTTTGAAGACTAAAGTTCCCAATATAATTTCCTAAACAAATCTTCTAAAATCCATAGTACCAAAAACCAAAACATTCCTGAACACCAAAATGTAAATCTAATAATAAGCCTGAATAAGTAAATCTAAATACCTTTCATACATAGTAAACTTCCAAATTTCCATTAATAGATTAGTTTCAATAAATAATTCTAATGAAAATAAATTGCAAGAGGAAAAAACATGAAACAAAGATGATTTAATACCAAATTTGATCCCCACTTTCCAACAAAAAAATCAAGGGGGGGGTGTGTTGAATACAATAAGAATTATGTAAATTAGGGCAATAATCATATAAATCTAAATGTAACAGGGTAAATTGATATTTCATTTACTATATTTATAATTAAAAAATGTAATAGAGGAAAAATGTACTTAAGTAATATCTAATGTCTATAACTTATTATGTTCATCACAGTCCCTAAAAATGCTCTATGTCTATTATGTAACTACTCATATCAGGAAACAAGAGCTCAAACCTTGCATGGACACTGGTGGTGAAGCTTAGTCTTATATAATAACTAGTATTTTCTAAGTTATGTGGGTATTTCAAAAACTAATTACATATCTCCATGATTAATCATACCACCATGCTTGTAGATGTAGATATCTTCTATGTGTGAACTCACCTTAGGTCATGTACGTTGATCTCTATTTTACTTTTCCTTATTTTAAATCCATAATCTTAAATTTTAACACAAGATGATGGTTGAAAAAGGGCTATAAAGTTTAATTGGATAGCCCCAATGACTTCCTCCTAATTACTAAGTGTTTTATATGCTCTATTACCATAAAGGGGCATAAAAATGAATATAGTTCTCCCACCTAGGTTTGTGTGTGCACCATTTTGATCAATATCAAATGTAGTACAATGTTTAAATTTTAAAATTTGACACCATTCAAATTTGACCTAAATTTATATCTAAAATTGTCTCTAGGGATGATCCTTTGTGGGTTTTTCCAATGTGTATGCATTTGTGATAAAATCTAAAGAGAGTCTTAATGGATTTCTCAAGTTTTTAGGACTTTGCCAAGATGAGTGCTAGGTGAGTATGAATTTGGGTTTTATTTGTATTTATAGTTGACTCTTTGATAGTTATTGATATGAATAATTGATGAACATGTATAATCCAACCTTATTAATATATAATAAATTGAATAGTATTTTTAGAGTGTTCCTGGACACTATCGATAGAGGTAAACACCTATAGAAAATTACAGCTTTCTAAATATTATTAGGATTATCTTGGGAGTGAAAATAAGTGATATGAAATATGACATACAATCTATATAATATTATGGATTTTTATTATATAAAATAGGGTGATCATGAATATATGTATTGGTAAATTAGGTTATCCAAGAATATAGACAGGTAGAATGATAGAGGAAAGTGCAAACACTATTTTTGATTGTATGCAAAAAAATATGTCTATTAAAGTGTGCCAAATTTAATGTTTCCAAGTGTTTAATACCAAATTTAGGTGTTTAAAAGTGACCCCATTTTAGTATAGTATTGAAAATTATATACTAAAATACAAAAAAATAAACTTGGTGCATGTGATTAACCACACTTAATGTCGATAGGTATGTCTGAAATATCCCATTCTTCATGAAAAATACCCAAGGGTAGAGGAACGAAGATTGATTTTTTTGAAATTTTTTTGAGAATGCAATGGGGTGACTATTATACAAAGATATGTAACCATTTAAACCATGTGTTGAGGAGTGTTAATGCCTCAAACATCATTGGAAAAATAAAAATGATAGAAGTTGAGCACCATAGAACCCTCAACTACAGTACTCTGAATATCATAAAAAATATTTTGTGAAACCACAAAATAAATCTTTATGTAAACATGAAACCTTGAAACAAGTTCCTATGTAAATTTAATATCTAAATAAATTATTGCATGTGTATTTTAGATCTAAAGAACTTACGTAGTGCCACATTTTCCCATCAATACCCAACATAGAAATATAAAATTATTTTCATTAATAACATTCATGCCCAAAATATGATACATCTATACATAAAATTAATATAGAATTCCATAATCTATTTGTCATATTGTCATATAATGTCCCTTAATTTGCTCAATCTGACCCATAAAATCTATCTCAAAATGCTATAGAATATTCCAATGGTTCTTCACAATCATGTATAATGCCTCATATATACCTCAATTTTCTCAATCTATCATATGAATCAAATTATCTGATCCAAAGTATAAAATAACTATCTATCATGATCTAAATCTCTAAGATAAGCTCACTTTATGTTATCCTTTTGATATAACTCAATCATGTCAAAATAAATAGTTATGTGCAACATGTGTTATATATAAAAAATGCAATCATGTAAAGTATGTATAAAAACATGATAAGATATGGCATAATATAATTATTATATCATTTAATAACGTTTAAAACATATAAATATATGCATAATACAATTCATGGTATCACACATAATAGAACTATGTTTGATACAAATCATGACACCAAGCTTAGAAACATTCATATATATCCAAACACACATATACACACATAATATCATGACCATGAAGCATATAAGCACATATAAATTACACAAATTTAATTTGAAGTTAGCATAATATGGACACAGTGTAGTCATGCTATGCTTTAAAGGATCCTTTGACACAAATAACACATGATGTGACAAGACATCATCAATGCACTCATAGAATAATAAATTTAACATACATCAATGATCACATAATGTAAAAATCATCATTACCAAGCACACATGGATAAATAATTTTTAGTTTGAATAATCTATTGATTTCATCATATAGTATATAAAAACTCAATATCCATATGAACTAAAACTCTAGAAAGTATAATTAAGATCAAGTTATGTGTAACAATCTACTATGGTCAATAAAATAGTATAGAAATATATTGATTAAGTATGAAAATATGCCCCTAGTGTATGTGTGTCCCCAATGTAAAAAATTTGCACCTAATTATAAATAATTACACACATTTATATATCCATTTATCATATATAACTCATGTATACCATGAAAATCATGTTCATAGAAAGTGGATATATAATTCACCATGTATTCATTTTTTTTCAATTTTTTTGTATTTTTATATACTTTTGACTTATTATATGTTCTAAGTAAACTATGATCTCATAAATAGGATGTTTGCATGTAGGTCTTAGATAAATATGTTAAAATGTCACACAACAAGGTCTAGAAGTAACATATGTATCATTACCTAAATCAAAGAAATGGTCATGCACTATAAAATATTCAACATTGACATTATAGTCAATGTGATCATGTATATATTATGTAGATACAATAGACATTGTAACTTATGGATTTTATTTGTATATTAGGATAATCTATTGGTGTTAGTTATGGAATATTCACACAATATCTTTGTATAAATACCTTAGAATGTGATGAACTAGGTAACATCTACTGAAATTGAACAGATAACTAATGTAATGGATGTTGGATAATTTATCTTAAAGAAAGATCAATTAAATGTCTCTAATTTTCATTCATAAGATGAACCTATATAGGTTGTACAATAAGATTTTGTGGAGGTGTCAGAGTAAATTTATCCATGTTAATGGGGTATTCATAAATACCTAAATTTGTAATCACTTGGTTATTATGGATATAGTTTAAGCATTGATGTATTGAGATGGTATTTGTTAGTGTAATTATCAATACACTAGTAGAACTTAAGTTTACGTAGTAAGAAATTTTTGAAGGATTTTCTATTATATTATTTAGTATATAAAAAATGAAACTTTCAATAAAGTCTAAGTTGCACACCCACATGTAAAAATACACTAAAATCTAATTGGCACACCAAAGTAGGCTTTAGGAAAATAATTAGATTTATGTAATTACCTGCATTAATGCAACCACTTGTATTTATGAGGCTTTTCAGGTTCTATATAAGTAAGTCTCTCCTAAACCATTTTGTAAATGGTAAGTATGATGTAAATACTTTATATTATCTAATATATAGTAGAGTTTTGTAATTCTATCAATTTTTATTTACAGAATATTGTGTGTGGATTTTTATAGAAGCATGATCACTGAGTGTAGAATCACTGAAAGAGCTTGTGTGATGTCAATATCTATTAATATTTGATATGGTATCATAGTGTAAATATTGAAAGAGTTATTAAATTTGTGATTCAAGGAAATCATAATTATTATTTCACACCCTTAAGGTTGAATTATTATTTTTTGTTTTTATTTGAATATGCTTTATGTTTAAATGGTTTTAATTAGATAAATCTAATTAAGTGATTTAAACTATTGAATTTAAAGTGTTATAATATATAGGTATAATAATGAAAAATAGTATGCTAGAATAAAATATAGAATTTACAAAAATTAGTAACTTACTAAAATTCATAAAAGAGCCTAAGAATGTGAAAAAACACCTAAAATATATTATACACTAATTATGAAAGATGATAGAGATGGGAAAGTGCTTAGAAAGAATTAAAAACAAAATTATGTCTAAAAACATAATTAAAACCTATGTTGGGACAAGGCCATAGTAGGAATAAAATAATATAGTGAGGCCATGTCTATTGATTGCAATTGTGTCTTGGTTGATTGTGCACTTGATTTCTTGATCTAGGTCTCTATAATAGTTTCTATAGGTCTATTGTTGCATGAGCTAAATAAATGTGTTGAATACCTACAAATACAATACCATAATCCTACACATGCACCTGATAAATGATTATATAATAAATATATAGAAAAATGGGTTAGTAGGGATGTATGATTTGGCCTCAAAAACCCATTTTAATTGAGTCCCACCTATATATCCCAAATGGGCCTCAGGTTGATGTAGTTCTCCCTCCTAGGGTGCTTGTATGATCCATGGTTATGAAACTAGAATGAATATAGCTAGAATATTTTATTACATGATTTGAAAATAGATGTTCTTGATCTATAATAAAAAATATTCAAAATTTATATATGACTATTAGAATGCATTGGAATTTAATTTGGAAAAAATAATGCTCTTTTTCTCATGTATAGTGATTTTGAAATTAGATTATTAGGTCATTTCAAGTGAATGCCTTGATGTGATTTGATAGAGGAATATTTAGAAAATTTTCACTAACTAAACTTTAAATAAGTGTAGGATATATATATTTTGTAATGTAAGAAATTTATCAAGTAACCATTAGAGTTTGGGGAACAAGGTTATGCTAGTGGACAAGGTTGTAATGTGGCCCTATCCAACCTAGTGCAGCCTTAACCTAGAAAGACATATGTTACTAGACAATGTTTCACAAGTGCTTGTAGGTTGAATAGGGATGGAGAAATAAAAAATAGGGATGTATGTCTGATATTTTATACATTTTAAAGATAATATATGATCTCTTATAGATTTCAAGTTAACTAAATTTTGAGTAGACTAAGTAGGGGAAATATGTCAAGGATAACCAATGTTAAGCACTCAATGATTAAATGTATGTGTCTACAATTTATCCCACTATAGAGATGTAATAAAGTGAAATTACTAGAGTAAATTAGAAGTGAACTTGAGTTTGCATACTCACTTTTCCTTTAAATGTGAAGATTTATCATATGTGGTGCCATGAAAGCCTACAAAAATGCCATTAAAAGTAGTTATTATCCATGTTTTGAAGTTAAAATTTTAAATTTTAAACTTGAAATTTTAAAATATATAAAGGAAAGTATATAACTATAATATTATTCAATCTAATTTATTTTTAACTTGAAGGTAGAGAAATGTTTGCCCCATTGTTGAGGTAATTTTTAAAAATGTTCAAATCTATGGTGAATTGAGAGCGATCAAGTCTAAATTTGAAAAACATTTGAAAGCTCTTGAGTTGGAAGGATTTGTATGATTTAACTTTTATTTAATTGTGTAGAGTACTTTGTAAATAAATTGAATGGGCACAACCACTAAATGTGACTTGATACATATTGAAAAAGTGAAACCATAGACATTGAGTGTCACTAGACTCTAATGAGGCCCATTTACAAAATGAATACAAATCACACCTTGTATATGGACCTAGATTCTATTTAAAACTTTACAACTTTTAAACTTTGAAATTTAATATATCTTTTAAATTTCCATGTAGTAACTTGAACATTAATGAATATCATGCCCATTATAATGTATTGATTTTATATTGAATTATTGTTTAGAATTTTGTAAGCATTGAAATCTATAACTATTTTGAAAATTTGTCACTGTAATAATGAGTGCACATACATGTGACATGCCCCCATCATTTTAAAATTCTGAATCATATAGTAATCTTGGAAAGTATTTTAAATGTTAGTAAGAGTATTTGCATGTCAATATAAGAGAGGGATTTGGGAAAAGAATTTCAGATTTGAGTTTCTTAGAATAAGTGTGAGTTAGGATTTTATATTTTAGAGTGTTTTAGAAAATATCCACTTGGGGATATTTCATATAGACTATTTATGGATTGGTTATAGAGACTAAAAAAATATAAGGCTTATGTTTGATAGGTGTATGTAGCTATAAATATCACATAACCTCAATAAGTGTGACTTTATAACACTATTTGGCACTTTGTTTAGGCACGTTATATGAAAGGAAGGCATGACCATTTATATTGATAAAATTATAGTTATTCTAAACCTTTAAGTCCCAAGCACTCAAAGGGAAATATGCACATTCTTTGGCCATACATAAATAGTGAAAGGTTGATGGAATAAATCTTTGAGAAGGATGGGAAGTTTCTTTGGATAGGAAGGCAAGAAGAATATTTTGAAAAACTTAAGGAAAAACTCACAAGAACACCAATTATATTATTACCAAACTATAAAATACCCTTTCATGTTCATGAAGGTGCATCTAGATCTGTAATTGATGATATCCTTGCACATCTGAGAGAAGGAAAGATTGATCACTCAATCTACTTCATAAGTCATAATATCTCTATAGTAGAACATTAGTATACTATAATTGAATGGGATTCATTAGACATGGTATACATTATGAAAAAGATTATAAAATATTTGATTATTACTCTGTTAATATTTTTATGGACCATGAAACACTCAAGTATTTAATCAAAAAGGTTGTTTTTTATGAGACAATTTACAAATGGATAGTTTTATTTTAGGAATTTAAAATAGCTAATAAAACTTGGTAAATATAACTATGGAAAAAATAAAATTTTAAGAGATACCATAGGGGAGAGAATTTGTGACATAGATGATGACATGATAGACACACAAATCTATAGGATCCAAAGGTTGCCTTAAATTTAACTAAATTTGTTGCATTTTTGACTCAAGGGTAGCATGAAGTGACTAGAAGGTCAAAGATAATAAAATTTTATAGTACACCCAACACCATATCATCTTATCATGGTTTATCCATATAAACTTTTAAGGGATGATGTTTTTTAAATGTGTGTGTTGGAAAATGAAATATAAATCATCTTGCATGAGAGCCACAAAGGAATCATAGATGGTCATTATGTCAATAAAGCTACCATGCATAATATATTATTCATAAGACTATGGTGAGATAAAATTTAAAAATATGCTAAGGAATTCACATATAAGTGAGACATTTTCAAGAAGATTGGAAGTCAAAATAGAAGGGGTGAAATTCCTTTGATTCCTATGGTATCCTAAGAGCCATTTGAGATATGGGCTATAGATTTCATTGGGATTATAACTCTATTATTACATCACACCAACACTAGATATATTATTATGACAAAAAATGTATTGACTTGGTGTTAAAAATAAAATCCTACTAAATATTGAACCACTATTATAGTTATTTGTTTATTATGGGATAATATAATAAGTAGGCATGGTTTCCCTATTAGTCTAAATTTGATAAGGGTAATCATGTTTTGGTAGAAATGACATGAATGTTTCTCAATGAGTTTGTGATCACACACCATAAAACCTATCCCCATCAACATAGGCTAATAATATGGTGGAGTTGTTTAATAAGGACATTTTACCAAGATTTTTTACATAGGGAGCAAATATTTAGATAATCAATTTATCAATAGTGTTATGGGCCTACAAGATAACCTATAAAATATTAAATAAGTATACTCTCATTAAAATAGTATTTATTAAAGACATATTCTTATTAGTGATATTCATCATGCCTTAACTACACATGACACATGTGGGAATTCTATATAATAAGGAGTCATTAGATGAGTGCTTGGGAGAATTAATGATATTAAATGAAAAACATGTATTATCCAAGTAAAGTTAGGGTGTGAAAAAAATAAATGAAAATGTTTTTTGGAACGGTTTTAATGTGATTCTCTATTTTTATAGGTATACTAAACACTTGGGTAAATTACACATTATATGGATGGGTCCATATATTATCCATGATATACTAGAGACCGGTGCATGAAAATTATGCACTAAATATGGGGAATGCAATGTGGGTATTTCAAAATAAGTAATTTACAACCATAGTATTTGTAATAAATAGTGGATTACTTAAAATATGGTTTTAATCTAGACAAAGTATCCCATAAAAATATTTATGATAATTTCATTTCTTTCTACATCTTTACTTTTTTAATAGTTTTTTTGTTATGATAAGAAGAATTTTTTCCCAAGTGTTATTGTACATAACTATTTGTGTGCACATGTAGTTTAAATATAATGGTTGAACTTTTCTTAGCATGTAAAATGTAGTGGAAGGATCAAGTGTAAAAAAAAATTAGATGGAATATATGCACATAAGTACACAACATAAGAGAAGAGATAAGGTTCACAAGGAAATTAGCATGCATTGCTTATACATGGAAAAGGGATATAAAGTGTGTGGGTATATAAAATAAATGAATTAAATATGTAATTCATGTTTTAGAGGTCCATGCACATAATTTCAGTGGTGTAAGTTTAAAAAAGGAATAAAAATTTCTCAAGGCATCATCTAAAGAAGCAGGTGGGTACATGCATAAGAATGAATAGGTATCTGGTTACATAATACATACATGACTTAGAGGAACACTAAAGGAGAGTAACTGATGAATCCCAAGAACACATAAAAGTAAAAAGGCATAGGTCACACATAATGTAATTAGTGAAAAGATGATGCCATCATGATGAAAAAGATAGGGGTAGTAACAACATGGTAGAGTTGATGAAGAGGATGGAAAAGGTGGATTTATTAAAGTAAATTAACATTGTTATAGGATTAAATGTGAACAATAGGGGTCCCCAAAAGTTAATTTCCCATTTGATAATTTGAATATTCATAGTGTATAATAATTTTAAAGGATAAATTAGGAGTTTCATGACTAATACATGTAAATTTTCAATAAAATTATGAGGATCTTACTAAGTTTGTGAAAATAAATATATGGATAGTGTTCAAACATAATATAAATATGAAATTTAGGTTGAATGGAGGTACATATATCTAGGTAGAAAATAAAATTATATTAAGGAGTTTTTGACCACCATTAAAATGAAATAAAACTCAATTTAAACAAGCAGAGAAGAAAATTGAACAATTCAAAAGAATATGGCACCACAATCTAAGGCAACTGATACAATTTAATAAGATAAGGTCAATTGGTAGAAGGGAACAAACATGGTTCCTAGAAAATAATAAATTATAGATCTGAATGATGTTAATAAGTAAAAAATATAATGGAACCCCATCCCTTGAGACACATATGATGTGATTCATGAAGAAGGTGTTGTAGGGTGAAACATTGATATTACAAGTATGATATTGAATGATTGATGACTTCAACCAAAAAATGTCGAGTATGATAAAATCTTGAATCATGATTATTACATTGAGATAGGGAGAACCATACCATGTGGATTACCCATTAAGGACAATACCATCAAATGTGTGCTAGAATTGAACTGCGAGTTACAAATAGGGAAACTTTTATTCTTTAAGAAACCAAAGAAAATTGTTGAGTTATTGATTTTTCACATGCATGAAATTAGATTTTATTTCATATGAATGAGAGTGAATTTGAATATTTAATTAATAGCAATGAAAATTGGGTTGAATTATATGGGAGAACATTAAGATTGCTATGTTAAGTAGAAAAGTAGATTAAGTTGCCAAGTAGTTGAAATACTACAAAGAGTGTCAAACTATTTCAAATGAGAAATTGGGAGACCACATAACATGAATAATAACCCATATAATCAATGGGAAATTATCCATGAATTTTTTTATTGAAATATGTTCAATATAAATTTACAAGGTATATTTACAATGAGCTAATAACAGATGCAAAAGAAGTGAACTTCAAATGAGATTCATTCAAATGGGGATAAATGTTGATTTTTTTCCTATGTAATGTGTTAGGTATTTTATATGGGCTATGTGATAACATTTTCACCTATCCTATGTTGAATTATTCTCTATCACAAAGATACAAGTGTACACCTACCCTATAACCATCACAATGGGTTCTAAAATCAAAATGGATTGATGATATGATAACCTTGTCATTGTTATTGGAAATATGTGGAAAATTCCCAAAGAATATATAAATCACACATATTTTTACATGATAATACATGATTCCCTAATCAAAGTGATGTTGAAATCAAAATATGGTGTGATGAGATGGCTAAAAATGCCATAAGTAGTCACAACTCAACATGTATATCTAGATTTTTGAGATTTAGTGCAATAAGATCAATATAGAATACTTGGAAAAATATAAACTTGTAATAAGTCACATATTAAAGTACCCCAATAAGGATATCACATTGGAGGATCATTAATTCTAAGATGATATAGTGGGAATTTACCCAACACATGTAGGACTAGTTAATGGGAAGGTATGTCATTTCACTTGTGCATTTAAATTATTTAAAAGAAAGAATAAATTGGAAGAGAGAACTCCTAACAAGAAAAAAGATCCAACTAGACAAAAGAGGAAGGAAAACTTTAGAAAAAATAGATATAAAGGAACACACATAGATGAGGATGATGTACTCAAGTATTTTGGGGATTCTTGGTCAAAAATATAAATAATAAACATGTACAATTAGGAGAAACTACCCATAGATCAATAATAGATTCACCAATAAATTGAGTTCATAAGTAGGGTCACCCATATTGAGGAGGGTGAAGAAGGTGAAGGAAATTAGCACACTCTATCAGAGGAAGAGACACGAGTCAACCCAAAAGATATGTATTGAATGCCTAGACCCTCACCCACTAATAAGGATGAAAAAATGTATGATGAGGAGGAAGTAGGAAATAAAAGGGAATTAGATGTGTGAAGGCCAAAATTACCATCATTTTTTCTTGTTATACCTCCTACACCATCACCACTAAGGCCTTAGTCACCTCCTAAGCCTTAGCCATCTCTAATTCCAAAATCACCGCCTAAGGATGATTTTATGTATCCACCCTTAGGAAATTAATCCTATATCAACAACCACTAAATTAGAAATAGAGAACGTAAATGCAACTCTAGAGGTTTGGAAGGTAATAAAAATATGTGGGAGTGTGACATGAAAGTCACCTATGTGATAATCCACCCTTCCAAAAGACACAAGTGGTGTGACTTTTAAATATAAAAATAAAGAAAGATAAATCCAAGGTTTAAAGGCTTAATCTATGGAAAAAACCATGCACAAGCAATAATCCTAACCCAAGGTTCAATAGGATACAAGTGCATAAGGTAAATGGGAAATAAATGCACAAAATGATTAGACTGAGTAACGTATGTCACCAAAAAATTTAAAATATTAAGAGTTTGAATATAGAGACTATGACCCCTTGATAGAAAGTAAAGAAGAGGAAGCAGCATAAAATTAAATACAATAAGATATTTCACAAGGAAGACAAGGGCGAGTAAAAAGTGCAAGGGAAGATGAATACTTATTCATGTGGAATATATCATAAGTGTTTTACCCTATTTTTTTAAAAATGCTAATGTGATTCATAAGTATTATTATGTATATATAGGTTTAAATATATAAATATCATACTGATAAATATATATAATGAAATTTTGACATAAATGCTAAATATAAAAACTACTATTTTTGGAAAATACTAAGAATAAAAATATTCAGCTCATACACTAATATCTTTTGATTTTTTTAATTTTGAAAATTAGAAGAATATATTTTTGTGCAGACTTAATATTAGAATCAGGAATAGAAACACACTCTAGACAAGTCCATTGTAAATGTATGTGACTCAATGCACTCTATTCTATTAATTTTAGACTTGTCAAAATTAATTTAGACAAATAATAGGTGGGAAAATATAGAGAAATCATGAATATGGAAATAATTGAATAGAATCAGAAGAAAATATGTCTATGGAGAGCAATGTAATAGGTAGAAAACCACAAAATCTACCTTATCTATTGAATGTGGACTTTCCTAGACAAATTGTGCATCTGAAACAACTACTTCACCAATTTTGCCTATAGGTGATGAGAAATATAATACATCACACTTAGGGTTTGTCTAGACAAAATACATTATTTGACTTATATTGTATTTAAAACCCTTATATAAATTTTATAGCTTGAAAACCTGAAATAAAAATATGGGAGGTTAATGGGATAAGTTGACCTTAATCACCCCTTTGATGATTGATCACTGCCTACATATTCAATACTCCAAGGATGGAATTCAAGCCCACATAGTTCTCACACTTAGAGTGATTTCACAATTATGCTCATTTAATTATATGTACACAACTATAAAATGACTTTGATATTTTAAAATGATATCTCTTGAATTTATTTAGAAGGATATTGACTTGTATTTTGACTACTACTAATGAATAATGTAAAATTTGGGTAGAGTAGGGCCAATTTTCTCAATGTGTTAGATGTTTGTTTTTGATTAAGTAAGGTGGCAAACCAGGGGTCGAACCCTATACAGTCAAAAAAGACAAGAAGGCAGGTAAACAAAAGTTGCTAGCAAAGGAACAATGGCACAATTGAGAAACACAGTCAGAATATGTGTTAGATGTTTGTTTCACATGAATAGCAAGTGGGGATAATAAATGAATCTTGAAATGTATTTATAAGTGAATATTTTTACCATTAATGTAGTAAACCTTATAAAATGTGAAGGAAGACCCAAAATATTGATTTTAAAATTGGAAACTAATCATTATTTGGCAAAGGATGCAATTGGCATAAGTGGATAATGGTGCACTACACCTATGTCTACCTAGGGTATATTTTTATACAACTTAAGTTCAGATCTAGAGATAATTTTATGGTGATTTTAGATGTATTTTTAAATTAACATTTAAATTTTTTGTGTAATGATAACAATAAAAAAATGGTCAAACCTGCATATATAAAAATGTCTTTAGAGGAATCTAAAGTAAGAGTCATGTATTTGAATGCAAGTAATGTGGTTTGTTAATGTGTCAAGAATTATATTTTTCAAGTACCTATGACCAAATTTATGTGTATACATCCCCCCTCTATTTATTCTAGTAATAAAATTTCTAGAGAAAAGGAAAAATAATTGAACCTGTGTAAAACACACTTTGTCTTTGAGAAAATAATTCAATTGTGTAAGGCACTCAAATTTAGAACACCCTAAAACAATTGATGAAGAAGTCATTTTTTTCATATGAAATTGAAAAATATTACTTTTACAAAATTTAAAAATTGAAAAGAGATCAATGGAGGAGTACACCTGGATATAGGTGAAACCCTATTGACTTGTAACTTGTAACTAAAAATGGAGAACCATGCCCCTTATTGAATCTTTTAGAGAATATAGTTGTATATGTTGAATTGTTTTTAAAAAGTTGAGAGTGTTAAAATTTAAAATATTAGATATAAATAATCAATCTCATGAGTTGTAAATATGAATTATTCCAACTTTCAAAAATGAGGAAAAGTTCCCAATGCATTAACCCCAAAAAGGTTGAATCAAGTTAGGTTCTCTAGAAGTGATGCCAAGGTCATTGAGTGTCACTAGAATTAATGTACATCACCATAATGATTTTAATCACACCACTATATATATATGATTGAAATTGAATGAATTATATTCATGCCCCCATCATGATCACATTGCTCATAGAATTTTTTTTTGAAATGAATGTTTTTCCTTTAAATGTAGATATTTTGAACTTTGCAATTTTAAAACTTGGAAAACTTTTAACTTTGAAATTTTCATCTTTGAATAGCTTGAGAATGAATGAGTATCATTCCCCCAATAAATATGTTCCAATGATATAGAATTTGATACATATATATGTTCAATTATAAATGTATTTATAACCTATAACTTTGATATTGTAATTGTTTTGCACATGCCCATGCATATGCATTCAAGTGTGTATGATTTTTTGATCTGATTATTTGAAAATTGAGTGCATTTTAATTCCATATGACCATAAAATATATACTTATGTGCTAATATTTATCATGTGCTTGAGTTTTGAATCAATTTGAATCTTTGAAAACATGTACTTTGTCATATAATCTAAATTTGCATTAGTTTGAATGTTTGAATACATGTACTCTATATTTTTTAAATTTTTATTATGTATCTTTGAACCTATCTTCTATCCCAAATATACTCACTGATGTTTTGATATCTAAGACAATCCCACTATGGCGTCCCCATTTTGAGATGAGGGATATATAATGTAAGCCATTCATCTCAAAAGAAGAGTTAACTATATCATGTGATAAAGATATGATCATATGGTATAATATCATCATGTTGGAGAGTTTGTTATCATATAATTGTAATATTCATTTGAAGTGTATATGTAACATATTAAGTTTGAGGAACACAAATGTCATGTCTAAATAGAGATAACATTGAGTCATGCAGTAAAGTAACCATCTATGAAGTAGAATATGCCTTAGAAGTGCATGATGAAGATCATTGAACCACTAATAAATATCAACAAGCACACAAGCACAACATGTAAAAATTTCACATAATGTTATACAATAATGCCAAGGGTCATATACAAGAGACATGTTCAAATGTTTCATAAGTAAATATTTCAAACATAAGGCCATGGGCCACAAGAAATGGACATGTTAAAATGTCACACATACCAAAAAATGATCTCATATATGCTCATAAAAAATTCACACAAGGGCCAAGGGCCACACACAATAAGAAAGAAATGTTAAGTCTATTATGCAAGAAAGAAAAAAATATTTAAGGAGCATAGAATAAGTGAAAAATAGTCTATTCAATCCATATGCATCAATGTCATATTTGTTAGACAAGTAGCATATCTATTATCACAAATAAAATATGAGTGATTTATCAAGACACTTGTAATATATGTAGCTCATAATTACATTTTAGGTCATAGATATATAAAACCTGTTGTAGTGTAATGTGAAAAGGAAATATTCCTAAAACAAGGCATGACCACTGGATAAAAGGAAAGTCTAGTTTATAAAAAAATCAAATGTAATGTATGTCCTGCATCAAACTAAAATATATAATGAAATACATGATTATATAGAAAAAAAATGCTATCTACCATCATAAATGATAAATAAAATATGAGAATAAATAACTACCATATCATGTCATGGTCAGGTCCTAATTTTTTATTTTTTGAAAATATTTTATTTATTTTTGTTTTTTTCAATATTTTATTTTTTAGTATTTTTTAAATATTTATAATTAGAACTAACCTATGATCCCATAAATGAGAAGATAATCATGTATGCTTGATTTGAAGAGTTGAACCCTGATTTTCTATAGATGAGGAATGCTACATGTAGATGTATCAGAATATGAAAATGTAAAAGTTCCATGTCATAACTATCATGATCATTAATTTTAGAATCCATCATGTGTAACTAGATAAGATACCAAACTTGGTGAATTTTTTCATATAATTGTGTTTCTTTACTATAGAGCATGCTAAATTGTCTTAGGAGCTACCTTAGGATATACTGCAAGACATTTTGATTTAATCTAATATTAATTAACCTTTTTGTTATGAAACTTAATGATTAGGTAGGTATACCTTTTTCCCTTTAATTGAATAAATAGATAATGTAAAGGTGCAACAATTATTCTATATTATGCTCTTAAATGGGTGCATTGGTTATCTTTGTAGTATGTTTTAGAGTAGGTGCATTTATTGCCTTGTTATGGTGCTCTTAAATATATATCACATTTAATTATGGTAGTTTTGGGAGAGGAAGAAGAGTTACCATTGATTTTATAGGGTAATCAAATGATATTCCTTGAACTTTGACCACTTGATTTCAATGTATGTACTTGAGGCATATATGCACTATTGATGGAACTACTTCAATATTTTGTATCCATGGGTTTCATAATAACATATTGACAACTCATGTGTTTGGTAAGAATATAAATTTAGTAGCCATTATTTCTAAACCCACTTGAAGAGTTAAAATTATATTCCCAAGTGTAACTTGTATATGATTATCAAGTGTTTTAACTACCTTTGATGTCACTTGTAAATTGTCTACTATGTATTTGAGATTGTAAAATAATGTCATTGTGTATTCATTTTCACTTGATCCATTATCAATAATGACACTATGAATAGGTTTATTGATTATTTATTCTCTAATAAATAGTTCATTCCTATCTAAATCATCACTATTGATTTCACTGTCATCAAATTTGATCACTAGAAGTTATACTAATGTCCCTATAAATGTATCAATGATGCCATCTATTAGATGCCCAGATGATTTATGGGGAGGATGTGCATTATAAAAATGATGTACTTATGAATTATCTATATTGTTAACTATATCATGATTTGGAAAAATGATTTCTTAATATTTTTAACTTTTTATTATCATTCTATTATGGTATGAATTTCCTCTTTATGTGTACTTAATAGTATTACAATCAATGAGATCTTGTATTTTATGCCTTAGTTGGTAACACTTGTATATGGAATTCTCGATACATATATTATATCCAAAATATACATTATTGATCCATAAAATAGGTGGATAGTCCACTCAAATTGTCATCAATACGTATTTTAATATCTTAGCTTAACATCATTTGGATATGTGACTATTCTAGGTTATTAACCTTGAAAAAATAAAGATAAACAAGTGTTGAAAGTGAAATTTACATCCTACTAAACATAAACATGAAGCATAATAATGATAAAAGCACACAACACACACAATATTAATCCTACATAAACCCAATGTGGGAAAAACTCTAGTAGGTGAAGTAAATCACACTCCCCTTCCATTATGCAATGCAAGAGTATACGTGGTACTACCAAGTTGGCCAATATGGATAGAAAATTTAATACCATCAGATCCAAAACTCATATACAAAATATTCTCTATACTTAGTAAACACTTCTTTGAACTTCCACACAACTAAATCAATCATATATAACTAGACAACAATGAGATCATAAGAATAAAGACTCAAACTTGTTACAAATAATGTGAACCCAACTTCATCCCTTATCACTATGTTTTCTAATGTTTATTGCATTACCCAAACATTTATTTAAGCTCCCTCATTCTTGGAATCTACCCATAATTTTAAATGAATAATCTATAATCAAAACTAATCAAATTCATGTGGTCTCAGCTAGATCCAGATTTCCATTCCTAACTCTAGAGATGAATAGTCAAAAGTCAAATAATCATTCCTAAGAATGTTAGGAGTTAGAGTCCTTTGACTTTTAGAGATCATAACTTTTACATATGACCTCAAAATTGAGTGCCATTTTTTTCAACTTGTTTATTTTTTCAAAATGAATTAAAATATGAAATCATAATATACTTTTGACATCAATAAAACATTTTTTTACTCTATAAAATAGAGATTAGTGATCTTTATTAAGATTCACAAGCTTGCAACTTATTAGCTCATCACTATGAATATGTCTAGATCATCCTCATACAAATTTACCATAGAAGCATATATGGTATGAGATTATGATTTCATAAAATGTTTTTATAAAGTTTCTTAATAGCATGAGTTTCATCTAACTAGACATAATGAAAATATCTCGTACACATGATTGGCATATTAGGATCCAAATTTGGATCAATTACCATCAAATCCCTTAGGTTGAGGCTTGTTCAAATTGAAATCAAATGGATGAGTTAAGATGAAGAGATTATGTTTAAACCTAAATTTTAAGATGAGGCTATCCTACCTTGGTTATATAATTGGGATAGTAGGCACACAATGTCAAGCTAACCCCAAAGACCCTTCTATGAATGAGTGGTGCCTACATAGCCAATACTTTGAAGAGGGCCTCAAACTAATGTAGTTTCCCCTTGTGTTGGCTTGTGTGTGAATCATGCAATATTGTACAAAGTAAGTAGAATAGTGACCTAACTTGTAACTTGGAAAATTGGTCTCTTGGGTTGATCCTTTAATAATTCAAACTTGTATATGTCTTTTACCTATGACTGGTATTGAAATAGGGAAGTTTTGTTCAATTTAATGCTTGATAGAGTGCTTCTCATAAGTTGAATTGGTTTCTCTTGGTATTTTATAGGTTTTGTAGGTGAGGAATGAATGAGGGTTGATATTGTATTTATATCAATACCTTTAGATAATTAACTTGTATTAAATCAATTATATTGACCATTAGGATATATTTCATTTGTAATATAGATGAATTTAGGGCACTAAAAAATTACATTAGGTTAGGATACTAACATCAATGATAGTGTGTGTCCTATACTTTAGTGTCTAGGGAGAAAAAAAAGTAGGTATAGGTTCATAACTTGAAAATATGAAATATAAGTACATTTTGGGCATTTTGGGTAAGACAGAAGGCCTGGGTCATCAATATAAGATGAGTCAGACTAAGAGATATAGGCCAAGGGGCACAAGACAGAGTAGATGTGAGACTTATAGAAGTGGAAAATGTACATAATTGAGAAGAACAACCAAGGTCTAATTTTTATAAGTTTACAAGACTAAGGTTCTATATAATCCATAAATATCATCTACATTCCACTCCTTTAATCTATTAATGAAATTCCTAGCTTAAATAAATGTAATGTGTACCTGGGTGTGTATAATACACCTTGTCTTTACTTATACCCAACTTTAATTATTTATAGGTGACTAACCTAAAACCAAGAGCATGTTATAGTATATAATAAATGCATATAATATATAATTAAAAGTATTTTAAATAGATTTAAACTAAAATATCAAGGTTTGGGAGTACACCTATGTGTCGATGTAACCATCTTTCTTATTAGCAAGTTGATTTGACAAAGATGTATCATTGTAAGGTTCTATAACTAAGATTAGGACAAAAACAAATAAATCTTTAAATCACATATATCCCAAGAGATAGATAGAGATAAAGAGAAATATTAGAAGGTACATAACCCCAACTTTGGATCAAAAGTGAGTTTCCACCTAGTAGTTGAGATTAGTTCAACCGTGAAACCCAATTATACTTATAACTTGGTAAGTGTGAGTGAAGTAAGTCACCCACACTATCAAAATGGTGAGGTTGGATGATACTATCAATTCTAACAAAAAAAAAATCAATATTGAGTTATTTGATCACCTCAAGCATACCAAAAAGGTGAATAAACTACTACAGTAAATTGGCTCAATATATTTCATAAAAGTACAACTCGTGGGTGGTGACAATTTTTGAAAATGTTCTAAAATATGAAACTAATTTGAATTTTTTAATATTAGTCACACATTTCATAACATATGCGCCGTATATATGTCTCATGTTTAAACTTTGTATAACAATGGTACCAATGTATATATTCTACCACAAAGAGTTATCTAAATCATATAACTGTGTGCTTTGGCCATTTCAAAAAAATATGTGTGGAGAAAATGCTTCCAAATAATTCCCCAACTATATATGGATAAATATGAAATTTTATATAAGTATCAATGTGGATAACATGTTTCTAAAACATGTCTCCACTATAATTTGGAGATGTTAATTATTGAATAGGTGTGGAGAACATGCTTCCAAAGCATGCCTTCAATGAGTTTAATAACTATGAATGTGTGGAATCCATTCCCATATGACATGCCCCCACTAAATATAAAAATTAATATAAGTACCATATACTACATGAGTGTGGAGAACATGCTTCCAAATAATTCCCCCACTGGATCTAAAAACTATGAATGTGTGGAAACCTTACCCATATGACATGCCCCCATTGAATCTAAAAACTATGCCAAGTGTGGAGAACATGACTTTATGACATTAACCCACTAATATTCCCCCATTTTAGGTGAGGGAAATATATGAACTGGAATTTACCTCATCTCAAAAGGATAAGACAACTATATAATTTATGAATGTAACCATGTATCATATAGAAGGAACATGTCTAGGTAGATATAACATTGAAGTTTATATAACTAATGTGATCCCATGAAGGTTTAAGATGCATTATAAGGATAATGAAAAAGTATAGATAGTAATAATATAAGATCAACAAGTAAACAATCACACACATAAGATCATTCAAAATCAAGTCAAAAGGCAATAATCCAAGGAGACCATAAATAAAGGGAATGTTAAAATAACACATAATCAAAGGGACATGAATTAGTCAAATGTTCACAAAATCAAGGATGACATATTCAAATGTCCATATAATAAATAATAACACATGCAAATGTTAGTGAATGAATACATAGGCACATGGGCCACAATAAAATGATCATATTCAAATTCATAAAAAAGGAAGATAATAACAAATCAAGACACTAAAAGAAGAGCATGAAGTAAATTAAAAAAAAACCAACATAAAAATGTCACAGTATCCCATGGATCCAATGAGTTAGGAAAAAATTTCAAGTGTATAGAATATAAAGTACCCTGTGTAAGATATAATCATGGATAAAGGCATATGTAAGTACATATGTAAGCTAAAAAATGATAATGAAATGTGATATTTGAATCATACAACCTATGTGTATCAAGATCAAAAAAGTGTATGCCCTCAATGTCTTCATGACATAAGTGGAGGGAAAGCCCAACATCCAAAATAGGAATAGGTTATGTATTTTTGTATGTATGTATGACACTTAAGTATAAGTGTGACACATATGTGTGTGTAGGAGTAACTAATTATGTCATCCATCAACATGTAACTAACACATATATTCCAAGGAACTAATAGAACATGTCGGTGCCAAAAGTGTTTTTGGTTTTTTTTATTTTTTAATTTTTTTGTATTTTTGGGGTATTTGAAGAGACAAATTTATGATCTCATCTAATGGATGGTTATAAGTATATCTCCTCACTCAGTGCCTAAAAACCTTAAGCTATATCTTTTACACTATCTACATCTGATTAGATAGGTGAAAAGGTACATAACATATCTAAAGAGTTCTTAGTGTACGTGCATATGGATATGTGGTGGGTATAACCTGAACCCATGTTTGAATTTGGTATTATTATGTTACCCAAGGAATCTTTCCAACCTCTTTTGTTTTATAAGTTTGTTAGATTGAATCCAATTTATTGTAAGCATCTTACATTGCAATTATTTTTTGTTTATTTAGGATCAATATAGTTATTCCAAAAGTAAAAACCACCCATGTATAATGTAATTATTAAATCTTGTTGGCATGGATAGTTTTTATGTTACTAACATTGAGATTCTTTCATACGATATGGACCTTGGATTGGTGGTATAATATGGTTAGTGGGCACATGGTGTCAAGATGACCCCAAATACCCCTATATCAGTGAGTGTTGCCTACATAACCAATACTTTGAAGAGGGACTCAAACTGATATAGTTATCCCATGTGTATTATATTTTATGTAAATCATGAAATATTGTGCAAAACAAGTAAAAAAGTGACCTAGCTTATAACTTGAAAAATTGGGCTCTTGGGATGATCATTTAGTAATTAAAACTTTTTTATGTGTTGTATCTATAACTAGTATAGAAATAGGAAATCTTTTTTCAATTGAATGCTTGATAAAGTTCTTTTGATAAGTTACCTTGATTTTTCTTGGTATTTTCTAGGTCTTGTAGGTGAGGAATGAATGAGGGTTGATCATTTATTTATATCAATCCCTTTAGATAATTAAATCATATTAAAACACTTAGACCAACCATTATGATACATTTATTTGAAAAATAGATGACTTTAGGGAACTAGACACTTGTGTCGGGTCATGATACTAATGTCAATGTTAGTGCCTATCTCAAATGTTAGTGTCTAAGGAGTAATAAAGTATGTACATGTTTATAACTTTTTGAGATGCAAAATAAGTACAATTTAAACATTATGGGAAAGATACAAGGATTAGGTCATCAACATAAGATTGGTTGTACTAAGAGATATAGGCTAAGGGGCATAAGATAGAGTAGATGCAAGACTTACAGAAGTAGAAAAGGTCAATAACTAAGATGAATGGCTAAGGTCTAAGTTTTCCAAGTGTACAAGACTGAGGTTTTATATAATCCATAAATATCATCTATAGATTGTAATCAATGAACTTTTGTAAAAAAAATATGATGAGGTTTCAATAACCTCTTAAATTTCCTCCTAGGTGGAGCTATCAATTGAAGCTTGTTGAGGATTATGTTGTTGCATTAACTATGACATTGAATTTATTATTTCTTTCATTAAATTTGAATTTGTATTTTGGACTACTTTTAAATTTGACATTTGATGTAAAAGGAACCCTTGGTGCATATTTTAAATTATTCAATGCAGAAATCTTAACTTCCCTTTTTTGACAACATTTCATAGTCATTAAAATATCTAAATTTGTCAAATATTATTTATTCTTTGAGTGGTGATAACAATATTTGTGTAAATATATCTTGTAAATTCATTATCATTCATAGATTTTGACATCTTTTCTAGCATAGTCTTGTATTGAAGCACATTGTAAATACTTAATTTTGATAAATTCTATTTTGATATTACAATTGGAATCACTTTATTTAATAACACAAAAATCTAGTAAAAAATAATCAATTAATCTAATTATTTGCACAATTATTGAATTAATCCAAATTTACAATGACACATCCTCGATTATGTAAATGCATCATATCACAATAATTAATTCAACATCAACATCTTGAATCAAATCAATTATTTTAAAGTGTTATTATAGGATAATTAAATAAATATTTTATTGTAAAAATAACAATGAAAAAGGACACTATTCTTATAATTATTGATTAATCCTAATTAATTATTCTAATATTCCTTAATACAAAATTCCATGGATTTTTTGAAAACATTTATTTTCCTAATATTAAAATTGTAATATTGCCTCACATTAGTGACATCATTTGGAAATTCAATGGAATAGGGATTTGAGTGAAATAAAGGTGGATTATGGCATGGTTACTTAAAAAGTCTATTTTATCTATGACAGGGCTTCTTACACACTCATCTATGACATGGCCTATGACACACTCCAATAGGACTAATAATTTCACTTTTCTTCCAAATCTCTTCCACACTCTAAAATTTACTTAAATGGAGTCTCTTACACACTCTTTATTATAAAATAATGATTTATAAGAATACCTCTCCACCTTTGATCCTGATCTTAGATCAATGGATCACATTCAAATAAAAAATTTATATATGCAAGGGCCTTTGTTCATTATAGATAAGCTTTCTTGAACTACACTTATTATGCTAAAACTATACTAGAGCTTCACATTTCTTCATGAAAATTCTCAATTCAAACCAAGAGTAGACAATGGGAGATGTTCCCCATACATGGAGTTAAAATTTCAAAAACATATAGCTATATAAACTATGCACAAGCCTCTTTTCAGGCCCACTAGCAAGTGATGTCTTTCAAGGAAGGTATAAACTTTATTTATTTTGTCTTCTATTTGGTTTCTCATTTTAAAGTCTTATTCAATACTATGAATTAGCCTTAGAATGTTATCGTATTCAATTTTATTTTTATTTACATTCACTAACAATGATATAAACTCATTTTGATTCATAATATACATAATGGCATGTTCAGTGGGACCCTACGCACCCCACAAACTCTTCTAAACCTTTCTTGTTCTTCTAATTACTAGAATTGACCTAAGTCATAAGTTAATTCATCTTATTTCCCTCAAAATTTTGTAAATGTTTTTACCAAGTGGAATTGGAAGTTTTGCCTTGTGTTTTAGTAGTTTCATCCCTTAAAATGGTGAAAATGTCCTATAAAATAGTGATTTCATCTATGTTTCTTGTTTCACTATGTTTTTCTAGGCCATCATAATCAATAAAAATATCCCTTGAATCAGTGAAAACATCCCTTAAATCAGAAAAAACATCCCTCAAATTGGAAAAAATGTCCTTTAAATTAGTTAAAATGCACTAATTGGAGAAAATGCACTCAAAAATGGTGTAAATGTGAGTAAAAATGGAAGAATTTCCCAAAATAGTGAAAAGGTCCCTAAAAATGGTGGTTTCATCTTGTGATCAACAATTGAAATTTTAAAAGCTCATTCTTCCTTATCTGGGCTCCATTTTTTGTGATTTTGTTTTTAAAACCACTTGTATTATCATGAATTTTCTAAATTTTCAATTAATATATCTTCGTGTTGCATAAATTTTTCACAAAATATAAAATATGAGGGTACTAATATGTTTTCTTATAGGTTGCCCATCAGAAATACCATATTAGAATTCTACCTTATTTATAATAGGTTCTACTTGTCAAAGACCACATTAAAATCTTCTAAAAACCTTCTTGCTTGTCCTTGGCTAAATAAGTGGATTTCAAATTCAAAACAAAAAATTTCCACCTTTCAAAAATTTCAATTTGGGTTTAAAAGCTTGTTTATTTTCCAAGTTATTTCTTTTCATTCACTTGTCTCATTTATTATTCTTGATTCTTTTAGTGTGTGTGTTTGTGTGGTTCCTTCAATAATATGCTCTCCCCTTGTTTGGGTGACCTAAAAATGTGAATTTAACTATTTGCCTTTATCCCAAAAGATTTTTTAACTATGCTCTTTATTTTCCCTAGTGGGATTATTTTGAATTGAAAATTTGATATATTTAATGTTTATTTTAGGCTACATTATTGAGGTTTAATTTCCTTCTCATGGGTCTTTAAGGTGTATCAGTTAGGATTTCATCCCTCAGACTCATACATCTGATGAGAGATGTAAATTATTAACAAGTATCATTAGGGCCTAAAAAAAATTCCCATAAAGGGTTTGCTAAAATTAATAGGTTAATTCCAAATGCTAAGTCATTAAACATCACCATTGATGAATATAGGGTCTATTTAATAGTGGATGTATCTCCCTATGAATAATTTGATGCTTGGATCTCTTTTTTGATGGATTTTGTGCCCTTCAAGGGCCATCTAGTAAACCAACAAAAACTTTAGATTAAGACCTTTTGGCTAAAAAACCTTCACTAATGTAAGAGAAAAAAGGTAACATCCCCCAAATATTACCTCTCATGTAAAAATTTTGAGATACGGTGAGTCTTTCACCTAAATTTAAATAAGAATCTTAAATTTCTCCTCTTAAAATGATAATATTGAAGGCTCAATGATTGTGATGCACTCCTGATCTACCACTAAAATAGGATCACGTACTTAGATGAATGTTTGCTTGGATGTTTTTTCAAAAATCATTATGTGTTTAAAACTAAGTTAAAATTAAACCAAGTCCAAAACATAGTCCATACACACCTACACAATAAGGCATTACTTTATATGTATTCTAAGTTAAAAATCACCCCTTTTAGATGTCATGTCAAAATTTATACAAATACACACCCCTCTTATCTAACCCATGTTGTTATCTTGTCTATTTTTAACTATTCCTAATTTAGATCAAATTACTGTTTCAAACCAATTCAAAACAAATTTCCAAATTCTTGTCTAAACCATGTTGTTATGCTGCTTGTTTCAAACCAATCCTAATTCCAATAAAATTATAATTTTTAATTCAAAACTCATTCCAAACCAAAGTATAAATTCTTTTCTAAACCATTACCATTATACTGGTCATTTTGTTTCAAACTTAACCTAAATTCTAATTCTATTTCTGATCCCAAAGTTAAAAGTCAAAGATCAACTATTCTGAAAGTCAAACAATCTCAAACCTTTCTTTTTCAAAATTCAAAACTTAGTTCAATTAAGGGTCAAACATTTGAATTAAACAAACTCAACCACTTTCAAGATCTAATTTTTTAACACTTACATCCTTTATGAGACACAAATGCTTGAAATTGTTTGATATACCAAGATTTGTGCACCTTTTTGGAAATAAGTTTGATTCACACAACTTTCCTATTTGGATACTTGTGTTGATAAACTCTGATTTAACTATTCCACTTTGACATTTGTATTGATACTAAGATTACCTTTTATTTAGGATAATTTATTTTATCCTAAGTTTTTTTTTTTTTTGTGTGTGAAATTTTTATTTATATGAATTATTAATTCACATAAACTAGATTTTTTGAGGTGTCACTCACCTCTTTATTCTCTTTTAGGATTTGGGAGTTACTTTCATGAGTAACCCCTTCCCCCACTTGGCACATACATCCCTTAACTTTTTAAGAGACTAGACCATAAGTGACACACACATAAGAGGCTTTTAATGTAATCATGTGATTCCTTGTAACTCTCATTTTTTTCTTCTAGCTCTATAAAATAGCCCTTCCTTTCTTTATTTCCTCACTATAAACTCATAGCTCTCTCTTCTTCTCTTGTGCTCTTAATTCAATCTTGTACTTGTATATATTTAGGTAGCAATCCTTTTAATAATATCACACGAGTTTTTTTATGATACATTTGGCTTATCACTTTAAAATTATTGTCTCATTTGTGATTTGCACCTTGAGAGGTAACTTTGTCTTGATATTTTTTCATTTCCACACTTTCAGACTTTGTCATTGATGAATATTCTTGGGATAAATCATTCATGGTATTAGAGATAAGATTATCTTATTGACATTTTTTTGGGAAGTGTGTAGTTTTTTAGAGATATTTTAGATTTTTTTTTTTTGCAAGGGCTCCACCCTTGCTCTCCATTCAAATATGTTTCCCTTTAACTTTTTTTACTTGGTTTCTTTTTGTTCTCTACCAAGTTGTTGTAGGTTACTCCCAAAGAGCATTATTCAACTTTTCTCTTGGTTTTGAGAGGCCCTCTAAGTAGGTTTTTTAATTTTTTTAAGCTCATACAAACAAGAAAAAAAATGAATACAAGTTTAATTCTTGCTCTAGTTTTTTATTTCTTAATATTTCTCTTACCAAAACTTATTTTTTGCTCTTTCAAGGAATATATATTAGATTTTTTTTACCATTAAAATTTTAAAATAATAATAATCTATAGCTATATCTCATATTCTATTTAATTTATGAGCTTCTTATTTTTCTATTTTGTCTTTTCAGAAAATAAAAATATGTTCTAGCTCTCTATTAAATTTTTTTAGATTTTTATTCTATCTCATAGATAGTAGTTTTACATTACTTTCCTTTTTTTTTTTTAATCTCTGATCAGGAAAATTATATATAAATATATATATATATATATATATATATATATATATATATATATAAGCTTTAAATAAAAAAATTGATGTTTTTTTATCAACATATAATTTTTATCTATCATATTTGTTTCCATAATTTCAAATCTAAGTTTTTTGATATCTTAGAGTTTTTTTCCTACATCCCAGGGCCTACGTCTTATTTTTTTGATGTGTTGGACTTCAGTAAATGTAGTAACCATAGTAACCAATTCTATTTAAAATATTTTTGGTACATTGGACTGCAATAACCACAATAGTGACACTAACCAATTCCATTCGAACAACAAACAATTTTTTAAATGCATCTCTTAAGTATGGCATTTCACTTATTCCTATTAAATTAATGCTAATTTCTCTTTAATTTTTTGAAAATTTAAACATCATAAAATAAAAATAAGTTTATTTTCCTTTTTAAATTCGTATGATTTTTTTTAATTCAATTTTTTTTTAGAATTAAGTATTTATCTATATTCAAAAACAAAGACAACTTTCCAATAAAATAAGAGAGGAAAATCATTAATTTTTTAATTGGTAAGCTCTCTATTTAGATAATAAATATAATTTCTTATTTAAATCCATTGAAAGTTATTAATTTGATGTTTTAATTTAAATCATAAAAATAGTTATCATTGTTATATAATTAATATAATTTTTTAATACATTCAATTATTTTAGTTATTAACATTTTTTATGTGATAGATTTTATAAATATGGGAACCTACATTTAATACCTTAAATAACCCATTGATACTAACATATGGGGATTTCTTCTCTAACATCAATACATCATCAAAAAATCATCATGAACATAAGAACATAATCATCATGTCACATGTCAACATAATCATAAATATAATCAAATATCAGTAATATAATTAGCATTATCAAAACATAATCATCATGTACATCAATAAGGTAATACATGTCATAAAAAAAAATAATAATAATAATAATTAGTGGCATGGATAATTAATATAATTAGTTTAAATCATAAATCATTAATTTGAATATAATTAGTGGCATGGATAATTAATATAATTAATATAATTAGTTTAAATAATTAGTATAAAAAATAATTAGTTTAAATCATAAAAATAGCTATCATTGTTATATAATTAATATAATTTTTTAATACATTCAATTATTTTAGTTATTAACATTTTTTATGTGAGCTTATAATTAAAATTAAAATAATAATAATAATTTTTTTGTTTAAGACATAAGCTTCTAGAACATTTGTTATTATCTTTCCCATTACAACTTAAAATATTTTATAATCATCTTGTATTTTTTTATGCAATTCTTAGTGGCATAAAAAAAAAATTAGTCGCATGGATAATTAATATAATTAGTTTAAATCATAAATCATTAATTTAAATATAATTAGTGGCATGGATAATTAATATAATTAATATAATTAGTTTAAATAATTAGTATAAAAAATAATTAGTTTAAATCATAAAAATAGCTATCATTGTTATATAATTAATATAATTTTTTAATACATTCAATTATTTTAGTTATTAACATTTTTTATGTGAGCTTATAATTAAAATTAAAATAATAATATATTTTTTTGTTTAAGACATAAGCTTCTAGAACATTTGTTATTATCTTTCCCATTACAACTTAAAATATTTTATAATCATCTTGTATTTTTTAATGCAATTCTTACTCCTTTTTTAGGTTCTCATTTCTTTCTTGATATATCTTTTACATTTTAGCTAAGTCTTTTCTTTGACTTTCTTATCCCTACTCTGCACCTCCTTTGTCTAAGTGATTTCTTCTTGCATATTCATTTTTCAAAGATTGGATGAGCTTTCGAGGCACCATAACTCAATTATTTCTCTAATTTAAAATCACATCTATAAATTACCATTTATGGAGATCGCATATGCAATACATATTCACTTTTAAACACTTGGTATGTGTAGTAAATGGCATGGATCCCAAACCTAATACAAAGACTACAACTACTGAAATTCAAGAGAAATGGTAAGCAAAAAATGAAAAGACTTTAAAATTAATTGGAATGGCCATGAACCCCAAATTGCATGTGCATATTGATTGTTGTCTTCTTGCATCCATCGCATGGTTTAAGCTTAAATCTATTTATGATGTTGTGAATGAATCTCACAAAATTCAAATTTAAGATCAGTTGTATGATTTAAAGTATAATGACTTCAAAACTATGGATGACTTATTGATAGAAGTTCATTCTTTGTATTCTTGATTAGCTAGTTTAGGAGTTAAAATTTCATATTTGATTGTGATTGATATTATCATGAAAAAGAGTTTACCTTGACCTTTTCAATAGTTTATTATGAATATTTATTTGTAACTAACTTTTCATATTTTATCTACTTTGTTAACATTTAAATTATTTTGTACCTTATTACGTCAAAAATAATAAATTTTGATTCAACTTGGTAGTCTTAAGACTAGTGAATATACTTATATCTCTTAACACCAACATAATAAAGACAAAGAACATGTTAAGTCCAATAATACACATGGCAAAAAAGATTAAAAATATAATTCAAATATTAATAAAAATTTTGAGTGTAATTATTATGACAAAAATACTCATGATGAAGATCACTATTTTAAGAACAAACATGAAATTAAAAATGGAAAGCTTAAGGTCAAAGACAATACCAGCACTATTAACACTAAGACTCAATCTAAATAGAAGTTTAATACTAGAGTTTTTTTCACTTGTGTTATGCATGATTATCTTATTAAATGTATTATTGATTCTAGATTTATTCAACATATGACATATAATGTTAATTTATTTACTTATTTAGAACCAGATCTTTCTAAAAATTATTTAATTTTTGAAAATCATGCTTTTTACAATGTTGAAATCATAAGAACTATTAAAATCCCTCATGGTGAATTTCATAATGTCTTACTTGTTCTTAATTTAAAATTGAATTTTATTTATGTTATTTAAGTAGAAAACAAGACTATAAAGTAAAATTTTATAGTGACACTTGTTATGTTAAATCTACTAAGCAAGATTTTCAAGTAGTTGATACTACTTTTTAAGACAATGATGATTTGTTCAAGTTTACTAGATTCTTTCTTCCTCCTCTTCTCATGTTTTTTTTGCTTCTAATGATGCTAGATTATGGAATGAAATATTGGGACATATTAATTACCAAAGTATTACACTTATGAAGAAACTTAATATGGTGCATGGTTTACCTAAAATTCCTCCCACTAATTCTACTTATAGTGTTTATATGACTGGTAAAATTCATAGAGAAACTTTTTCTAAGAATCAATCTTGGCATGCTAATGAAAAGTTTCATTTAGTTTGTAGTGATTTCTTAGGTCCTATGGAAACTCCTTCTATTAATGGTGCAAAGTATGCTTTAAATTTTGTTGATGATTGCATTAGGCAAGTTTAGATTTACTTCATTAAAACTAAATATCAAGATTTAAACACTTTTATTGAGTTTCATGGCTTTGTTAAAAAATAATATAATTATTTTTTATGCATATTATGCACTCATAATGATACTAAATATGTTAACAATGATTGTCTTGCATATTTTAAGCAACGTGGTATTAAATATGAGAAAATTATTTCCTACACAGCTGAGCAACAAGGTGTTATTGAACGTAAACATAGAGCTATCACTAAAATGACTAGGTGTATGTTGCATGCTAAAAATATGCATCAAAAATTTTAATCTGAAACTATGTATTGTGTTGTCTATCTCATCAATAGGACTCCCACTATTTTTTTTTTAAATATTACATCTTAAGAAGTTTGGAGTGGTAAAAAATCTAATTTGAAGCATTTATATATTTTTGGTTGTGATAAATTTATTCATATTCTAATAAAAAAATGTAATAAGTTAGATTCTAAAGAAGACACTTATATATTTTTTAGTTATGATGAATCATCTAAAACTTATAGGGTGTATATCCTCAAACTAACAAAATCAAGATTAAAATGGATGTAAGAATTACTAAAAATTATGTACTTGATTATGTGTCTAATTTGGATTATTTTGATATAATTTATGCTTATTTTCCTTTTAAAACAAGTGATGATCATAATGACTTGGTGCATAATTATTTTGATCCTAAAATTCCTTCTTCTTCTAGTCTTGCTCCACCAAAATCTATGCCAAAGTGGACCAAGACTATTATAAAATATTTTGGAATGGATGTAGATCTTAATGATACTCATAAAATTAGGCAATGATTTTGAAATTATGCTTTGATGTCTAAACTTATGCATAATAATGATCCTCAAACATTCAAACAAGTTCAAGGTCACCCTCATTGGTAAAAATCAATGCATCATGATTACAACTCTTTAATTTCTAATAACACTTGGGACTTAATCCCTCTCCCTAAAGGGCATCATTTGGTAAGTTGTAAATGGTTGTTTAAAACTAAGTTCAATTCTAATAATGAAATTGAAAAAAATGAAGCTAGATTAGCTGCTAGAAGTTTTTCTCAAATGAAACTTTTGCATCTATTGATATGATTTCCATAATTAAAGTTGTCTTGGCTTTAACTACTCACATGAATTGGCATGTTTATCAAATGCATGTTAAAAATACTTTCTTAAATGGTGACTTGCCAAAAAAAATTTACATGTCTCAACCCCCTAGTTTTATTAAAAAAGATAATGAACACCTTGTTTACAAGTTAAAAAAATATATTTATTGTTTGAAATAATCTCTTAAATAATGGTTCTATAAAATATATCATTTTTTCTAGCTTGAGACTTTACTCGTATTTTTAATGATCCTAATATTTTTGTCAAGAACAATCTAAATGATATATATATATATATATATATATATATATATATATATATATATATATATATATATATATATATATATATATATCTTGTATGTTGATGACTTAATCATAACTAGTAGTAATAGTTCAATGGTTTATTGAACTAAAAATGCTTTGAAGAATACATTTGAAATGACTAATTTGGGTTTCTTACATTAATTTTTAGGTATTCAAGTTTGGCAAGAACAAGATAGCATTTCTCTTTATCAATCTAAATATGCATATGAATTGTGATCCAGGTTTAATATATTAGATTTTAAAAATGTTGTTATTCCTTATGAACTTGGTGTCAAATTACTTAATCATATGGAAATAGAAATTTTTGATCTAACTCTTTATAGATAATTAGTTGGTAGCTTATTTTATCTTACTCATACTAATATTGATATTGCATTTTCTATTGGATTGGTTTCTCTTTTTATGTCTAAACCTTAAGATACTCATTTTAAAGTTTCTAAAATATTTTTTTGTTATATTAAAGGAACTCTAACTTTTTACATCAAGTATATCTCAAATAATAATTTATTCCTTGTAGGTTATTCACATTTGGATTGGGATAGTGATCATAATGATCATAAATTCATTAGTGGTTGTTATTTTTATTTGGGTTCTAGACAATATCATAAAATAACAAAAATAATACTACTGTATCTTTATATTCTATAGAATTTGAGTATAAATCTTGTAATAATATTACAAAATAAGTTATTTGGCTTAGAAGACTTCTTGCAGATTTGGGCCACCCTCAACATTTGGCTACTCCATTTTTTGGTGATAATCAAAGTGTCATTGCTTTAGCAAATAATCTGATTTTATATGTAAGGTCCAAGCACATTGAGATTTAACATCACTTTCAGTGTGGACTTCTTTATGACAATTAAATTCTTCTCTCTTTCTATCCTACTAAAGAACAAATGGTTGATATCTTCACTAAGCCTTTATATAAAGAAAAGTTTGTATTGTTGTGTAATAAGTTAAGATTGAAGGAATTTCTCATCAAGGGGGAGAGATAGTGATGTTTCCTCCCTTATTTTTTGTTTTTAAACCCCAAAATAAATTTTAAGTAGGATTTTTAAGATTACCTTTTACTTAAGATTACCTTTTACTCAAGATAATTTATTTTATCCTAAATCCTCTTTTCGTGTGTGGAATTTTTATTTATGTGATTATTAATTCACATAAATCTAGATTCCATGAGATGTTACTCATCTCTTTGTTATCATTTAGGATTTGGGAGTTACTTGTATGAGTAACGCCTTCCCCCACTTGGCACACACCTCCCTTCATTTTTTAAGGGACCAAGACATAAGTGGCACACACATAGGAGGCTTGTAAGGTAATCATGGGATTCCTTGTAACTCCCATTTCCCCCCTCTATCTCTATGAAATATCCCTTCCTCTCCTCATTTTCTCACTAGAAACTAATATATCTCTCTCTTCTTCTCTTCTTCTCTTGTTCTCTTGATTCAATCATGTACTTATGGTGAGTTTGGTATCAAGCCTTTTAATAATATCATGTGGGTTTTTCTCTAAAATTTTTGGTTTCCCACTCTAAAATTCTTATCTCATTTTTGGTTTGCACCTTGAGAGGTAATTTTGTCTAGATATTTTTTTATTTATATAATTTCATACTTTGTCATTGATAAATATTCTTAAGATAAATCCTTCAATTGAAAAACCCAATTAAAAATTCAATGTCTACAAAATGCAATCTAAGCTAAAATAGGTTTGTCTTGAACCATGTACCAAGTCAATCCAATCCAAAATAGGTTCATCTTGAACCATGTATCCAAAACTAAGTCAAAGCCAAGTTAGGTTCATCTTGAACCATATTCCGATCTAGTCAAGTTCCTATTAAACCACATTTTATTCTGATCAAGTTCCTCTTGAACCACATTACTATCCAATTAGGTTCATCTTAAATTTCATTCTAGTTCTCCTTCCAACTCAAGCCAACTTAGACCAAGGTCAACTTCAAATCCACATATAGGAAAAATGCCAAATCATGACTATTTCAATCAAATCCAATTATTATAAATCAATCACATGCTAATTTAAACCACTGCTTGTATTTTAATTAAATCTCTCGCACCTATCAGTGGGGAATGGTGAAGTCATAACATCCATATTTTCTTCCATTTAAAATCAAATTTCAAATTTGATCTAAGCTTGATTAAATCAAATCAACTTAACTGAATAAGCATTAATTTCCAACATCAAATCAAGACCATTTCAATCAAATCTAATCAAATATAATCAAAATGTTAAATCACATTAATTCAAACTAGTCCAAATAATTTTTCCCTATTTGGGGTAATAAAATCAAATTAATTATTTGTCCTATTTGGGTCAATTCAATCCATTATAATCTACTATGTTTAGGGTAATTCCATTATAATATATTTTTCCTATTTTTAGATATTCCAATCAAGTTTATTCTACCCTCTTTAGGTCCAAACCAAGCCAATCCAATTACATTGAACTGAGATTGTCCTCTTTAGGGCTATTTCAATCCAAACAAAGACCACCCTCTTTGGGTCTAATTTCAATCCATACTAATGTTTCCCTCTTTGGGGCCCATTTTAATCCAAACTAAGATCATCCTCTTTAATCCCTTTATAATTAATCTAATCCACCCTATTTAGGACCAATTTATTCTAATCCATTCCCCTTCCATGCATCTTTACTTGGAGGCATTGGTATAAGGCTAATCTGAGTTAGTGTATCTCATGATCCTAAAATTATTATATCATGGATATTCATACATAAAAATGTGATAGATCAACTCACCCAACTTAATCACTAACTATCTCAATTTTCATCTACTTTTGACATTCCATTCATTAGTCTACAGGCCAATCTAGCCTTAGAGCCATGACAAAGCCAATAGTTGAGACCTATTATGTCATTTCCCCTCTAAGCACCATAATCTATTGAATACCTAAGTGTGTCCATGTTTGATAATTATTTCATTAGGATATGTCATGATCCCCTTCCCAAACATGATCATAGATATCTACTTTCAAAGCAAGATCAAGATAGTCAACCTATTTTTGACATTTTTATTGAATCACCCATATTTGACCAAATCCAAACCATTGATGATCTATATGTATTTAATGAAGGACCTATATTTAGCACAAGACCCATATTTTATGATTCCATATTTGAAGATCCCATTATTATTACACAACAACCCGTTCCCTTATAGACTATTCCATCTACTTTATCCATTCAATCATGTTTAGCCTAGCCCATCTTTTATGACTATCAATCTTCCCTTCTTGACCTTGTTACAAAAGTAGAAGGTATATTAAGACCTATTGGAGAAAAAAATTAGCATATCACCTGTATGAAACTTTTACAAGTAGACACATTTGATTCTCACATGACATGGTCCTCTAAGATTCCTAATCCTTTCCCTCATTGTCATCCATTATTAGCTAGCATTCTGGTTGAACTATAATGGCTTGAGGTCCATTTTGGACTATGTAGGTAGCACTCAATTTCTAAGGTTAGTTCAGCTACCCTCTTTCCACACATTCAACATTTTTTTTAGTGGTCTAAACCATGCTCTCACCATTTTATGAGCATTTTAAGCCACATTCTCCCAATTTTGTGATCATTTTAAGCCACACTCTCATCATTTTTTGATAATTTTAAGCTTATGCTCTCACCATTTCATGAGTTGAAACATTTGTCATATTTTAATACTCCATTTATTTTAGATGAAAAAAGCCCAAAAACATTTTAAAACATTCAAAAAATCTTAAATATGAAAAAGGGATTAAATTATCCATGAGAGATGTAAAGGCTAAAAATTCAAAAAAAAAAATCTTATCTTAAATCTAGTCATTATGCTTGATTTTCATTGAGATACTCATTTTAACAACCATTTGGATGTGTATTTCCAAAATTCACCTTGTTTGGGGCAAATATAATCCAATCAAATCAATCCAAACTCATAATTTTTGCTCTATTTGGGTAAATTCAACCATGTATCTTAGTTTTAGGATGTTTCCTTCCTACTTTGTTCCATTGCATATATCCTTGATTGGTTTAACCATCCATTTATCAAAATTATTTATCCTTCATGCATGGATTTTTACTTTATTAAACAACAAGATACTTTCTATTACTTTTATTTAAAATTTTGTGTGTTTTCTTATTTGTTTTTCATGGTTATTGCCTTGACTCAATACATTATGCCAATAGAGTCATCATCATGGTGTTATCTATCATGAAGTTGTACTTTAATATATTCATTGACATAGGCCAACATTGTCATCATGGTTTTTATCATTGGTGCATTATAATCAATTTTCTATTGGATTGAGGGTCAATCCTTATGCACATCATGGTGTTTTATATCATGGTTCATACCATCATGTGATACATCAAAAATAAATTATTGGAGGTCTATAACATAATTTCATAATAAAAATATCCTTGTCTACTATCCATAACACAATCAACTGAATCACATTGATAATCTATATGTTACTCATGACATGTCTACAAATGAGCATATACAAAATTCATAATCATGTATTTATCATTTTTTCCTCACTTATTGGGAGAACTAAATTGGCCTAAGGTCTATTTTTAGACTATGTAGGTAGTGATTAGATACATGATGTATCTAGTGTTAGCCCGATCACCATCCTTCTCAATCTTATTCATCTATTTTCACATATTTTCCTTATCACTTTTCTCCCACTTATTAGGAGAACTACATTAGCTTGAGATCCATTTGGGCTATGTAGGTAGTTCTTAGTTAAGTTAATTTTATGGGGTTATCTTTGCCTCCATTATATCATTATTATTCAATCATTATTGTTTTCTTCCAATCATCTATGTCATCACTTTGTGCATTCTTATGTGACTAGATTTTTGTAGCTTTTTCATCCTTTGAAAATTCATTATACCCTCATATTAATCTATATAATAGGTTAAATCCTTGAGCTATGGTTTCTAATCAATCAATTAATTACTCAATAAATTTTTTCACAATGAAAATCTGCCCTATTGAGGTAAACTAATTAGACCAATCAGTGATCTAATCCACCCTATTGGGTAAATCATTTAATCAACAATCAAATTTTCCCTAATAGGGAAAATAATTTAGTCTAATAATTAATCCAAAACACCCTATTGGGGAAAATATTTATTCAATTTTTATCCTCTCTTTGGTGTGATTAAATTATCTAATCTTTCTTCTAATTCTAAGCTCATAGCTTTCACCCTATTTTGGGAAAATCAAAGTGTGTAGTTCGTTTTGAGATAGATCATCCCCTAACCCATATATTTCACTGTGCTATGGATACGTTAAAGTGTGTCACTTATATTTGGATGCATCCTTCCAACTTACCCATGCTTTGGGACTAATTTAATTATATTATTCTCCAACATTGGAAATCAAGACATGCAAGCATTAGCTCAAGTGGGTTAGTTTTAGCCATGGGTTAGTTTCTCCCATTCTTACTTATTCCTCTCTTTTTTGAGATCCCATCCACATATTTTATTTCTACATGCCATCTTTAGGGGGCATCATGGATCACTAAATATTATTGCATCTCCTTTTTAAACTTCTTCTTAATGGCTTTTTCATTCTTTGAAAATATGTTACTTCATATATGTCTCACAATGCCTTCTCAAATAGGGGAAAATGTAGACACTTCATTTCATCACTTCTATGTCAAAATTATAATTCTAATGAATTTATATAATAATTCATAAATATAGCTATAAATCATTAATTAATTCAATTATTCTCATAATTGTTTATTTAATCCAAATTTGTATAATAATACATCCCTAATTGGGGCAATGCATCATATCATAACATTTAATTCGACATCAATATCCTAAATCAAATTGATCTTTTGTAAGTGTTATTATAGGACAATTAAATTAATATTTGAATGGGAAAATAATATTGAAAAATTCAAATATTATTCAAATTATTTATTAGTCCTACTTAATTATTCTAATATTCCTCTAATATAAAATGCCATGGTTTTTAGGAAACTTCTATCTTCCTAAAAATAAAATTACTATATTACCTCACATTAGTGACATCATTTGGAAAGTTAATGGAGTAGGGAGTGGTGTGAAATCAAGGTGGCATATTACATGGTCACTTACACACTCTCTTACACCTATGACAAGTCCTCTTACACACTCATCTATGACTTGGCCTATGACACACTCCAAGAGGACTAATAAGTTCACTTTTCTTCCAAATCTCTTCCACACTCTAAAATTTCCTTAAAAGGAGTCTCTTACACAATCTTTCCTATGTAATCATGATTTTTAGGACTCCATCTCCACCATTTATTTTTATCTTAGATCAATGTCTCACATTCAAACTAAAAGTCTATAAATACAAGGGTGTTTGGCCATTATAGACAAGTTCTCTTGAACTAAACTTATTATGAAAAAATTATACTAGAGATTCACATTTATTCATGTCAATTCTCAATCCAAACCAAGATCATACAAGGTTAGATACTACCCATACATAGAGTCAACATTTTCAAATACCTCTAGCTCTACAAGCTAAGCATAGGCCTATTTTTGGATCGGGTAGCGAGTGGTGCCTCAAGCTAAGCACAATCCTATTTTTGGACTAACTAGCATATTGTTCAATCCTAGGGATTAGTCCTAAAATTTCATGTTCTTCAAGTTTTTTTTTTGCATTCACTAACAATGATCTAACATTCTTTGGATTCTTGATCTACACACATTCATTAATTTACTCGTTTGGACCTTGCTTGAGTTTCTTAATTTATGCATGAAATAAATTTTCACCAATTTTGATTGAGAAATGAACCAAAATTTGATTTGATAATGGTTGGATACTCTAACTAATTTTAGTGGGACATGAAAAAACCATAAAAGTGCATAATCTTTGAGACTTATTGGAAAGATTTTGGTAAGTAATTTTTCATCATAATCATAGCTCAAACATGATGCATGTAAGGAAAAAAGATGTTATTAAAGAGCACATTTACCCTCATATAATGGTATATTAGGTGATACAAATCATGTTGGTATTAGACAAGAGGATATTTCATGTGCTAAATGATTATGAAATGGATTATGAGAATCCATTACATGAGTATATTTGGAGACAGCTTGGTACAATTGAAATATATTATCATGTAATGATAGAACATTTTTATCAAAATAATAGACATTAGAGGAAGTTTGAATTGGAACTTGTTTGATAATTATCTTGAGGTGTATATGATTCCTTTGTAGAGATATGAATTTTAATGTGATTTAGACTGGGTGATGCCCCCATACCCAAGGATGTTGGAACATATATAACTATAAAGGTTCATGCAAGGATAGTGTCAATAGTATTAATTATAGAATTTTAAGTATAAGGCTTGACAGCTTGGAAATTAATCTCTTGATATGAATCAATATTTTATTGATGTGCAATATTAGATGCTAAGAGTAATTGAAAAACTTTATCCATTTTTTGGGTTTATTGTCAAAGTCCTTGGCATAAATAAAAAAATTCTTTGACTTGATTGAGATTTATATCATTGAGTTCATTGGGATCAATTACATTGAAAATTTTATGATTATATTGATTATCAGGCAAAGGTTCATTATATCGATTATCATTTTTATAATTAACATTATATTGAATGTGCATATAATTGTCAAGGGTTGCATTGGCATAATGATCAACTGTGTGTGTGTGTGTGTGTGTGTGTGTGTGTGTGTGTGTGTGTGTGTGTGTGTGTGTGTGTGTGTGTGTGTGTGTGTGTGTGTGTGTGTGTGTGTGTGTGTGTGTGTGTGTGTGTGTGATCCATTAGGGAATATATTAGAGGAATTTGAGTATGTTCCATATGAAACTTAATATATCACTATGCCTTAGAGTAAAAGAATAAATAACTTTCTTAGGTGACATACAAAGGTACCAAACAAAAAAAGGTAAATGGGTGTAACTATGCAAGGGCATGTTTGCTTTGTAGGATCTCAAATATATTAATTTCAATCATAAATAGTGAATAATACTATAAAATCACTAACTAAAGAGGATTCCACTATTCCTATATCCAAACTATCATGCCTCATGGGGTACATTGAGAGTAATTCTTAGGTATAACTACTTACCGGTGCACTACAAGTAAAAGTGGTTGAAGTCTTCCTATGATTTAAAACAAAATCTTAGGAATTTATGATATACCATAATGTGTGTGGAAACTAAAATTCATGAATAATTTTGTCTAATGTCTTGATTATTTGATCATTATGCCTCAAACCATAGTACAAGTAATAAATGACAATGTTTTTCCTAGAACAATAACTCCTATGAATTTTAAAATGATTGAAACATAGTTTCTAGGAAAATAAAAAAAAGGAAAAATTAAATTAGAAATTAGAGGATCAAAAACAAAGGTTCAAGTTTTAAAATATTTTTTACCCTATTTTTGATAGAATAATACTATGACTAAGAAGTGTTATTATGTTTATATAGGTGTAAAATTGAAATATATCAGAATGTTAAAGATATATAATGATTGAATATTATGTTTTTAACAAGGATGTTAAATATAAGAATTGTTATTTTGGGAAAATACTAAGAAAAAAATACTTAGATCACACACTGATCTCTTTTGACTATTATAACTATTTAATTGTGAAAATTAGAATAATAGATGACTTTAGAGGCGTAGTATTAGAATTAGGGACATAAATAAAATCTAGACAAATCCATTGTAAGTGGACAATGGTGTAGTGCACTCCAAATATTGATGGAATACCTGTCTAAGTTGAATGTGACTATAATAGGTAGGAAAAATAGAGAAAGTAAGAATATGGAAATGATAAAGTATAAGCACAAACATAATATGCCTCTAGACAAAAGTGTAATAGGAAGATAGTGACACAATGCACTTAAGTTTATTGACCATGGAGTTTTTTAGGATGATTGTGTGTCTGAACTAGTTATTTCCCCAGTTGCACTTATAGGTGATGATAATTTTGATATATCACACTTAGGATCTATCTAAAATAAAATTATATATAAATTATCTTGTCTTTGAAAACCTTAGATCACTTTGATAGCTTAAAAACCTAAAAGGGAAATAGGGGAATGCAATGTGGTAATTTAACCTTAATCAGCTCATTGATGATTGATCACTACCTACGTATCCAATAATACAAGTAGGGCAATCAAGCCCATAAAGTTATCTCATATATAGTGAATGTGTGATTATACTCCTTTGATTATATGTATACAATTATAATATATCTGACCATGATAGCTCTAGACTTGATTTAGAAGTCTCTTGACTTGACTTATGACTTCTCCTATGAATAATGCAAAATTTAGGTAGAATAGGGTATGTTTTATCAATGTGCACAAACATATATGCTTGTTTTAGGTGAATAGAAAGTGGGGATAATGAATGAATCTTGAAATTTATTTATAGGATTTAATAATTTACTTTAGCTAACCTTATGAAACATGTGGTAAGACCCAAAAGTTTAATATAAAATATTTAAACTATCTGTTATTTGATGTGGGATGTGACCAACTTAAGTGAATAACAATACAATATTCCCTTTTCTTCTTAAGGTGAACTTGTCCAAAAAGGTTAGGGACATTAGTTTAGAGTTAGATACTTTCTAATGGTGATTTTAGACTTCAACATTTGGCATTTCAGATTTATGTGTAATGATAATGACAAACAAAGGGTCAAACCTATTTTATATACTAAAATATTATTTTATTTGATATACTAGTCTTTTATGGTTAATCAATAATAATCATGGATCAACCCTTCAATTCATGACCTTCCCACTATCAAAAGGATCATGTTCACCATCTCACTATGCCAAATTGATAATCCTATATTATGAACCTAACATTATAATGACACAAATCGCATGTATCCTACAATCCATATAAAAATTGATTTATATCATGCCCAAATAGTTATATATCCTCAATAAGTTCTTACCCTGTAGGACACTAGCATACAAATTAGGACACTAGTGTCCCTACCTTCCAAATGATCAAATTAAAAATATTTCAGCATGTATGGGTTGACCTATTTTTCTTCCTTAACCCTTCCATGAGATTATTTCAAAAGGTATGGTATAAATACAAATTAAAATTCATTCACTATCCATATATAAAATCTAAGACCTAAGCAAACACATCTCAAACTCACACTACACTACTAAAAATCACTTGCACAACTAAAATATTATATCATGTTCTTCCCTATTTCCAAATAAGTCATAGGATAACTTTTATATAAATATATATTTAAAAAATTAAAAAATATATAACATTACATTAAAAAAAATAAGATTCATAACCCAAAAAAATACAAAGAATTAAAATTCAAATCCAACATCGTACAAACTCTAAAAATAATATAAAAGGACCAATGCCAAATGTGACTTGGTTGTACCATTTATTTTAAATATAAAAACCTAATGTGGGAAATTTAGATTAAACACACTTGCATTTTTTATTTCATAATAATACAAATATACATTTTTATTAAAATATAACAACCAAATGTGGGAAATTTAGATTAAGCACACTAGCATTTTTTATTTCATAATAATATAAATATACATTTTTAGTCCCAAAGGGAACTTTAGCATTCGATTTGCTTTAACCCAAAATTATTGTGCAAGATGATGGCCAATGAGATGTCCTTGTTATGGGTGAAAAAAATATCCTTGAAATTTTTGGGGGGCAAGGTGCCAAGGTTTTAACATGCTGATTAAGCAAATATTATTTGTTGTACTATGATTGGATGAAATATTTGAGAGATTATTGGCACCTTTGCTTTGTTCAAGGAAATTATTGAATGTTGTTGGTAGCACAAGGGATTATGAGTTAAATGCATGGATTTTTATGTCATGTAGATTTAGGGGTGAGTTAAATATAGCTATAAATGTTGGCTTGATGTGATGCTTGATTGAGATGAAAGAAATTATTGACACTGATTTTTTCTTCATTGTTTTTTGGGAATTCAGAAGAGAGACTGTTGGAGTTTTACATTTTATGGATTCTTTTACTTTTTTTTGTTTATATTATGGGTGAAGCATCATCAAAGAAGCTAGGTTTTTTCATAGGAATTGGGTTCATATCTTTAGCCTACTTTTATTTTTATTTGGATTATGTGTTATATATTGATAGTATTATGTTTTATATGGTCATGATTAAGTTTGTTCCTTTTCACGGTAAGAATTTTAGCACGAGGATTTGTTTTTATTTTGTTTTAGGGTTCTTGTTTAATGAAGGGGTTCATTTTTTGGCTAGAGTGGACTAGGATATTTAGGGTTTGAGGTAATTAGTGTTTATAATATTAATTTTTTTGTCTATGGATATGCAATAAGGAGACTATCAAGGTATGATTTTATCATTGTATTGGGTATGTTAGGGTTTTTTGTTGGAATCAGGTTTATATCCATGACATATTTTTTCTTTTTATTTGGTTTGGGTGTTATATATTGATGTATTGGATAGATTTTAGTGATGTGATGGTGATGTCATGGAAGTGTCCTAGTGAGTGAATGAAATATTTTCTTAGCGTAGGTAACAATGACAAAGTGTATAATGTGCTTGTTCTAGTGTGTTTTATGTTAGCTTGGTTGATATTTAGTTTTGGCATGTTTAGAGATGTTTAAATATAATTATGGTGGTTGGATCTTGTTTAAGAGGTACCTAAGATGTTATCTATGCTTTGAGATCTTGTATTCATAAGTGTAATTCATCTAAAATTCCATAATTTTCATCTGGACACTTTGGGTCCAGTGGCAGAAAATTTAAGTAGTTTTGATGATGGAATATCTTGCATGTGTGGACATTTTAGGAGAATGTGATCACATGATTTTGTTTAGTTTTAGACCTAGTTTATTTTTGCTAATTTTTAGTTCATGCAATAAAGCGTTTCAAAATATATGCTTATGCAAAGTTGGGCTCCTAGGTAGTTTGACTATGTTTTTTCATACTTAGCCATTTTTTCAATGTGGCAAGAAGAGTTGAGTGAGCATTTTGATGGTGTTATATATTTCACATGTGAAGGTGTCAAGTGAAACTAATCATATGGGTTTGTTTAGTTTTGATCATATATAATTTGTGCTAAATTTGAGATCATGCTCTGAAGCATAGAAAAAGTTATGCTCACTTAAAGTTGTCCTCTTAGGTAGGTTTTGACATAGTTAGATCTTTGATAGAAGTTTTTGAGAACATTTTTTAATGGCATTATATCTCACACATGTGAGAGTTAAAGGAGTAGTGTATCACATGGTTGGATTATATTATATGAGGAGATCATCTAGTCCACATTTGAGATCCTACCTCAAAGTGTAGAAGAAGTTATTAAAGATAAAAAATGGATACTCATGCATATTGAAAGGGTCCCCATACTTGGTCATTTTTGAAAGTGTTAAATCTTGAGCAAGATCAATGGTGCACGTTACTATAATAATTTAATAAGTAGTGAGATGAGGATAGGTACATGATGTTTAATGACTGAGTAAAGGTACATAAAGATCTAATGATGAGTAGGTGTTTGTATAAATTGATCAAATGGTGAGCATTGGTCATTAAAGACCTAGTTAATCTATAGAGATGGCCAGAGCGCATTGAGTCAACATTTTGAGATTGCATGAGATAAGGTCAAAGTGATAGAGGTTTAACATTTGAGCATTGGCATCTATGTGTTAAAGATCAAACAAGATCGATGGTGCATATTTGCTTTGAGTTAAGAGGACATGAGATGTGAGTATCGTGTTCAAGGTTTAACTATGACTGTTGCCACTTGAATATTTGAATTTGCTAAGGTAAAAACTAGTGTCTTATCTTTGGACCATATATTTTGATAGAAGATGAATTTTCTCACGCAGTAAAAAACAAAGTGGTAGAGGACTCCAAATCACATTTAGAAATATGGATTTGAAGATCTAGAAGTGTGTACAAACAAAGATATTAAGCTCCAAAGTTTATAGTTTTTCCCTATATGTTTTTCAAGTGACATGAGAAATATATTCAAGCTTATGTAGATGTTGTGTTGATGTTTCATGGTTAATTGGCTATTGGGAAGTGTTTTAGACTCCATGAGGTTGTTTTTTGAGTATTTTAGAGGTGTGATCAATCTATCTTGAGTATGTAAAATTCTTAAGAAGTTGACTGTATGTTTGGTAATGGTGTTCATATGTATAAGGTCTCTATTTAATTTAATTAAGCATACACAAATGTGAGCAAAGGTGAATGTGATCATTTGAGGATGTTCTAGGGGACATAAGGAGTGAACCCATGTTTTTTAAAGTGGTCCTATATTCTTTTTTTATTTGATGATGTGTTAAATGAGTGAATAGATCTTCATGAGACCTATAAGAGCTACAAGAGCCTTATTAAAAGGTGTAGTTTCTTAAGTGTGACCCATGTGAGATGCCTTAAGGGTGAAGGCATGTATTTTGGTTGATAAGGATTATTATGGACTTAATCATTCATGATTTATCTATATATAGTGAAACCAAATATGTTGGGTTCTAGACTTGTAAGCAAGATACTGAGGAGAGATTTGTGAGTGTTTATGTGTGTGGTTTATGGAATGAAGGATAGGTGGTGTGACTGTTGGTGAATTTAATGATTAGAATAGTTAGTTGACTATGTGTATGACCTATATGTCATGTTCCTAATGTTAATATATTGCTCTTGTAGTTTTTGGATATATGAAGAGGTTCAAGTGTGCATATGAGGAATATTTGAGTGAATAAGGAGAGAAATTATAGCATGCCTATGTGAGAGGCTTGTTTGAAGAAAGATAGAGTTTATGTAGTTGTTAGATAATCAAGAGGTTCATCATCAGGTGTTAAAGACATTAGTTCTAAGGTGGAAGTGTTATTTCCAAGGAGGGTCTAAATGACTTGATCTTCCTTAGGGGTAATTGGTCCTTGTGAAATACAGTTTCACTAAAGACCTTTGATCAAAAGGACTTGATCAAGGTTATAGGTCAGAAGGACTTGGATAAAGTTTCATGATCAGAAGGACTTGATTAGTCTCTTATTTGTGATTATATTATATGATAGTAGTCCATGTGTTTACTAGTTTGAGAGTGGGTTTTATTCACCCAGAGGGTTTCCCACGTAGATCTTTGTTATGTATGTGTTCTTTCATTATGTTCATTATTCACTTCTATGAATGATTTGTATGCTTCATGAATGTTTGTTTTGAATGATTAAGTATTTGCAAGGGTTTAGAAATTGAATTGGATTATTTTCCACCACTAATTTACCTTCATCGCAATGGATTGTACCTCTACTAACTGGTATAAAAGTGAGTTACTTTGGTAAAATCTTGACAACTTGAAGGTGATCCAAGGTAAAATGGCTAGTTATAATGTTTAAGGTGGTTTCTCTACTAGAAATCACTAAATTTCAATGGATCTAATTATGCATTTTAGAGTGCTAAGATGAAAACATACATTTTGTCCCTAGGGTTTGATGTATGGAAATCTATTTTAGATGGTTATGTTGCTCTTGTTATTCCTCCATCTAGTGTTGTAGACAAGAAGCTATTTGAGAAAAAATCTAAGGAAATGAATTCCATCACTTATGGTATTATAGATACTGAGTTCATAAAAGGAATCCACTGTATATCTATTAAGGAAATATGGGATAAATTAAAGACTATCTTTGAAGGAGATTCAAAAGTTAATCTTGATAAGTTTTAGATTCATAGAAGGTAATTTAAAAGTCTCAAGATGAATGAAGAAGATACTATGGCATCCTTTTTTAGAGAGTTGATGAGATTGTGACCATCATCAGAGGTATTGGAGAGAATCTTAAAGAGACTACTATTATTCAAAAGGTACTAAAGTATCTATCCCCCAAGTTTAATCTAAAATTATTTTCTATTGAAGATAGTCTTGAGTTTAATTAGTTAAATATGGATCCATTTCATGTCAACTTTACTACCTATGAGATGAGGAAGAATGATGATATACCTCCAAAGAAGGAAGCAACTTCGAAGATTGAAATACAAACAAAGAAGTTCCAAGGTAAGAAACTCAAGGAGGATGACATTACTAATTATAGATGAGGAGGAACTAATTGTTTTTACTTCAAGGAAATTGAGAATAGGTTTAGGAAATTATAAATGTATGCTACCCCTCAAGTGCTTCAATTATAGTGAGATAAGACATTTTGCTAATAAGTGTCCTCATAAGTATAAGAAGAATGATGATGAAGAGAATGATCAATGTCATGATGATGTAAAGAAATATTTTAGGTTTCATAAAAAGAAAAAAGGGATTCAAAAGGTTTAATAACAATAAGAAGTACTTTAGGGATAAGAAGAGTCTCTACACCAAAGAAGATTGTAGCTCATCAGATGAGAGTGAAGATAGTGACTCAGAATATGATCATGAAGATGATGGTTTAGCTGAAGATGAAACTCTTTTCATGTCTAAGGAAGTTGCTCACATTAAAAAGATACTACTTGGAGTGATTTAGATAATGATGAAGATGATGTGGACTATGATACTGCATTGACAAATGCTCATGAAGAACTAAAGATTGAGAAGAAGATCAATAAAAAAATGAAATCTAAACTCAAAGACTTTGAGGAACAATTTAGTGTGTTTGAGGCAAGAATGGATTAAGATGCCAAAGAGCATGAAGATATGGTAAGAAATCTTAGATGTCAATTGGAAATTTTATCTATAAGCCTAAAATCTAAATAAGATGAATGTGCAAGGTATGCAATTAAAAATTAGTCATTAAAATCTGAGTTAGAGAAGGTATCTAGTAAGGTAATGTCATTTGTGAGATTTAAAAAGAGATCAAGTGACCTAGATAGCATTATGAATAATCAAAATCATACAAGTGATAAGATTTGTCTTAGATATAAAGAAGAACTAGAGACTTCAACTCAAGACAAGATGAAGACTAATGTAAACAAGGACAATTAGCCTTTGAAGACAAATCATCAGATAAAGAATGAAGGTGCTAGCAAAATGAATACTAAATAGATCAAACAACAAAATACCATGAGATATGTAAATTTCAATGGTTATTTTTATACTTGTACTATGTTTGGGCATAGAACTAGAGAATGTAGAAGACCTATTAGGAATGAATTTACTAGAAACTATGATGGGGTTCATCAGTCAAAAGGTGTAAGCAAGGTTGAGTGTCTCAACTATCATGATGTGGGAGATTTTTCAAAATGTTGTCTATTTAAGGTAGGAAAAGTAAATTTTCCTTCAATGGATATTGAGTGCTACAGTTGTTATGAACTAGGACGAATTACCAAATATTGTCCAAATCTAGTAAGGCATAATGATTTTTTTTTTTTTTTAAAGTATGGTATGCTTCAATTATGAACAAAGAGGTCACATTTCTAGGTTCTAAAATCAAAGGCCTAAAAATTAGAAAAGGTTCAATCGGGATCTAAGAATACAAAAAAGAAGACATATTAATACATAGAAACCAAAGGCGGTAAGTATGAGTCATGGTGAGACTATAGGTCCAAGTAATATATTTTATATGGTGGAGAATGCTTCTAAATTTGAAGAGTCTAAAGAGGTCTCATCATCTACTCATGTTGAGAATGAAGAGTCTAAGCTCGAGGAGAAGACCAAGGTGTTGGTTAAAGCTAGTTTTAAGGTATGTATGGATCCAAGTAAACATCTTGTTATTATTGAACAAGTGCCTAGTGATGAGGATCCAAGTTGCAAGGAAGATTATTTAGATGAAAATTTATGTCATTAATTTATATTGTCACCATGTATTGATAATCTAATCATAGAAGAAAAGGAGAATGTTGTAGTAGTTGAGGAAGTTTTTTCTCTAAAGCCAAAGAATAACTATAAATATAAATTGAGCAAGGAGGAGGAATAATAATGGGAATTGTATTTGTTTTAAAGCATTGAGGTCTAGAGGTTGTCTCTATATATTATTCTTAAGAGACTCCTTTCAAGTGGATAAGCAAGTGTTGTTGTGGTGTTTATTAGCTAGAATAGTCTATAGGGCCAGATTGAAGGTTCCTAGATGGTAAAGGAGGATTTGTGATTTTTCAAGGTAATATTTATTCATAGAAAGGTCTGTTGACCTTATTCTAGTATTTTCTAGGTGATTTTGTGATCTAAAGGTATGTTGAAGTCAATTTGGATATTTTTGTTACTCTCAAGTTTCCGGTTTGTTCTTAAGAGCTTGTAGGTCTTAAAATGGGTTATAGAAATTCAAGGTTACCAATTGTGTGGAAGCTCAAATCTTGGTCCAGATGTGTGTAATGGTTGTCTCTAAGTATACAAGAGGTTTTAGAGGTTGAATTTGACTGGAAGGTGTTGTGTTAACTTTGTTTATTTTTAAGATTCTCAAGTTCTGGGCTGTGCCAGAAAGGTGGTATGCCTTAAGAGTTGAGGTCTAAGACTTATTAATATGTTGAATTGGCCAAATGGGTTGACAAATAAATATTCATATAGATTTTAAGGTTTTTACTTCTCAAATTATATAAGTTTTTATCAAATTAGAGGACTAATTGCCTAGTAGGTTTGTAAAGAAAGTATGTTACAGAGGATGAGCTAGTCATTGTAAATTTATTGCTCAAGGGGGCATATGAGAGTTCTCTAAAATTAAATTTTTAGGTCTTGAAGATGTATCTATTAAAAGATATGGGCTTTACAAGTTCCAAGTAGGGCTATAAGGAGTCTAAGATAGGCCTAGTATAAAGAAGAGTGCTTTTATTCAGTTTCTCCAAAAGAGAAAAGCATGAATGTTTCAAGGTGAGTTCTCAAGATGGTTTAATGCATTTTTCCTATTTTTTGAGTGGAATGATGATATTTTGGTGGTCATGGAAGTTTCTTGAGAGAGAAGTCTAGTAAGCCTATGTAGTGGCTCTTCATGGTGTATAGAGATCTGAAGATGCTCAAGTGATGCAATTACTTAGAGTTCTTAAGGGGAGTCCCTCTCAGATGTTTCTTGGTGAGTTACATTAGATTATAGTGGTTTTTGTGTGTTCTATCTTCATTAGTTTCTATGCTTGTGAAGAAGAGTGTTGACATGGATAAAAAGGAAGTTTGTCAAGGTAAGATAAGGTAGGATCAAGGTAAGGGGGAGTTTGTATCATATTTTTAAGATGGTAATTTCCTATTTTTTATGGTATTTTTAGGTCCTCAAGATCATTGGGTGCCCAATTTGTCATTGTGTCAAAGGGGGAGAAAGTACATGTTGTGAAAGTGCTTGAAGAAAGAGAAGGTGAGTTGTATATTACTATATATGATGTTTGTTGACATCAATGATAAAGGGGGAGATTATTTGAGAGTTTTTATTGATGTCATAGTGATATCATGGAAGTTTATTGGTGAGTGGATGAAGTGATTTATTAACCTAGGTAATAATGACAAAGTGTGCAATGTGCTTATTCTAATGTGCTTTATGTTGGCTTGGTTGATCTTTAGTTTTGGCATGTTTAGAGATGTTCAAACATAATTATGGAGTTCGGATCATTTGAAATAGGTCCCTAAGATTTTATTTATGATTTGAGATCTTATATTCATAAGTGGATTTCATCTGGTAGTCTATAGTTTTCATCTAGACACTTTAGGTCCAATGGTAGAAAATTTGAGTAAGTAGTTTTGATGATGGAATATCTTGCACGTGTGGATATTTTAGGAGAAGTTGATCATAATGGTTTATTTAGTTTTAGACCTAGTTTATTTTTTATAATTTTTAGTTCATTGAATGAAGTTAATCAAAATATATGCTTATGCAAAGTTGGGTTCCCAAGCAGTTTGACTATTTTTTTTCATACTTAGCCAATGTTGCAATGTGGCAAGAAGAGCTGAGTGAGCATTTTGATGGTGTTATATCTTGCATGTATGAAAGTGTCAAAATAAATTGATCATATGGGTTTCTTTTTAATTTTGATCATATATGATTTGTGCTAAATTTTAGATCAAGCATTGAAGCATGAAAAAAGTTATGCTTGCTCAAAGTTGGCCTCTCAAGCAAGTTTTAACATAGTTGGCTCTTTGACAGAAGGTTTTGAGAAGGATTTTTAATGGTGTTATATCTCACATACATGAGATTTTCATGAGCAATGTGTCATATAGTTGGATTCTCATATATGATTAATATCCTTCGTGGGTCACATACATGAGAGTTTCATGAGCAATGTGTCATATAGTTTGATACTTAAGCATTCAAAATAAACAAACATAATGCAAGAACACATACATAACACAAGATATACATAGGAAACCCTAAGGCACATTTATTATGAAACTCTAAGGCACATTTGGTAATATGGATTTGAAGATTTGGAAGTTTGTATAGACAAAGATATTAAGCTCCAAAGTTGACAATGTTCTTGTCTATGTTTTGTAAGTTACCCACGAAGGATATTAAAGATTATGTAGATGTTGTTTCAATGTTTCATGGTTAATTGGATATTAGGGAGTGTTGTAGACTCTATGAGGATGTTATATGAGTATTTTGAAGGTGTGATCAATCTATCTTGAGTATGAACAATGCTTAAGAAGTTGACTGTATGTTCGGTAATGGTGTTCCTATGTATAAGGTCTATGTTCAAGTTAATTAAGCATACACAAAGGTGAGAAAGGGTGACTGTGATCATTTTAGGATGTTCTAGGGGACATAATGAGTTGACACATGTTTTTGAAATTGGTCATGTGTTCTTGTTTTGTTTGATGATGTGCTAAATGGGTGAATGGGCCTCCACGAGACCTATAAGAGCTACAAAGGCCTTATTAAAAGGTGTAGCTGCTTAAGTGTGACCCATGTGAGATGACTTAAATGTGAAGGCATGTATTTTGGCTAACAAGGATTATTACAGACTTGATAATTTATGATTTCTCTATATATAGTGAAACCAAATGTGTTGGGTTCTAGACTTGTAAGCAAGAGACTGGGAAGAGATTTGTGAGATATTTATGTGTGTGGTTTGTGGAGTGAAGGATAGGTAGTGTGCATATTGGTGGAGTTAATGAGCATACAAATTGGTTGACTATGTGTATGACCTGTAGGTCATGTTCCTAATGTCTGGGTAGTGCTCTTATGGTTTATGGATATGCAAAGAGTTTTGAGTGTGCATATGAGGACTATTTGAGTGAAGAAGGAGAGAAATTGTAACATGCCTATGTGAGAGGCTTGTTTGAAGAAAGAGAAAAAGTTTGTGCAATTGTCAAATAATCAAGAGTTCCATCATTAGGTGTTAAAGATATTAGTTTTAAGGTGTAAGTGTTCTTTCCAAGGAGTGTCTAAAGGACTTGATCTTCCCTAGGGGTAGTTGCTCCTTGTGAAATAGGGTTTCACTAAATACCTTTGATCAGAAGGACTTGATCAAGGTTGTAGGTCAAAAGGACTTGGTTGAAGGTTCTTAACCAGAATAAATTGATCTATCTTTTATTTGTGATTATCTTATAAGATAGTAGTCCATGTGTTTATAGGCTTGAGAGTGGGTTTTATTTCCAAAAAGGGTTTCCTATGTAGATCTTGTGTTATGTATGTGTTCTTGCATTATGCTTGTTTATTTTGAATGCTTAAGTATCAATATGCTTCATTAATTTTTGTTTTGAATGCTTACGTATTTATAAGAGTTTAGAAATTGAATTGGATTGTTTTCCACCATTGATTCAGCCCCCTCTTGGTGGATGGTACCTCTAAAATGATAGTTTTGTTAGGTTTTATATGATAGTATATTAGGTTTGTTCTTTTGCTGGGTAATAATTTTAGCATGGGGCTTTGGTTTTTTATTTTATAATTTTTATTCAATGAAGAGTTTAATTTTTTGGCTAGAGTGGAGTAGGTTATTTAGGGTTTGAGGTAATTACTATCATTGTATCATGTTATATCCATGACCTACTTTTATTTATATCTAACTTATGTTTAATATCTTGGTAATATTATTGAGTTTTGTATGCTTGTAGACTAGGTGGGGTCATTTACTAGGTAATAATTTTACTGTGTGGCTTTGCTTTTTTGCATATAGATATTGGTAATACAAAAAGGGGTAGAAAAACATTTGGTTTTGTGAGTAAGTTAAATAGTAATAAAACAAAGGTTTTAAGTGTTATTATTTTAATGCAGTGTTAAATCCTTGCTAAAGTTCTCTAAGTGTATTTATTCATAGTAATCAGGTTCATATTTGTGACCTAATTTTCTTTATATTTGACTTATGTGTAACATTTAGGTAGTATTGGTAGGTTTTGTATGCTTGTGGTCTAGATCTGTTCTTTTACTAGGTAAAACTTTTACCATGGGACTTTATTTTTTCCCACAAACATTAGGAAAAATAAGGCAAATAGTAAAAATGGTTTTTAATGTAGGCTATTTAGGATTCTTGGCATTTTGTGTTGCAAGCAAAGGTTTGGCAAAGATCATACAAGTTTTGGTAGTAATCAGGTTTTTTTCCTTGACTAAGTCATGTAACAAGGGATTTTAGGGTTCTTAATTTTCTTCGTATCTAGATTATATTTAATATCTAGGTGATATTATTACATTTTATATGTTTTTAGACTAGGTTTAGTTTTTTACCGAGTAAGAATTTTATGTCATGGTTTTTTTTTACAAAGATAGTGGTGATACAAAAAAAGTATATGGAATGTAACTAGTACCTATTGGTCACATCAAAGTTATGAATAGTAACCCTTTTATCCTTTTATGTAATGATTTTTAAAATTCTATTACTACAACTAGATAATATATCTGATAACAATATAATATTATTCCTAGCATTGTTTATATCATGATACTAGATGTACTCAAAAATATGTTAGCTTTGTGTATGATTTCATTGAATTTGCCTATTATCTTATTTATATTTTATTCTTTATTACATTAATATATTAAAGTATTTCTTATTTTTATCAAACATATTATGGATTATAATTATTTTTTAAAAATATTTACATGTACAAAAGATAAAAATTGAATTTATACTCTACATTCCATAAAAATCAATTCAGTATTCAATCAAGTAATATTAACTAGTTGGTACACATAAACCAAATAGAAAGAAGAGCATGTTGGACATATGAACCTTATTACTACCAAAAACCATATTATTATTTCCAATGTTTTCTTCATAATGAAAATAGAAAACAACTTGATTATAGTAATATAAGTTTTTGACATCTTTGGATACAATTATATTTTAAAAAGATAATACTTTAGCAAGTTTTTAATTCTCCTTCTAGCTTTGATCACCTTGAATAGAGAGACCGCTAATAATGTCCAAAATATATCCTCCAACTACAATGCAATAAATAATATTTTTTTTATTGGTTTTTCAAAGAACTCACACATTGCCCCTTGAAATTTTGATGCATATTTTTGGTACCCAAAATGAGGACATGTCATTATTCAGTTAGATGTTGGTTAATTCCAAGTTAAAGCAAGTCGATGGATATAACAATAATTAGACTATATAATTTTATGGTAAGGTTTTTTCTTATAATTTTATGCATGGTTCTAACTTTCATGTGTTTTTCAATATTTTAGATATTAACAATTGAATCAACAATAATGTTTTGCATTTATATAAATATACATATGGTCTTTGTAGTTATTTATGTTAAAATTGTTTTAGTGTATGTACATATAATTATAAATATCTATCAAAAAATATCAAATATATTGTTATATTATTGTGAATTATATTTTTTATCTTTCAATAATGTCACATTATATTTAGTATATTTTTTTGGTTCCTAAATGGAATTTGTTTATTGCATATTTTTATATTTGAAGACTTGCCATGATATCTAAAACAAAAAGATCAAGGTCCATCAAAATATATTGTGATACCTATAAAATTATACAAGAACTTTATGTAAAGCTTTTGTAGAAAAATTAATAATTGTTTAAAATGAATAAAAAGTGTATAACATAGTTTTCTATGCAATTAGAGAGTTACAAAATGAGCCTATCTAATAATTAATATTTAAATTAATTCCCATGAAAAAAACATGGAAATTGGTCCAGTAGAAATGATAAATCAATAAATTCCTCTAAGTCACATATAGGAAATATTAGTTCCAATAGTCGCCAAAGCTTATGCAGAGGTGATGTTAAAATAATTATTTTTACCAGGAGATAATTTGACTATTATGTTGAAATAATATGAATTACTTGAGGTTGAAGCTAAATTAAGATATCTAGGACATGATTTAATGTATGAACATTTTTTTGCTATCAATTATCTTGTAAAAAATGGAAAAGTTCAATCTCTACGATTCTATTATTATGCTAGAAATCAAACAGATATCTTGTGATGGTATAAAATTGGTCATAATTGAATGCATGTGATGATTAAAGGTGTGGACACAAGAGTTATTCTCTATTTTTAAATAGTTTTTTGGTGCCTATCTTCATGTTAAAACTTAAATTGGCACTCTTATGTTCTATTTTTTTCACTTAGGAATATAGTTGTAAGGAGGATATAATGGACTAAGGATGGATACTAGTTTTTCCATCCTGATTCCCATTTAAAAATGCAATTCATTATGGTAATAACTATTGTATGCTTGTGATGTGTTTGATATTCAAGTATATATATTGAGTTTAATTTTAATGAAATCTTTACCAGCCCACCTATCCCTTGGATTATCCAAGAAAATCATGTTTCTAGAATCTAATGGAGTGCAAATGATGCTTTTATAGTAGATATTTTTCAAGGACATTAGTCTAAACATCAGATGGAGGATTTGGATATATTATTCAAAATCAATATGTTGTCTTATCTAATGTTTGTAGATGATGAAATTGACATGCACCCTATGATGCATAATTGGTTTGCGAAGTGTCTTGTTCATACATCATATTATGTGTTCCTTCTAGCTAACTTCTAGCACACTTATTACCTGGTCATTATATTTTATTTGGAGTATTTGGATAGATTACATAAATCATGAAAGGAAATTTATGCATGCCTAGATACATGATTGAATATGTCACAATACCAAATCCTGTATGAGCTAGAGCATAAAGAATCTAAATGGAGATCTGACACTAGCTCAAAATATGATGTTAACATGGACACATGTTACTTTATCAAGTGGGAATTGGATAGGTCTTGATTTCATCACAAATTAATTCACATGAAGTTGATTTTTATAGATAATAGGCTTGTACAAAAAATATATTGGCTCTATTTATAATTGTAGTTTCTTTTAGCTTTCTTAGTTTCAATGGATCGATGATCACGCTATATTTTTTTCCTACACAAGAGTAAATGATCTTTAATGCCTAAATCTTCATTTAATATATTGTGTAAACCACATATTTAAAATAAAATAAAAATTAGACTATGGTTAATGTTATTTCATTGCTTGATGTTGAGTGCCTGTAAATTAGTTTACAAAGTTATAATGTTATGAAGCCTATATCTTCAATTTCAATTTGAATTGTTTTAACTTGGAATTAGCAAATTCACTTCTATAAAATCTGATGTAGGATACCTCTATTCAAGGTAGTGTCCAATGTAGGTGGCAATACATGGCATTCTTGGCTACCTAGTTTTATAGGTGACTTTAGATGGATTTACAGTTTATCGATTCTTCCACATTTTTTTTATTTGTGTTATCAACAAAGCACTGACAAATGTCACAAGGTTTTTGGCAGTAATCATGATAGGCATAGTTATATGTTTTTTTTTTCATTTTTTTTTTAAATTTTCTATTTTATAAAGTAAAGGAAATGATTGACCTTTGTGAAGGTGCAAGGAATATATAAATGGTATACTCTATTCAATAATAATGTGTAAAAAGGCGGGTGAAACCAGGGGTGCGCGACCAGGCTAGGGCTGCCGAGCGCTGGCCTGTTTCTGTAGTTTTTTGGTTTGCATTTGGGGAATCTTAAGGCACGTTCTGGTTGCTGGAGGACGGAGGGAGCAAGGTGCAAGGGGAAAAGGGCGTAGGAAGTGACAGGGAGTGGTGGGAGGCAGGGTTGATGTCAGCAAGAATGGATAGGAGCTTCAAGGAAGTTTTAGGGAAGCAGGCTCAGGGGAATGGCTCCAGATTGGAACCCAGGATGAAAGAACCTGTAGATTCTGTGTTTTCAGTAGGTATGTTTGATAAAAATGCTGTAGGAAGTTCAAAATTGAATAAGGTAAATGGATGCTTGGAGCGCTGCTCTGAGAGACCAAAACTGGTTATTCCTTATGAAATGATAGCTGAGGATGTGGAGTACTACTCCAAACACTCACTTTATTGTAAATTTCTGGGATTGAGAGTTTCCTTACCCTTCCTAGAGAGCTGGGCAAGACGAATGTGGGAGCCAGAGGGGGAGATGGAAATCTCTCTGCTGGCAAACAATTTCTTCATGATCACATTTGTCTGTGTTAATGATAGAAACAGGGTGTTTGAAGGAGGTCCTTATTTTTATAATCAGGTTGGTTTGTTTGTCAAACCATGGCATGCTGGGTTCAACCCGACTGAAGAGCTACCGAATAGAGTACCGGTTTGGGTAAGACTTCCCAGAATGCCCATTGAATGCTGTAGGGAGGATGTGTTACAGCTGATTGCTTCTATGTTAGGAAAACCTGTTGGGTCTTCTTCTCAGACCTTAGGAAAGAAATTCATGACATTCGCCAAGATTTGTGTAGAAATTGATTTAAGTAAACCCATACCGGATGCAGTTGAGATGAGTGCAGGTGAATATTCATGGATACAGCAGCTTGATTACGAGACGCTCCCTTTCAGATGCAGATTGTGCCATGAGTATGGGCACCTGGTACGTGGATGCCCCAAAGCAAAGATGAATGATCAGCAACCTTCACACCCTCCTCTTCATCAAACCACTGGAGTTGATAAAGGGAAAAAGATTGGAATGGAAGGAAGTAAGGACTCAGAGGGTTTTGTGCAAGTAAAGGCTAAAGGCAAGAATAGAGGACATAAAAGATCATGGATGGAACGACAGGCTGAAGATTCAATCAACAAATTTGAGATTCTTGATTCATTGGGACAGCAGGAAATCTTTCCAGGGTTAATTAGCGAAGAGGCGATGGGGGGAGAGGCCGAGGTGACTGGTGCTACACCCATGGACCATGCATTGATGATAGCAGAAGCTACTCTTCCTATGATCACGGATGGACAACTGGGGGAACAGATGTCCTTAGCAGCATATGCAAACTTGGGACGAGTAGGGGAAGAGATGGATCCTCCAACACAGGCTGAGGTGGGAGAGACGGAGAAGAAAGGCAAGGCCCAGCCGCACCTGGGAATTCAGCAGAGAGAAGGGAAGAAGGGGTCAGCTGAAAAAAGTGCCAAACCCGGCCGAAGGAAGGATATAGAAAGAATTAAGGTAATTGGGGAGAACTTAGTTGAGTCCGGGTCGGTGAAGACCATCGACTCCCACTTTATGTCTCCAGCAAAATGATTGCGCTCTCATGGAATGTGAGGGGCTTGAACAGTGGCCCCAGACAAAAAGCTGTTCGGGATTTGGTTATGTGTCATAATCTGGATGTTCTCTTTCTACAAGAAACTAAGGTTTCGGTAGAAGTTATGCTGGGAATTGCGCCCAAGATGTGGAAACAGTGTTTGTGTCAATGCACTGGAGCTCAGGGATCGGCGGGGGGCGTGGTGTGCTTGTGGAATCCCCGCAAGATTCTTCCAGTTTCTTGGATTGCCTTCAAATCGTCTCTTTCCATGGTGGCGCTTTGTGTGGAATCGGGGGAATATGTTCTTTTCACAAACATTTATGCTCCCACTGAGTACCTGGGTAAGCTTATGGAGTGGAATAATTTACAGTTGGTCCGCAAAGAATTTCCATATGTGCCATGGATTTTGGCTGGAGACTTTAATGCCATCATGGATCTTTCGGAAAAAAGGGGAGGTACGGCTAGATTGGAGCCCTCGTCCCTGTTGCTTCGGAAGAAGATCACTGAACTCAACCTGGTGGATATAAAATCAGGGAATGGCAGATTCACGTGGAATAACAGGAGAATGGGGGAAAGCTGCATTGCCAAACGCATTGATAGATTCTTGACCTCGTGTTATTGGATGAATGTCAATGGTCCTTGAAGTTTGAGATTCTGGACTGGAGAGGCTCAGATCACTGGCCAATCAAGCTGAACATTTCCTCCAATGAGAGCCTTCGAAAGCCTTCGTTCAAATTTCAACTTATGTGGCTGAGGGACCCGAGTTTGTTCGAAAGGGTAGCTGATTGGTGGAGAATTGGAAGGCCGGCAGTTGGCACGGCAATGTTTGTTATGGTTAAGCGCCTTCAATTTGTAAAATATCAACTCAAGAGATGGAACCGGCAGCACTTCGGGAATATTTTTCACAATAAGAAAGAAGCACAGGAAGAGCTGGACAGCATCACCAGAATAATTAGAGAGGAGGGGCTCAATGAACTCTTGATGCAAGAAGAATCTAGGGCAATCCGAAAGGTGGAGGAATGGGAGCTTCGAGAGGAGATTTTTTGGAAACAGAAGGCTAGAGTTGAGTGGTTACAGGAAGGGGACCGGAACACAGCTTTTTTCTTTAATACGGTGAAAGCTAGACAACATGGTAATATGATACCGACGCTAGTTATGGACAGTGGAGAAAGGGTCTCCTCTACCAGAGAAATGTGCAATGCAGCGGCCCAGTACTTCTCAACATTATTTACTGAGGAAGGTAGAAGTACGGAGGATGTTGAGGAGCAGATACTTTCCTGCATCCCCAGTGTTGTTTCTCAGGATATTAATGAACAGCTGATGCGTACTATCAATATGGAGGAACTCCAGCGGATTGTCTTCGGAATGAAGCAGGGTAAAGCACCGGGTCCAGACGGTTTCCCCATTGAATTCTATCAGGAATATTGGGAAATTGTCAAAGAGGATTTACTAGCTGTTGTTAATGAGTCCCAGAATAACAGACAAATGCTTCGAGCTATGAACTCAACGTTCTTGGCTCTTATTCCTAAAAGGGAAGGGGCTGACCGCCTTAACCAATTTCGGCCTATTGCACTTTGCAACGTGGTTTATAAAATCATTTCAAAATTGATTGCCGAAAGATTGAAAAAGTGGCTGAATGTGCTGATCTCTGAAGAACAAAGTGGTTTTGTGGAGGGGCGCCAAATTCTGGATGGAATTGTGGTTGCTACAGAAGCCATTCACTCTATGTCAAAGTCATGGGAGAAAGCTATGTTTATGAAATTGGACATGTCCAAGGCATACGATAGGGTCCGTTGGTCCTTTCTGCAGAAGATGATGGCTGCCTATGGGTTTGCGGAGGAGTGGATTATGTGGGTTATGAGCTGTGTTAGCTCGACCTCTTTTTTGGTTTTGGTGAATGGCGAGCATTCCCACCTCTTTGGGGCGACGAGAGGATTAAGGCAGGGAGACCCGGTGTCTCCTTACTTATTCCTGATTCTAGCTGAGGGTCTTGGCCGATTGATTAGAAAAAACACCTTGGAGGGTGTTATTCAGGGATGGAGGTGGGGGGGGGGGAATTGCCGGTCCTCTCCCATTTACAGTTTGTTGATGATGTGGCACTGACGGGTATGGCTACCTTGAGAGAGGCTGCTGGTTTTCGCAAAGGACTTGATGATTACCTAGCTGCCACGGGACAGGTTGTCAACGAGGATAAGTCCTCCATCTTTTTTTTTAATACCCCTCAGGCTATTCAGAGAAGGGTGGCGAATATTCTGCGGTTCCAGATTGGCAGCCTTCCGGTGCTCTATCTTGGGATTCCGATCTCTACTGGGAGGCAAGTGAGAGATACTTGGAAGGGGATCATCGATAAATTCAGAGCCAAGGTGAACCATTGGACTAACAGGTGGCTTTCCTTCGCTGGCCGGGTTCAATTGATCCAGTCTGTGGTGCAAGCGCTGCCTATTTACAGATGCATGCTGCAGGTGGCGCCGTCTGGTTTCGTCAAGGAGCTGGATGGTATGGCTCGGCAGTTCCTTTGGGCCGGTAATTTGACTCTGTCAAAATGGAGCTTGGTTAGGTGGGACGTTGTTTGCAGCCCGAAACGTTTTGGGGGGTTGGGTCTTCGGCAGTCTGTTTTGACAGGTACGGCCTTGGCTGCCAAACTTTACTGGAGATGGTGTGTGGAGCAGGAGCGTGTGTGGGCTAGAATCCTCTCGCATAAGTACTTGGGTGGGGTCCCAGCAAAGGACATTCCCAGGTACAGCTTGTATGGAGCCGGTTCGGTGATCTGGACAACTCTAAAGAAGGGAGCGGCCTTGATCAAAAAGGGACTTTTTTGGATATGCAGAAATGGCAGGGAGGTGCACTTTTGGACTGACTCTTGGGATGGTTTTCCACCGCTGATTACGCAACGTCCCCACTTGAGTGATTTAGCACAGAATTTCAGGGAAGCCGGATGGACCAGAGTGAGCGATTACAAAGTCTTTTTTCAAAATGGTCAGGCGACGGAGGCAAGATGGGCGGCTTCTGGGGAGTGGCCTATTAATGGTGTGGCAGCTGATTGCATGGAGCTGGAGAGAATTTTGGAGGGACGCAACTGCTGCGCTCTCAGAGGGAGTGACAAGCTGGCTTGGGCGCCCCATCCCAAGGGGAAATACATAGTTTCCTTCAGATATCAAGAGCTGGTGATTCAGCAGAGGGAGGATAGGGGAGAAGTTAACTGGTGGAAGAGAGTTTGGAGCCATTTTTCTTGGCCAAAATGTAATTGTTTCTCCTGGACTCTAGCCTGGAATCGGTGCTTGACTTGGGAGAATATTAGACGGAGGGGCATTGCTGGACCGTCGAGATGCGTCCTGTGTATGGAGGCGGAGGAAGAATCGTCGCATCTATTTTTTCGGTGCTCCTTTACTAGTCAGCTTTGGCATGCCTAGTGGGATGCCTGGGGATGTGGTTGCCTTCATGTTTCCTCTCTGGCTGAGTTTTGGTCTAGATTGGATAGACCACCATCTGGTACTCAATTTTTGCAGGAGGCATGGTACTCCGGTCCTATTTTCCTTTTATGGCAGGTCTGGCTTGAGAGAAATTGGAGAATTTTTAGAGGGGAAAAACTGGCTCTCCAACAGGTATGGTGCAAGATTTTAGGCATGCTTCAGGAGACTATCTCGGCCAAGAGTGCTATTACTCAGCCTTTGCCACAGACCGATGCTGCGTTGGCTGTGAGATTGGGGGTTCAGTGTGGTTCTGTGAATTATACCCGAGTGAGGCGAAAAAATGGAGAGAAGCCGAAGATCCAAAGGCTAGGGAGATGGACGCCACCTCCGGATGGCTTTTTAAAAATTAACACGGATGGCTCGTCTCGTGGCAATCCTGGACCCGCTGGGATTGGTGGGGTTGGCAGAGACTCCTCGGGGGCCTTAGTTTTTCTCTTTTCGTCCCACCAGGGGGAACAGACGGTGAATAGAATGGAAGGATTGGCGGTGTTGTATGCTCTGAAAAGAGCCTATGGGCTTGGATGGCGAAAGGTTCATTGCGAGGCCGATTTGCAGATATTGATCAACATGCTTCAGGAATGGAAAGTGAATGACGTGAGCTGGCAACTGTCCTTGATTGTCCAGCAGATATTGCAAGTTAGTGACCTGATGGAGACGCTAGTTTGGGTGCATATCCCCAGGGAGTGGAATGCACCTACTGATTTTTTGGCTAAATTTGGTTCTGGAGCAGGGAACGCCCTGTATGTGGAGGAGTGGGAAGGTCTGCCTAATGAGGCGCGCCAACATTTGGGCCGCCTTCTCATTAAGGATATTGACGGAAGGGAGGAGTGAAGGGCGCCGTTGAGTTGCTGGGTGCTTAGGGGGTAGATGTGATTTGCGTGGTAGTGCGCTGGCTTTGCTGGCTTTGCCGTGGTCTGTTGTTTGTATTCTGCTTTTCATGAATAAAATTTTTACCAGCTCCTTTATTAAAAAAAAAATGTGTAAAAAGATTATTTTCAATGGTATCTTGTAGCTATGTTATGCATATGCATTAATTTATTTTGCATGAAAAATTATTCTATGTCTATTTCCTATAACATCATATGCTTATGAGAAAGTTAATTGATCAAGACATTAACATTTATTATGCATTCCTAAGAAGAAGTTTCAAAATGCAAGATAATTTAATTATCTTTTGAAAAGTAACATTAGAAAGAGAGGTATACAATGTAAAATGCTCTTTATATATCCTTTCATAATAAACCATATGGTTTTTTGCTTTGCTCATCATTATTGCTTTGATAAAATATTGTAGATTTTTTCTTTCTAGCTTCAATGGAAAAGAATTGATTCTATGTCCAAACAGTAGTGAGAAAACTATAGCAAATGATGTGTTGTTTTAAAGCTGAGTGTCAAATCATTATTAAACTGCATAACATACTAAGGAAATGGTAGGAATGGAATTGATGATAAATGCATTGTTCAATTCAAAATATCCTTCTATATGCCTATGATGACTCTTTATCTAGACTATTATGCAATGAATAGAAATAATAATGTGAAGTATTTATTAGTTACTATAACTTGGTTCTAAATAATGTTTTTCATTAATCAAAAACATATGCTTATGACCTAGTTAACTGATCAAGACACTAAAATTTATTCTTCAGACCTAAGAGAAATTTTTAAAATTCAAATTAATTTTATTAATTTTTAAAAAGTAATATTAGAAAGAGGCATTTGCAATGCCAAATGCTCTTTCTATAGCCTTGAATCATGATCCATATAGTTTTTTTTGCTCATCATTATTATTTGGATAAAATATTGAAACAATCACAAAAAACATATTGGATGTGTGTTAGACCCAATTACCTCACTAACTTAAGCGATAAATGTTTAGCGCACTCATGTACGCATAAATAGAACTAAAGGAGGTGAACTGATATAATTAACTAGAGGTAAATACATAAAAAAGGTGTTATGGGGAAACGTGTTACTTTAATAGTTGTTTTATGGGGTTCAAGGTATATCAATGTATGCATGCATGGATAAGACCCAAGAGCCATATGTGACACTTGTACTTCCACATAGGACTATTTCTAGGTCCTTAACCCTAGGTAAATACCTCACTCTCCTCAATAGGTTTCAATCTCACTCAAAGATGGTTAAGTTTAAGGAATAGTTTAATAGGAAGGATAACTCTAACATCTTAAGTTATCATTTAGGTTAACATAAGTTTACATTAAAGTACAAATTATTAACCTTATATTAAAACATAATTTAGACAAGTAAACATAATCAACAACTAAAACTCAATTTAGTACATGTATATTTCTAATCATTCATGCAAAATAAAATGTTTTTTCATAAAGAGAAAACAAATTTAAAACTCAAGGTTTCATAGTGCTACTGATCGAGGTCATAAACATCTCATGACCTTTGATGTCACTACACCACTATTTAAATAATTCATACATCATTTGTTTACTAACATGGATGCCATTATTTAGAATATTGATTAATGATATAGTTATGATTAACATTATTATCCTATAAGTAGTCAGGAAATTAATTCATATAACTATTATATTGGCATAGCCAATGCAATATTATGAAATAAGAGAGACTAAGACATTATTCATCTAAGGTATCTAATCAATTAACCCTTAATTATCTAATTATTTTAAGAGAAGAAAACTTATGTATTCATTCAATAGCTAAGTCAATTTTAGATCACTATATAGGAAAAGAATTAATATTGTTCTATTATTATCTAAGTAAATGTATACTTAATAAACTATTGCATTCTAGAATTAAACTCATAATTCAAATAGACTAAAAGATGGAAGCAAGTGATTCACAATAGCAGAACACAATGCAATCATAGAAAATAGAATCCAACTAAGTTTTAAGTTGAGTGGAACCCAAATAAAATGTTCCACTTAAGGAACTCTTATAATTTTTTTGTTGGGAAATCCAAAAGAAGCAAGGTAAGTTCAGCCCAAGTAAAATAAATCAAAAAGCATGCAAGTTTTAATTATATAATTATGCAACATCAAATGGAATAGAAACATTACATAACTTGCTTATTTCATTATATTGATTCATAATGATGATATTATCTTAATTTCATTTAAGATCTTTCAATTAATCACATGATATGCTATGCATAAATATTACACATGCTTATGAAACATTTTGATTAAATAAAGGGATTAAGTTAACCTTAAATTCATTCCTTATTTTATATAAGAATTAAATTAATAATTTTTAGATTATATATATGTAGCATATGTACCTTACATGCAACTAGATTTATCTAAAATTAGAATTAGAAGGAAGGATTTTGGTCTGTTTCCTCATGTATCAATAACCAGTAATTGGAATAGTTTATTCTTAGTTGAAAATGACTAAAAGTTCCATATGCATGCATCTATGTAAATTAATTTACCGTATATAATGTGATAAACTAAAGTTATATATTAATCTTAGTTTCCATGCTTAAAATAAGGCTATATATTACTGAATCAAAATAACATAATCTATAATTAATTAACAATACAATCTAATCAAAAGGTTTATTATTGTATTAGAATAGAATGTTGAATGTTCAAATCAAATATACATAGAATGTCATTAATAAACCTTACATAATTACCTAATTAAATCCTATTTAAGATAACTTTAATAGATCAAATTGTATATCTTGATTATCTAAGTAACTTAAGGAATCAATATCATAATGATTTATTTAGGTTAACAATGTACAAGAGTTCATAACAATCTATCTCAATATAAATTAACATTGAAAGAATAATTCCTCATTGAAAAAAAAAATGCTTAATCAATATGAGAGTTAAAACCAATAGCTAATAATTTAATGTACTTGAAGTGTATCACCTTCAGTAATGTATATATACTAGATTGACCATCTTACCCTTAGGCAATGTTCAACATCCATTTTAGTTCAACAACTTGATAATAACATAGGTTAAAATTTAACATGATTAACCTATATAATAAGGATTGCATATTATCTAACTCAATATCAATGCTAACAAATTATACTAAGTAAATAAACATAATTAACAAATTAAATTGTTACCATCTTACTTTACGCATGTGCAAAATCATCAAAGCATGGATTTGAAAGTGAATGAACTAAAAAATCCCTCCCAACCAACCCCTATGAACCCAACCATCAGTGGCCCTCACCACCATAACCATCAGCAAGCCGGTGGTTGTGGTAACCAAGAACATGAAGGGAATTTTGAGCAATCAAATTTCCAACTAAAGGACATCATGATAATAAAAATATATAAGAAAACAACTATATTATTTTGAGGTGATATAGGAATAATTAATCCATATATGATATAGATCAAAAGTAGGTAAGGTTAATCATGGCTAAGAAATGATATAGAATGAATTAAAATTAATCCATTATATAGTCTTTGAATTAATCACTTTAGATCCCCATCCAAGTTACAGTCAACCTTAATTATCATAACTACCAATATATATTATGGTATATAATATATCCATTTATTTTAATCATTCGGGTCTAGTCTAGGAATGGTAACCAAAAAATAACACAACCAAATAAAGAACCATATAAACATTCAATAAATAAATAAATTTATTCAAACTAGAATATATCATTTCTAAGTTTAAAGGTTCAATACAAACCCAAACAATTCATAAAGGTCAAAAGGAAACTCATTCAGACTTTTCCAATGCCCTCTCAAGTCTAGTAGAATAAAACCAATCATATTCATGTCATCTTAATAGAGTCAGGTCACTAAGTCTGACACGAGGATAACACACAAATTAACAGCTTAATCATAACAGAACTAAACATTAACCCAAGTCAAAGTTTCAATCACCAAAACTTATAATCACAACATAGTGGTATGGGATGCAAAAAAGATTTCAAATAAACCCCATCAAAATTTTAAACCATGGGAAAATCACACCATTGAAAGCTTTGATACAAGACATAATCATAAAACCCAACCATTTAAAAATCATGACATAATGATCAAAACAAACCCAAATCAAAATATAACTTCAAGCCAATACACTTTTGTGTGTGTGTGTGTGTGTGTGTGTGTGTGTGTGTGTGTGTGTGTGTGTGTGTGTGTGTGTGTGTGTGTGTGTGTGTGTGTGTGTGTGTGTGTGTGTGTGTGTGTGTGTGTGTGTGCGTGTGTGTGCGTGTGCGTGTGTGCATGTGTGCGTGTGTGTGTGTGTGTGTGTGTGTGTACAATAGCTTTGGTGAAATCAAATAATGCAATCATCATAAGTTGTAATAGAAACAACCATAAACCCAGTTGATTATCAAAACACAATGATCAAAATGTGGCCCAAAAAGTTTTAAAAGCCAAAACATATACACAACTGACTTAACTCATGTAACTATGTCATTAAAAACACAATATAAAATATAAATGAAGTCACAAGTAATACTACCCAACAATGTAGTCAATAAAAACAATCCCAAATCAATGTTATCAAAAATATTCAACCCATGATTATATTCCATGCAATCAAAGAAGCGACAAGAAAACCTATATCAAGATAATATAATGTAAGAATATAACATAGGTGAAAATATTGATATTAATATGACCATGAACCCTAAAACAACTTAAACAACTTGGTAAAATAACATAACAAATATTACAAAAATTATTTTAAATGAAAACCTTGCTCAAGAATAATATGTCCATGTTTCAAATAAAATAAGCATGGCTAAATTAAAGCAAAGTGATAAGAATGAAATGTATAGTCGAATATAACCTAGCCAAGACCCAAGCATCATGGGGTTTAAAACACAGTCACACACCTGAATCATAATGTATAAAGAAACATAGTCACCATTAAAATCCAAGATAACCTACATGAAAACAAGAAGGTAACATAACACGCCATTATAGAACCTAGACAATCCAACAGTAATCATTTTTCATAATTTCACACAATAATAATATATATATTGGTAGTTTCAACCAACCAACTTGACACAGTAACATATATACACTCAAAATGAAGTAAATAATAAAATGATATAAGTTCCTATCAAGTCAAAGAAACCATCGATCATTGTTTAACATAAAACAGATGAACCCTATAGGGTATTGATTTATTAACTGACAAAACACTTCCATGCACATAGAGTCAATAACACTCAAGTTTTAACCAAAATCAATGCATTCAAATAATAAAATAACCATATAGTCATATATATCCATTTTTGATTTACATTCAAATGATATATCGATATATTGAATCCTTGAGGTTCTACTTATGCATTCAAAAGTTTTAATACTTCTAACTACATAAGCAGGCTTTTATTTTTTCCCAAATTTATATAGTAAAAAAATTAACTAGGAAAAATACAACTTACTTGATATTGCAGGGAGAGAAAAACTCAAAAGCCAAAAAGATAAGATCAAAAAAACTCGAGTCTTTCCAAGCAAGCTCTACTAGCCTAGAAATCCATCATGGTCTCCATAAAAACCACTCAAACTCCCATTGTTTTTTCTCTTTTTTCTTCCACTTCCTAACCCCATCAATAGTTTTCATCCTCCATCTAACTCCCCATTCCTTCCATCCATTTTCCCCATAACCATTCAATGTCCACATTAAACGGAAGGAGAGATAATCCTCCTCTATTCCCAAAGAAAATTTTCTACCAAATTTTCCATAATGGTCATTAAATGAACCATCTAAAAAACTCAGTCCATTAACCCATCCATCAATTAATATAAATGCAAATTAGTGACTAACCTATATACTTAACACAAATCAAAGTGGATTAGCAATATAACCCCCATGGCCTATGCCACTAGCCATATTAAATAATATTAAAATAAAGATTGTAGTAAACCATTAACTTAAGTAGATTTAAAATAAAAGATTTAAAACTAAATAAACCATGTTTAACACTAAGGTCAATGCCAATAATACAACCAAACCAATTTAATAAACATACTACCACCTTAGGATATGAGGTGTTCATACATTCAAGGGTTCTAAGGGAATAGGTAGGTCTTATGTAATGCATCAATTAGGATCCACATAGGTTTGCAATAGTGAATGAAAACTTACATCAAAGGATAAGTTGGAGCTAAACATGAAGGTGGGATAAAAGACTATGGCCATAATAATAACAGTAAATAATGACATGCGACAAAGATAAAGTACACAAAAACAATAAAGTGAAAGTAAAATAGTGAACAACAAAATTTACAAGTACCAAAGTAGGCTAATGACATAATCAATGACCAATAAATATTTTTGAAGGATAGAGAACATAACAAGCATACATGTCAGACTTGTCTAACTTACTTAGAATTTCTTCAATACCCAGTGTACTACTTCCAACATCTACCTAGATCATAGATAGAACCTACAACGACCAAAAAGGACATCAATCATACCATATTAAAAATCCATAAATAATTATAGTTTCATATTAATATCAACTCTAGTAATTAGTCCATGAAATCATTAAGTATAGAATTAAACATGCAGTCTAATACCACTGTAACAAGTACCAACATATAGTCCAACTAAAGTAATAACCACTAGTTAGTTTAATAATAATAATAATAATAATATTTTAACAATAGAACAAATTATAAAAAGGTAGGATTGTGACATCTTCCCCCCTGAAAAGGATCCATTCTGGTGACTTAGTCAAAAAGCCATGCATAATACTACCTAAAAAGATAAACATCTTCCCAAGTAGTGATCCTTTCATTTGGGTCCCATTACACTTAAACTTATTGTATATCTCTATTTTTTAACTTAATGTTGTGATGGTTTAGGATTCTCACTAGTTCCAACTAGATATTTTCCTCTTCCATGACTTGTAAATGAGTCCAATCCAAAACATGAGATGGATTAGGTATATACTTTCTTATTAAAGCAACATGAAATATACCATGAATCCTTGATAGAGAAGGAGGAAGAACCAATTAATAAGTAATAGGACTAATCTTCTCCATAATGTTGAAAGGTCTGACAAATCATGGAGCTAACTTGGAAGCCTTGCCAAACTTTATAGAAATTTTCTACAGTGTAACATACAGAAAAACATTATCTCCTATGCTGAATTCATACAAGGTTATCTTTTGATTAACAGAGATCTTTTGTCGATCTGAATCTATTTTCAAATTTTTTCTTATTAATTTCATCTACCTGACATATTCCATTAACAAATCAAGTCTAACAACTCTATTTTCTAAGCTATCCCAAGTAAGTGGAGTTATACATTTACAACCATATAGAGCTTCAAATAGATCCATCTTTATTGTAAAATGATATTAATTATTGTATGAAAATTCAACTAGATGGAGGCAATCTTCCCATTTAGTTTATTGATCCATAACATACATGCACAACATATCTTCAACCACATGGTTGAGCCTTTCTATTTTTCCATCTATTTATGGGTGATATGAAGAACTGATATTCAACCTTATTCCAAAGTTTGTAGTCAATGTACACCAAAACCTTGAAGTAAATAACCCTTCACAGTCTTAAATGATCACTTTAGGTATGCAATGAAGTCTAACCACTTCTTTCATGAAATGTTTTACGAACATAGAAGCATTATCCATTAAAAATTTTAGCAATGAAGTGGCCAACTTTAATGGCCTTATCAATCACCATAAGTATTTTATCATGCTTTCTATGTGATTTTGTCAGCCCCATAATAAAATCAAGTAAGACTATAGCCTACTTATCTCTTGGAATATCATGAGGGTACAACAACCCTCCTAAATGGTAATGCCCATCTTTAACCTATTGATATTTCAAGCATTTCACTATAAATTCAATGACATTATGCTTCATTCCAAGCCAAAAATAGAGCCTTTCATCTCATGCATCATCTTTGTAACCCCTGGATGAGCATAATAAGGTGATGTATGCACCTCCTTAAGTAAATAATTTCTCAAGTTACCCAAACTAGTTACATAAATTATGTTTTTATGCTTTATAAGGCCATCTATTTCAATAGAAAATTTAACAAATCTCTTTGTTATAGGCTCATTAGCCAAATATGCACTTACATCATGGAAAAAATTATCAACAAAATGTTATTTCAAAACAACACTTCTAAAATTTCCTTATAACATTAACAAGGCAACAAGGTATGTGCATTTGTTGAGTGCATCAATGACATGATTCTCTTTGCCTTTGACATATGATATGTCCATGTTAAAATTGATCAAAAATTCCATCCACCTATACTGGCATGTATTTAAGTCATCTTGATAAAATAAATACTCAAGATTTTGGTGATCAAATTTCACTTTGAATGGCTTTCCTAGCAAGAAATTTTTCCATTGCTTAAGTGCATGAACTATGGAAGTAAGCTCTATGTCATGCATAAGATATTTATTTTCATGATAATTTAATTTTCATGATTCATAAGCCACTAATTTACCATATTGGGTCAAGATGCCTCCATAACCTTCCTTAGAAGCATCAACCCAAAATTCAAACTTACCATTCAGGTTTAGAATGATAAGAATAAGTGTTTTTATAAGAAACACTTTCAACTTATAAAATGTTTCCTCATAATAAGGGGTCCACATAAATTTTTTACCTTTGCACTATAAAGAGGTAATGGGATAGGCCAAACTAGAATTGTTTTCAACAAAATGCTAGTAATAACCAGCCAAACCCATGAAGCTATGTACTTCATGCACATTGTTAGGAGCAGGCCAATCTTGTATAGCTTTAATTTTCATGGGATCAAAAATGATGCCCTATTTATAAATAATGTATCCTAAATTCATAAAATTTACATTTGGAGAGTTGTCCATATAGCTTATGTTGTCTTATTATTTTTAAGACTAAACAAAAGTGTTGATCATACTCAGCCTCATTTTTAGAATAAATTAGAATATCATCAATAAAATCTAGCAAAAACTTATCCAAAAATTCTCTAAATACATTTTTCATAATATTTATGAAAGTTATATGTGCATTAGTTAGACCAAAATATAGAACTATGAACTTATAATGTCTGTATCAAGTTATAAACATTGTTTTATGAATGTCCTCTTCATTGATTCTCAATTAATGGTAGCCTAATCTTAAATCAATCTTAGATAAGATTATACCACCCTTCATTTGGGAAAACAAGTCATCAATCATAGGCAAAGGAAAATGGTTTTTTATTGATACCTTATTTATCATGTGATAATCAATGTAAAGCCTCAATGTATTATCCTTCTTCATAAAAACCACTAGAGCACCCCAAGAGGACACACTTGGATGGATGCTTCTATTGTCAAAGAGTTCTTGTAGATAAAATTTTAACTCTTTATAGTTAGCCACATTCATGTGGTAGGGGGATTTAGAAGTAGGGGAAGAACCAGACATGATATCAATAGAGAAATTAAATTCTTGCTTAGGCAGTAAACTAGGTACTTTCTCAGGAAAGACATCCATAAACTCCCTTAAAATAGGACAATATATGTGTACTTATTCCTTTTCCCTTATTAATTCTTGAAATTAGACTACATAAATATTTCAACCTTTCTTAACATCCATTTTTAGTTATATCACTGAGAGTGTTTTTCATCTCATAGACCCTTGCATGCCTTACAATTTCATAATTTGGCCAAGGTCATTAATGTATTACACTCTTTTGCTTACACAATCAAGCATGGCTTGATGTTCATGCAGTAAATCCATCCAAAGTATGAGATCATAAGACTCTAAAGACATAAGAAAAATATTCACCTTGGTATTAAAAACACCAAGATCTAGTTCTGCTTGTTCCAAGCACTCAAGAATAAACACTTTCTTACCAATACCGAACTCAACCTCCCAACCTTATCTTATGAAGATGGGTTTAATATTACATTACCTTGTATAAAAATAAGAAAAAAAGAAATCTATTTCACCTAAATCAATCAATATAATAAAGGGAAAACCATTAATTATACCTCTAGTTTTAATTGGAGTGGCCTACAAATCAGCATTATGATTATCAATAGTAACATATACCCTATGATTTTCTATTTGTCCTAATTTTAATTTAGAATAATCCATTTTATATTGGTTTTCACCACATTCCTAGTAAATAATAGGTCTATAAGATGCCACCAGAACAATATTAACACCCTTGGCATGTCCACATTGGTTGCTTAGATGTTACTCTTTATAAGAACCAGATGTGGAGGATCCATGGGACTTGAAATTTAAATTTTGATTAGAAAACTTGCTGAAATTTTTATTTTTATCTAAAAATATATGGTTCTTATATGATTTATGAAAGTTATTTTTCATGGGATAAAGACTTTTCACTTTATATTGTTGCTTGTTTGTCTTAATTTTTTATCTTGCCTTTTAGCGATATTTTTCTTTTTCCTTAGTTTTGTAGGCTGATTCAATTATTGTAGAAAAAGTAATTGGGTTCATCATATTGATGTCATGCATTAGTATTTATTTGAGCCCAACTTTTAACCTAGTAATCTTAGTTTCTTCATTATGCATATAGTTCACATGATGCAACAAATTTAGAAACTTGTTTTTATACTCAACAACAAACATGTTTTTTTGCTTTAAAATCTAAAAATAAATGATTTTATACTCTTTATAGTTTGTGTTCAGGTGTATTTTTTAGAATTGAGTCTCAAAAATAGACAAAGATAGGTTCAAGGGTTGATATACTTCAATAGTGCAAAGGTGATTCTACCATAAAGTTTTAGGACCAATTAGCTGATAGGTTACCACCCTGACTTTCACATTCGATGGCATGTTATGCAATTTGAAATACTTTTGTAAGTGTACCAAGCATGCATTAGTTAAATCACTTGATTACTCACCCAAAAAGTTAGGTAGTGGAAGCTTCTTCATCTCTTTGATGATTGGGTTAACTGTGGTCAAAGGTAATTCTTGAATCATAGGTCCTTCTACTTGACCCATTTCTAATATGGGTACTTCCTCTTAGGATATCCCTTTAAGATTATTCAGTCTTTGCTCTTGGTTATCAATATTTCCTTGAAAGGTCTTAAAGGCTATAAATATTCCACTAAGGATCTTCTCATTCTTTTTTATTGGATTCCCATTGATTATTTCAGCATTGGGTACCTCAGTATTGATGTTAGCATTATTCATAGGCAATTATTTTTGGTTATGAATGGGGATACAACCATAATGACCCTTTCCTCATCCTTTACCTCTAACCCTAGTTGGCTTGAAATTAAAAAGGTTCCCATGGATGTTGATGCCACTTGATTGCATTATAACCATCCTAAAAATTACAAGTGATAACTCAGTAGATTACAAACTTATAAGAAAAAAACTTGTTCCCAAAATTCCTTAGAGTAGAAAACTACTCTGATAATAGATGAAATAACCCAAAAAAATAAGAATTGTATATTAGAGTATGTTTTAGATGCATGTTGGATCTAATTACCTCACTTGCTAATGTAAGCAATAAAAATTTAGCACACTTACATACGCCTAACTAGAACCGAAGGAGGTGAATTGAGGTAATTATATAGAGTTAAATACATACAAAAGGTGATATGGGGAAGTGTGTCACTTTAATATCCTTTTTATGAGGTTCAAGGTGTATTAGTGTACGCATACATGGATATGACCCAAGCACCATATGTGTCACTCATACTTCCACATATCACCATTTCTAGGTCCTTAACCTTAGGCAAATACCTCACTCTCCTCATTGGGTTTTAATCCCACTCGAGGATGGTTATGTTTAAGGATTAATTTAACTAAGAAGGATAACTCTAACATCCTAATTTATCAATCATGTTAACATAATTTTACGTTAAAGTAAAGATTACTAACCTTATATTTAAACATAATTAAGATAAGTAAACATAATCAACAACCAAAAATCAATTCAACACATGCATATTTATAATCATTCATGGAACAAAAAATGTTGTTTCATAAAGAGAAAATAGATTTAAAACTCAAGGTTTCATAGTGTTATCAGTTGAGGTCATAAAATCTCCACAACCTTTAAGGTCACCACACCATTGTTTAAATAATTCATACACATTTGTTTACTAACACGGATGCCATTATTTAGAATAATTATTAATGATATAGTTATGATCAACATTGTTATCCTATAAGTGGTCAAGAAAAAAATTCATATAACCATTATATTGGCATAGCCAATGTGATATTATGAAATAAGAGAGAGTAAGACATTATTCATCTAAAGTATCTAATCAATTAAACATTAATTATCTAATTATTTCAAGCAAAGAAAACTTATGTATTTATTCAATAGCTAAGTCAGTTTCAAATCACTACGTAAGAAAAGAATTAATAATATTCCATTATTATCTATGTAAATGTATACTTACTAAACCATGGCATTCCAGAATTAAACTCATAATTCAAATAGACTAAAATAGTGTAACAAGTGATTCACAATAGCAGAACACAATGCAATCATAGCAAATAGAATCCAGTCAAGTTTCAATTTGAGTAGAACCCAAATAAAATGTTCCACTTAAGAAACTCTTAAAAAAAATTATTGGGCAAGATAAGGGTAGTGAGGCAAGTAAGTTCAGATATTGAAAAGGAAAGTGAAATCTCATACAACCCAAGTAAAAAAAATCATTAAGCATGAAGGTATTAGTTATATAATTATGCAACATCAAATGGAGTAGAAACATTATATAACTTTCTTATTTCCTTATATTGATTTGTAATGATGATGTTATCTTAATTTTATTTAAGAAATTTCACTTAATCACATGATTATACTATGTAAATATATTACACATGATTATGAAATATTTTGATTAAATAAATGGATTAAGTTAACCCTCAATTCATTCCTTATTTTATGTAAGAATGAGAATGATAATTTTTAAATCAGATATATGCAGCATATGTACCTTACATGCAACTAGATTTGTATGAAATGGGAGTTAGAAGGAAGGATTATAGTTTGCTTTTGTGTATACCAACAACTAGTAATTGGAATAGTTTATGAATAGTTGAAAAAGACTAAAAGTTCCATATGTATGCATCTATGTAAATGAATTCACCATATATAATGTGATAAACTAAAGGTATCTATTAAGCTTCGTTTCCATGCTTAAATTAAGAATATATATTTTTGAATCAAAACAACATAATCTATAATTAATTGAATATATAATCTAATCAAAAGGTTTATTCATGTATTGGGATAGAAAGCTTAATGTTCAAATCAAATATAAATAATATGTAGAGTTGACCATTTTGACCACAAGTCAAAATGAGTCAACCCCCTATAATCCAAAAATTGATATAAGGGTCTATTATAATGTCATAGAGTGTGTCATGGTTCATTTGATGTGATTTAATATGTTATTTGCCTTGGTCATGATCTAATTTAGTCTTTGTGTCATTTAATGTCATTTAGGGGTCATATATGGGTCATAAATGAAGGTGGTACAATTTTCTTAGGTATAAAAGTGTTCTAAAATCCTTTTCAATGTCTCTTATGTTATTCCTTGTCATATTCGTTGTTAATGATGTCATTACTAACATAAACTTGTAGGTGTTAACTAAAAATCAAGAAAATAAGTGAAAATGAGGGAGTTTTAAAGGTTGTATGGCCTATGGGAGAGAGTGGCATGTGGGAGAAGCTTATTCAATGACATTTCAGCTTCCCTAACTCAATTTACATGATTTATATGCTTTTAAAGTGCTAAAATTAGACCAAAAAGGTTCTATCTCTCCATCATTCCACTAGGCAAGCAAAACTAATCAATAAGTCTCTATATGGTATGACCAACAAGGGGATTTCCACATTAAATTATCTTGATGGTGGATATTAATATTTTTTTAATTAATTTTTATGTTTGTATTTAGAATAATGGTTGACTATACTTTATGAACCATTCTTAAAAAGTTGACTATCTATTTCTATTTGTTATTTCCCACACCCTGTAGGTTTTTCTCTTGTATTAGCAGGTTCATATAATCAAATTGTTTAAATTGATCCTACAAGATGTGGAATCCATAATTTCATGTTTTACATCTTGTTTTTCATGTTTGAAGTTGATTTCATGAGCTAAATAGATCAGATTATAGGATGAGGTCACCATTATCTAGTAACAAGCATATTTTACCAATTACAAAAGGTTTATTTCTCTACAATGGTTTCAAAAGAATGTATGGTGTTTTTTTTCATTCCTATAATATATTATTTCCCCCCTCTCCTTATAATCTTACTCTCCAAGATTAACATCATGAAGATTGCATTCAAAATGTGAGACACAGTTAGTTTGTTACGTACTCTCTCTTGCAGCCATGGCATGTGGGTTCCTAAACATGTTCATGAAGGTGTTAGGGAGAGCCTAAAGGTGGTGAACATACTCTTTAAATGTGATAAATAAATTTAAACATATATAATACCATATAATTTACTATGATAGTTCTCCAAGATACATAGTCTTGTACCATTGAATGAACATCCACAGGTGCCATAGAAAGAGCCAATCATGTTGATACAAGGCATTGGATTATTTTCAAGTTCCTTATGATGGAAAATTTTCATTTAAATATCTTTAAATAGCTATTAATAGTTTAATTACCCTTCATAATATGCATTGTTCATGTTTCCATTCACTGCATTGTCTGCAACATCAAGGCATTCCTGCATCTACCCTCAGGAGATGATCACATTGAAGGGAAATAATTGAATTGGTTTGAAGTAATTCATGGTGAAAAACATTCATTTGAGCACCTTATGAGGGTATACTACTATTTTAAGGCTTATAAAACATGCAAATTATTCATGACTTTTCTTAACTACCTGTACACTATAATCTCCACCTACAAGTGGCTTACACAAAGATATAAAAGTGTTTCATTAAGGAGTATGGCATGGTTACATACCTTCATAAAATTTGAATAGTTGTATGAGACCATGACAGTAATGATTAAGTCATTATATTGGTAGGTATATTTAAGAGGTCGTCTTCAAGTTGAAGGACTGAGCTTTAGGGACAATTTCCCTAAAAGCTCCAAAATAGAGCCCTCAGTACTTTTGGTGTCAATATATAATAATGTTTCAAGGAATATTGATGAACCCAAGTGAATATATTTTATATCTTTCACATAGGGGTATAACCTTGCAAAAAGGATTGGGTGTGTGAATAAAATAAATTAATGTTTGAGGGACTCCAATTTTGATATTTGTTCACTATAGGTTTTCAATGTCTTCTACAGGTTTTGAACTTCAAGTGACCTCTACACCCAAAGATAATAAGGTGAGAACATATCCTAATTTAAGTGGTTATAATAAAGTGATAAGGACATTTTTGTTTCAAATTTTATCAAGAATGAGTTTAAATTCAAGGTATGTACTTACACCATCACCTACATGTGCCTTGCCCTCAGAATATCCACCTATAGCCTGATTGTAGGTACTCACTAGCCATGACATATACCTTGGAGAGATACTAGGCCTAAAAAAATAAACTTTTCCATTGGTAAATTATTTAAAATACTTCAAAAATTACCTAAATTTATTAATCACATGTTTTATAGGTTGAGACATACATGTAGGACCCCATTTTTCTCCAAAATAGTCAACTAAAGCTAATTGTGGCATGACAATGATATATAGCCTAACTAGTCTTGATGATGGTCTAACCTCAAGGCATAGTGAAAATAAGTCTAACCATGAATATGACATAAGGACTTATATAATATAGTGTGGAAATGATACAAAGGTCCAAGCATGCATATACACCTATAGGTGGGCTCCTTTTCTAAGGTAAAATACAGTCAGTTTATTAGTCAGGCCTAGTTGGGCAAGGACATGTGTTAAAGAGGAAAATATGGATTATATAAGGTTTTTAAGCATGGTGAACACTTAAAAAATAATATTTTACATCCCATGATACTCTCATAACATGAAAATATGGGAAGAAAAGATTATAACAATGTAACCTAAAGTCACTTGTCTAAAGCCTACATAGTCAACTTTCTCACAGTCTACCTTGAAGGGTTTATGATGTTTGGAGGAGTTATTAATGTTATCAAGATCTAAAAATTTGTATAGAGAATCCTCAAAAAAATTATATGGCCTTAATGTGTCTAATTTTTTTGAGATAATATGGTAAGTACCCTCTATTTTGTCTTAGATAGAGGGCACTCCCCAAGGGTACAAACCTCCAGGTTGGTCATAGAAATGGCAAGAGGATGAGATGGAAGTTAATGAGAAAATTAAATGAGTTTTATAAGGTTGATATAGATATATATCATCCATGATGAATAATTCACAAGTGTTATAAGCATGTCAAGGTGGTCCAAACCCACATGGGAGTAGACATACCTATTAGGTCTCAACTAGGTTTAAAGCCCAAGAGGGTGTCAATTTCATTTATAGAACTAGATAGACATTAAAAATTATTAGAACACAATAATGGGGATTTATATGGAGTGTTAAATCTATTAGAATGCAGGGAAAACCACAAATAAGCCATTTCTTAGCTTAGACCAACTCAAGCCTACATAAAATGGAGAACAAAGCTAAAGAGGGAAACTTTGAGATTTCACACATATTTAGAGGATTTTCATGGGATTATGAGTATTTGGGAGATGTTTAATGAGGTCTTTAATAAGGAATTTGTTCATAAATTATAATTCAAACCTGTATGAATAATCCTTAGAGGGCAAAAGTACTTTAAACCGTCTAAAATCCTTGTTAGTGACCCCATTGGGAAAATGAGGAAGGAGATGCATCAAAATTTACTATAATGTCTTTAAAGATGATTATAGGTTGTAAAAGACTCTCTAGGTCTCCTCGTAAAATTTAAGTTCACCCTACTTGTATGGACAGGATGGAAAATGAATTTTCTTGACTAATTTTGGTGTTTTGCACGTAAAAAAGGGTTAAAAGAGATGGAAGTCATTTTTGGAGATATGTTGGAACCTAATATAACCCCTTATATCCATTTCATGCATCAAAAAATATCACAAGTACCTCTACAAGTGCCTTCATCTTAGCCAGTCCAAACTAGCATAATGAACAAGCTAGTGAGAGAGTGAAAACTTCAAGTGGGAGTACTTTTATTAAGGTTTTATTAAGGAATATAAGGCTATGATGGGTCCTAATATATGTCATACACTCAATTTTATGTACTAGTTTGGAAAACTAAATGCAACTTTGGTGCCAAGTGTGCAAGGTGAGTGAAAGAGGAGTTATTTAGACTGCAAGTAGTGATAACTCACCTCCAAAATAATCATGATGATTAAGGACACATTAAATGAATTTTTTATCATGTATAAAAACCCTACCTCTTATTAAAATCATCACATCTATCCTTAATCTGATGTGGAGCATTACAAGGAGGCCAAATAATGAAGACAATTTCTAGGCATGCAAATGAGGAGTTTTATGCCACATTTTAGGATTTTCATGTTTTTAAGGTCATTTTTCCAAGTATACCTTTCATATTCTATTAAATTTACTCTATCCTACATGTGTAACTCCTTTTATTGACATGACACATGTCTTAGTGACTCTTGGACTTCATACTCTTCTCCTCTATCTCTAATTGTATAAGTAGTAGTCATTTTGGCTCTTGTAGACTAATACCAAACCATATATGATGAAGCCCTAATGGAATTACATTATATTTTTCCTTTTAATAATAAATAAAATTTTGGTTTTGATTCTATGAACATTTTTCTAAGTGGTGAAGTTAGTGATAATCTTCTATCCTTTTTTCTCCTTATCCTCTTATGTTTATGTAAGAGTTCCTATTATAACAGGTCATATAGAGTGTAACTAATGTTTTAGACTCCTTCCAAGTGTAAAATTATTCTTAGAGTGTGAAATCCACCCTCTAGTTCACTTACCTTGTGTTGTATCATGCATATCACTTTTATGTTGAAACACTTATGTTATAACCTTATAGGACTTTGAAGCTATTTTGTATGTCTTGTTTCTTAGTGAGATAAGTATGATGGTATTTTTAAAATACTTCTATTTTATCACCCCCTTAGATTAGTTTTATTTCATACAAAATTATATCTCTTTTCCCACAAGCAACTAGTTAAGTAGGTGATAAGCATTTCAAGGTATATTTAGGGAGATAGGATTTAAACCTAGAGGTCTACTTATAATATAGGTAAACCCACATACATATAAGTATTCCCATATTTCACAAATTTGGAGGAACTTGAACTCTCTCATCTAGGGTGAAATATTTGGTGACAATATGTGGTTAATAAACCTTACATAATTGCCTAAGTAAATCCTATTTACAATAATTTAATAGATCAAATTGTATATCCCAATTATCTAAGTAACTCAAGGAATCAATATCACAATGATTTATTTAGGTTCATAATTTACAAGATATCATAATAATCTAACTCAATATAAAATAATATTGAAAGAGTAATTCCTCATTGATAATAGAATTCTTAATCAATATGAGAGTTAAAACCACTAGCTAATAATTTAATGTCCCTGAAGTGTATCACCTTCAACAATGTATATATACATAATTAACCATCTTACTTTTAGGTAAAATTCAACTTCCATTTTAGTTCTGTAATCCATTAATAACATAAGTTAGCATTTAACATGATTAGCCTATATAATAAGGATTAAATACTATCTCACTCAATATCAATGCTAACAAAATATACTAATTAATTAAACATAAATAAAAAAATAAAATTATTACCATCTTACTTTATGTGTGTGAAAAATCATCAAATCATGGATCCAAAAGTGAATGAACTAAATAGGCCCTCCTAACCATCCCTATGAGCCCAACCATTGTTGGCCGTCACCACCCCAACCATCAACAGGATGATGGTTGCAGTAACTAAGAACTTGAAGGGAATTCTTAGCAATCAAATTACTAAAGGACATCATGATAATAAAAGAATACAAGAAGACAACTATACCATTTCAAGGTGAGATGGTAATAATTAATCCATATATAATATAGATCAGAAGTAGGGAAGGTTAATCATGGCTATTGAATGATATATAATTGATTAATAAATGTAATCACAAGTAATATTACCCAATGATGCAATCAATAACAATAATCCCAAATCAATGTTATCAAAAATATTCAAACCATGAAGATATTCCATGCAGTCAAAGAAGTGACAAGAAAACCCAGATCAAGATAAGGCAATGTAAGAATATAACATGTGAAAAAATCAATATTAATATGACCATGAAACCTACAACATCTTAAATAGCTTGGTAAACCAATACAAGAAATAGTCTAGAAAGGAGTTTATATGAAAATCCTACTCAATAATAATACATCCATGTTTTGAATACAACAAGCATGGTCAAATTAAATCAAATTGATAAGAATGAAATGCATAGTTGAATATAACCCAGTTGAGACCCAACCAACTATCATGGGGTTTGAAACATAGTCACACAATTAAATCATAATGTATAAAGAAAACATAGACACCATTAAAACCTAATCCAACCTTCATGCAAACAATAAGGTAACATATCATGCCATTATAAAACTAAAACATTCTAATAGTAATCATTTTCCATTATTTCACATAATATATATATATATATATATATATATATATATATATATATATATATATATATATTAGTAGTTTCAACCAACCAGGTTGACATAGTAACATATATCCACACAAAATGAAGCAAGCAATAAAATGATATAAGTTTCCAACAAAGCAAAGAAACCATCAACAATTATTTAACATATAATAGATAAACCCTACAGGGTAATGATTTATTAACTGATAAAACACTTCCATGCACATAGATTCAATAACACTCAAGTTTTAACTAAAAGCAATGCATCAAACAATAAAACAACCATATAGTCATATATATCCATTTGCGATTTACATGTAAATGATATATCGATATATCAAATCCTTGAGGGTTTGTGTATGCATCTAAAATCCCTAAGACTTTTATCTGCATAAGTAGCCTTTTATTTATTTTTTTCCAAATTTACATAGTAAATAAATTAACCAGGAAAAATACAACTTACTCAATATTTTAGGGAGAGAAAAACTCAAAAACCAACAAGATAGGAGCCAAAAACCTCAAGTCTTTCCAAGCAAGCTCTATCTTCCCATAAATCCATCATGGCCACCATAAAAACCACTCAAACTCCCACTATTTTTTTTCTTCCATCTTCCTAACCCCATCAACTTTCTCCATCTACCATTCAACTCCCCATTCCTTCTATCCATTTTCCTCATACCCATTCAATGTTCAAATTGAATGGGAGGAGAGAGAATTCTCCTTTGTTTCCAAAGTAAATCCCCTACCAAATTTACCATAGCAGTTATAAATGACCCATCTGAAAAAATCAATCCATCAACCTGTCCATTGACCAATATAAATATAGGTTAGTGACTAACCCATATACTTAACACAAATCAAATTAGATTATTAATATAACCCCCACATCTTATGCCACTAGCCATATTCAATGACATCAAAATAAAGACTATAGTAAACCATTGACTTAAGTAAATTTCAAATAAAATAATTAAAACTAAATGAACCATGTTTAACACTAAGATTGATGCCAATAATAAGGCCAAGCCACTTTAATAAACATACTACCACCTTAGGATATGAGGTGTTCATAAATTTCAAGGGTTAGTCTAAGGGGGGTGTCAAGGGTTCCAAGGGGGTGTCAACGGTAGGTCTAGGTAGGTCTTAGGTAATACATCAATTAGGATCCATGTAGGTGTGTAGTAGTCAACAAAAGCTTACATATAAGGACAATTTGGAGCTAAACATGAAGGTGGGATAAAATATTGTGGATATAACAATAAAATTAAATAATGACATGCGACAAAGATAAAATACACAAAAGCAATAGACTAAAAGTATAAAAACAAATTAAAAAATGCACTAGAACCAAAGTTTGATAGTAACATAATCAATGACCAATCAAGATGTCTAAAGGATAGAGAACATAACAAGTATACATGTCAAACTTGTTCAGCTAGCTCAAAATTCCTTCGGTACTAGGTGTATCATTGTTAACATATACATATGTCATAGATAGAACCTACAACCACCAGAAAGGACATCAATCATACCATATCAAAAATCAATAAATAATTATAGATTCATAATAATATCAACTGTAGCAATTAGTCCATAAACATCATTAAGTGCAGAGTTAAACATGTATTCCAATACCATTACAACAAGTACCAATATATAGTCCAATTGAAGTAGCAATCACTAGTCAGTTTGACAATAATAATAACAATGTTTTAATAGCAGAACAAATTATAAAAAGTTAGGATCATAACAAATATTTTTGATTATTTCTTTCTAGTTTCAGTGAAAAATACTTGATTCTATTTTAAAACATCAATGGTCAAAGCTATAGTAGATGTTGGATTATTCTAAATATGCCTCTCAAATCATTATTCTGAATTCATAGATTATTTAGAAATGAAGGGAATTGAATCGATGATAAATACATTATTCATCTCAAAATATCCTCTTTTATGCATGTGATGAGACTATCAAAGAAAGCATATGTTGAATGAAGATTGTATATTTTTTGGCAAGTTATAAAATTTTATTTTGAAGATCAACTTATGGTTGAACTTAAGTCTAAGTTATATTTACATTGGACACATACCTTATGTATATTCCATAGGAATACATGCTAGAGAACTTGTCAAGCCTAGTGAGCATGATATTACATTCTAATATATAAAAACACTTTTGAACTTAGTTCCAAATGTGTCAAATCTAATAGTGTAATTGATTTTTTTTAATATTCATACATATGAAAGATCAAAATTAAATTTATTCTCTACATTGCATAAAATAGATTCAATATTCAATAAAGTAATATTAACCAATTGGAAATATGAGCCAAATAGAAATAAGATCAGGTTGGAAATATGAACATGGTTACTACCAAAAACCTTCTAATCTTTGCCAATGTTTTGTTCACAATGTGAATAAAAAATAGTTTAACAATTGACAAACTATAAAGCCTCACTAATTCTATGTGTAGGTCAGAATCACATCTAGTAAAGATTCAATATCAATCACTTTAGTAGGTTTACAATTATCCTTCTAACTTCGGTGAGATGACAAAATATGTTTTGGCATCATGTTGATAGTCTACAGTTAACATTGTCTTGAACAAAGAGAAAGAAATAATAACATCCTAAAAAATTGCTCTAATCATAACGCAATGATTAATTTTTTTTATTTGACCTGTTAAATAACATGTACCTTCTCCCTAAAAACTTTGATGCATATTTTTTTATCCAAAATGAATACATGTCATTGGGCATAAGCCTACTAGCCAATTCAAAGTTAAAGAAAATCAATGGCTATAGAAACAATTAGATTATATATTTTTATCATGATTTTTTCCTTATAATTTTATGTGTGGATCTAGTTTTTATGTGTTTTTTAATATTATAGATATTAACAATTGAATCAATAATTATGTTTTGAATTTATATAAATATGCATATGGTATTTGTACTTGTTTGTCTTAAAACTCTTGCATTGTCTGTATATATAAATAATTTATATTTTAGTATAGTGTTTGTTCTTTATTATTTAAAAAAATTAATTTATTACATATTTATATAGTTGAAGACTGATAAGCATTATAAAATAAAAATATAAGATATAAGAAGGTATAAAGATCCATCAAAATGTATTGAAAATCATATAAAACTATACCAAAACATTTTATAAAGCCTTTTTATAAAATTTAAACATTGTTTAAAATCAATGAAAAGTGATTCACATAGGCTTCTATGCAATCAGGGAGTTAGGGAATGAGAACATTTGCTAAGTCTAGGTTAAGGTAATTGCTTTGAAAAAAAATATAGAAATATTGGCTAGAGCTATGTATCTTGCTGGCATTTTCAATCATGGAAGTAATGGTGGTTCATGAAGCAAAACCACGAATTTGGGGAATTCTTCCACGCCATATCCAAGAGAGATTGGTTCCAGTAGTCATCAAAGCTTATGTAGAGGTGATGTTAGAACAATTATTTATACAAAGAGATAATTTGACTATTACGTTGGAATAATATGATTTTTTAGAGGCTCTAATGGAATTAATAATTATAAGACATGATTTAGGGCATGAATATTTTGTTACCATCAATTATCTTGTAACTAGTCAAAAATTTCAATCTATAGGGTTTTATCATCATGTTGGAAACAAAAGAAATATTTTTCCATGGTATTTGATATTGTTTCATAGATTTTGTAATGAACCATAATGGATTGAACAACTAATTACATATTAGTATAGGACAAGAATCATGAATTTGATTCCAATAAATATTTATATTTATTGGATCAATTTTATAATAATTTTTGGCAATATAATTCTTAGCTAAATAGTATATGTAACTTCAAACTAATTTATAAATTTGTTTGTTGATATAAGAAATATGCCATTTCTTCAACCTAGTTTTTTTCTAATTCATCTGAATTTCTAATGAATGAGTGACCATTAGACACTATGATATTTTTTGTTAATGAAAATATTATAGATATTGTATAAATATTTGAATTTCTATCTCGATTCTTTCCTATAAAGAGCATTAGTTTATTGAGATTTTGAATCAATGATAGTTGTAGATAAAATATAGTGGATGAAAGATGGTTACATGTTTTCCCAAAGTTTTTCCACTTTAAACATGCAATTTAGTATGGGAAGAATTATTTTGATCTCAAGATGTGTCTGATAATTGAATTGAAGATCTTGAATACATGCTTAATGAAATCTTCACCAATTCACCTTTCCCTTGTGTCAATCAAGAAATTATTACTGGCAGATGCTGGATGAATGATAATGATGTGTTTATAGTGGATATTTTATAAGTATATTGGTCTAGATGAAATATGGAGTCTTTTAATATCTTATTCAAAATAAATCTTCTATCTAAGCTCATGGTTGTAGAAAATGAAATTGGCATGCACCCCATGATGCATGATTTTTTTGACAAGTATATTCCCCATACATTTCACCACACATTTATTCCATCTAAATGTTGGTGTTATAATCGTTTGGTGATTATATTTTCATTTGACCAATGGATCACATTGTCTGAATCATGCAATAAACTTTGAGCATGTCCACGTACATGTATTGAGATGTTACAATACTAGATCCTTGATGAACTAAAACACATAGAAATTTGAATGGGGATATGGTAATTCTTTAGAAGATAATGTTGACAATAACCCATGAAAATTTATTGGGTATGAATTAGATAGATACTGACTACATTGTAAATTGCTTTATGTAGAGTGACTTTGGCTTGACAGTGGGCTTGTACGAAAAAGACATTGGAACTTCTATAAT